>MU968359.1:14106951-14706951 GCA_034641835.2 Pinus albicaulis | reverse complement strand
AGAGGAGGCCATGGAAATATGAGATGGACGATGTAGAACTACTAAATTGTAGAGAGGAAAGTGGGTTGAAGAAGATATGACAATGGAATTTGTATATATAATACAGGTAAGATGAAAAAGCAACCTCAACCAAAGGATGAAGGTCTTTATGATTTCACAAATACTACAACATAAAGGAGAGAATTTTTTTTTTCCATGAGGCCTTTCAGATAAAACTTATTGGTTTAAAATGCGCATGAATGGTGATTAAATGTGATTCTATGATAAAGGGACATGTTTGAAAATTATGGTGGCCATGTGGGATAGGGATGTTGGATACTTTTATTGTCTAAATTTTGGATCGATGTATATACCGAGGGTCATAAAATTATTTTTGTTTTTCAACTCCAAATTAACATGATATCAATATGTAAAATATATGACTAAAGTGAAGTTTTGTGTTGGATAGCATCATTTCATTGAATTGATATCATTGATGTACTAAACATTATTGAATATGTTGTGTATTACAGGAGCCAAATGAGGCCATGGAAAAATATCATGTCATATCAAATTAGGATGAAATGGATGATGTAGGACATCAAGTACTCATATTTTCACTTATCTTAGGAAAATTTTTTATAATGCCATTTTGTGATACGCCCATCGTTTTTCACGATATTATTAAAGTTTATAGTGTATTATCCAATATTGACAGAAATATTGAGGGACACAAACCTTGCCTTTTACCCTATTAAATCCATGAAATTTGGAGTATTCTTGAAAAAAAGAAATATATATGTGAAAAATAAAAAAAACATTTTAATGTTTATTTTGTAAGCTTCGTGGGACTACATCTTCATCATGTCCAATATATCACCCCAATTGGGCGAGGAATTGAACCAATGACTTCACATCAAGGAGTTCCTTAACAGAGCACTCAATCACAATATATCCGAGAACCCATGGACAAAAATATTTAATTTTATTAATGTTACCTATGAGTCAAAAAATACTCTCCAAGTTGAATCGTTAAATTTGACCTTGAAATGAAGGTTGGGCATGCATTTTTGTGAAGTAGGAAAAATTTCCTTGCTTCACTAAAATGCATGCCTGAGCTTTATTTCTTGGCCAATTTGATTGATTCAAATTGTAGATTTTTTGTTTATTATTTTAAACATGTTTACATTTTTATATCTTTACTAACTAGTATACTAGTAACTGTGTTAATTTTCCTAGGAATAGAAGTCTCTATTGTAGATAATTGCATTTTAAAACATTTTCAACAGTTTCACATTGAATTCACCCCATATCATCATAATAAATTATGTTCAAAGAACATTAGCAATCACAATGCTGCGAAACATTCATAGGTCTGTCATGAAATCCCTGTCATATGTCTATCATGATATATTTTCCATAGGGATAAACATATCTCCTTCATATAGCTATCATAATATTTTCTCATATCACAGATAAGAAGGCCAAAAGAGGCCTCTGGCATACCCAAGAATTGATGCTCATTAGGGCATTGTTAAACCATGAGACTAACACCCATTAAAATAGTGTTACACCACAAGAATGAGGCTCATTAGGGCACTGTTACACCACAAGATTGAGGTCCATTAGGATGTTGTTACACAAAAATACTGAGGTACAATTTCGCATACCCATAGGATGGAATGATCATTATATCACTACCATTAATTATAGGTCTTGGTGTGCATTTATTTGAGGCGCACAAATCCTACCTTTTACCCTATGAATTCCATGCCATTTGGAGTATTCTTGAACAACATAAATATATATGTGAAAAAAAATTATTTAATTTTATTAATGGTACCTATGGGTAAAAAAAGACTCTCCAAGTTTAATAATTCAATTTGGCCTTGAAAAGAGGGTTGGGCATGTATTTTTATTAAGTAGGCCAAAATTTCCTTGCACCACTAAAATAAAATTTCTAGGCTTCATTTATTGGCCAATATGATTGATTAAAATTGTAGATTGTTTATTTAATGATTTTAAACATTATTGCATTGTTACAAAATTATAATTTTTGCTTCTACTTGGCTTATTTGAACTTTATGTATAAGTGGGAAACATATTTATGTAGGATATTTGTTATACATGATGCAAGGTTATCTCTTAAGGTTAGGTAACATGTGTCAGTGTTCCCTACTTAAGGCTGAGTATTTTTTGCTCTGGCGTTGCGCTCTCCCTCTGAGACTGCGCCCTAATCTTCCCCCTGCTTCTTTACCTAATGGTCCCTTTGGAGTCTGACCCAGAGGGGGTTTTCTCTACATATATGGCCCCCCTTGATGCTGCTACTTTGGCTTTTTCTAGCCTCACCTCATCTCTGTGTTCCCTTCGTGAGTGTCCCTCAATCTCCAAGTTTGTAAAAATAATGGAGGACATTCCAGAAATCGATCTTCCTCCATCAATGCCTCGCATAGCTACTCTTTATCTGGATGAGAGAGGTCTGGTTGTTCAATTTATGAGTCTGTAGCCTTCTCCAAAAATGGTGCAAAAAAGGGTGGAAAGGAACTGGGCTACCAAAACTCAAGGCCAAATCTCCATTAATTTTTGTGGAATAGGATATTTCACTTTATACTTTTAATCCAGGGAATATCAAGACCCCATATTCAGAAATGGACCTTACTTCATGGACACTAGAGGACTATTCCTGAATATATGGACTCCTAATTTTGATCCTGAGCTTGATGTTCCTAATTTAGTATCGGTTTGGGCTCATCTCCCTCACCTCCAGCTACATTGCTGGGGAGACGATTCAATAAAATTTATAGGTGCTTTCATTGGAAAATACATTGACATAAGTGAACCAAAAGAAAACATGCATACATGTTCTCAAATCTGTGTGAAATTTGACCTGGGCAAAGGAATACTAGAAGTTTTGAAGATTTAGGTTGAAAACTGGGCTCACATTCAACAAGTAGACTATGAGAAACTCCCCTTAAAATTCAAGGTATGTCATGAATATGGTCATTTTTCAAATATATGTCCAGAGTGAGAAGAAGATGAAATAGTTGAAACAAAAGAAACTAAATAGGAAACTATCTAACGTAAAAAAATCTAGAAACAAACCTTCAAAGACCTATAATACTTCCTCCTTTAATCCCCTCCCCAGTCAACTCCTCCCCCGTATTCTTCTCTTTCCTAGCCTCCTCATTCCAATCCATTTGCCTCTTTGGCCCCTCCTCCTGACTTTCCCCCTGCATGTGATGTTGTGCCTCTCATCCCTGAATCCTCTATTTCCTCCCCTTATTCCTCATATAGTACCCCCTTTCCCTTCTTTAAGCCCTATCATTCCCTCTTTTGAAAGGATTCTTACAAGAAATCAATCCAAAGAATCTTTTACTCCTCCAGAGAACCAAAAAAAATCTAGAAGGAAATAAATTAGGGTATTATGAGATGATACAACACAAAAATACATTGACATAAAAAATCAACAACCAATGGATACTTAAATTGACAAAGGTGTAGGATACAAGGAAAAATTAAATCACAAAGTTAGAGGAAAAGGTTCCTCAATTCCATCAGAGAGTAAATAATGAACCTGGTCTCCTCGAAAGGTAGAGGTCTCAGGAATCCCTCAAAAGTAAATGCAGCAATAGATATTGTGAGATCTGAATTCCCCGACATTTTTGTAATTCAGGAGACCAAGTCAACAAAACATGAAATGAACTAGATAATCCAAAAAATAAAACATTTCACAGGAATGACAATAAATGCAAGAGGAGCTTCTAGAGGTATTTTTACAATATGGAATCATTCTTCCAGGGAATCAATTTTTTCAATTAAAGAGTAGCAGTGGATCAAAAAAAAAAACTCAGAAATAAATTCTTTGGAAATATATCATCATTTTCAACCTATATTCCCCTTGTCATTTCAAGATAAGGACCAATGTTGGAAATCCTTAGCTGATCAAATAGACATAGAAACCAATAGAAAATAACAAGTGGAGGTGATTTTAACTTGATTCTAAACATAGAAGAAAAGTGAGGAGGAAGCTTCGAGTCATATCCTTTCAGATACAATCTTGAGAGCATAATAGAAGTCCAAATTCTAATGGATATCATCTCTAAGAATGGAAAATTTACCTGGAGCAATAGAAGAATAGGCCCAGGTAAGATTAAAGAAATAATAGACAATTTTTTAATTCAAGTCAACCTCATTTCTGGCACTATACCTGTGACCTCAAAAATAATCCCCTCAATAGATTATGATCATAAGCATGTTTCTCTTAAATTTGGGGAAAGTGAAAACTTGGGGTCGCTTCCTTTTCGATATAATCCCTTGTGGTATTTTTATGAAGAGGTCAGGTCATTGGTGACCTATACGTGGAAACTAAGCATCAACTGTTCCCCAAGTTACATTTCGTAAACCAAGAGTAAAGAAAGTTAGGACCGAATTAAAAGAGTGGCCATATTGCACTATAAATTGCCAAAAAAAAAAAAAAAAACTTGAGCTTCAACTAGAGTTAGATCAATTCCAAGGAAGTATGGAAGTTGGAGAAGTTACAAAACAAATGAAACTGGAAGAAAAAGAGATCTACTGGGAAATATACAAGGCCAATAGAAGAGAGGAGGCATCTTGGAGATTAAAATCCAGGAATTTATGGATTCAGGTTGAAGACAAGAATACTAATTTCTTTCATAACATTACCAAAATCCGAAGTGTTAAGAATCACATTCAGACAATCATGGGTGAAGAGAATTATGAAATAAAAGGACAAGAAGAAATCAAATAATAATTGCATCATCATTTCAAAATATTTCTTACTACTAAATAAGGGAGCACCAATTATGATAATTTCATTACAAATATCCCAATTTTAGTTTTGGATGAGGATAATGCTGCATGTAGAAGAAGAGGAACTCAAAATTAAAATATGGAACCTTCACCCTGGTAAAGCTCTAGGGCTAGATGAATTTTCTATTTCCTTTTATCGCTCATTCTAGGATCTCATAAAAAAATATCTCTTAAGAATGATACATTGGTTCTTTCGAAAGAGAAAAAACAGAGGCAATACCAATTCAACCTTCTTGGCCATTATTCCTAAGGAAACCATACCCTCCTCTTTCCATCGATTTAAATCAATATCATTGTGAAATTAATCTTACAATATTATAACTAATATTCTAGCAAATAAACTAAAAAATTCCCCCCCTCTCTTGATTTCTGAAAACAAAGGAGGTTGTGTTCCAAATAGGCAAACAGTTGATAATATTATGTTCGTTCAAGAAGCTATTAATTCTATCCTACCTAGGAAATAGCAAGGATTCATTTTGAAGCTTGACATGGAAAATGCCTTTGACAGAGTTAGCCATATCTTCCTCATAGTTGTCCTCCAAAAGTTTGGTTTTTCCCTTGACTTCATTGACATTATAAAAGCTTGTATCCAAGGGCCTTGGATTTCCCCATTAATTAATGGAAGACTAGGGAAATTTTTTCAAAGCGTCAGAGGCCTCAAGCAAGGCTACCCTATTTCTTCCTTTCTCTATATTATAATGGTTGATTCACTAAGCAGTAAATTAGAGCATAGCAGTAAGTGTGGCCTTATCACTAGGATCCAATTTAGTAGAGTATTTAAGAGTATGAATCACTCTCAATTTTTCGATGATACCTTGTTCATGGGGGGGAATTCTTGAATTATGGAAAGAAGATTTAAATTGATACTATATCAACTTATGGAGGCCTCGGGAGGCCTTTTAAAAAATTATCACTCCCTCCATTTCCCATGGCTGAGAAAGGAGACTGAAGGAGGTAACCTCAAACCAATCTTTAGATTTGGTAGCTAGCCCTACCAAAAAAGAGAGGGCTCTCTCGATGTCAATTTCATAGTCAATGAGGTGACTATCAAGGAAAATATCTTAAGCTATATATAAGCTCAGTGATTTTGATTAGGGTTTTTTTTTTTAATTTATTGCATAGGAAGTGTCAGTCTAGGAACCAGGTCAAGGTTTCAAGGTCAGATTTCAAATGAACAATTGGAGAGATGAAAATGAGGCCAAGTATGTAAGTATGTATACTGGAGTAATCTGAAAAAGTACATTTGATCACTGGTGATTGACATACGCTAACATAAGCAATGATATAGTAGTATATTTGGATGGAATACCCCAATTAGAACTATTCAACATACAATTTTTTGGTATCCAATTCAAATCAAATTGGTCTCACTTCAAACATTTAGTATTTCCAATCTCAAAAGATGTTATGAAGGTTGAGGTTTGGTACGCTATAGTAGACAAAATGAAAAACCAGGGAATGCAATGGATAAATTTGGATATGAGAATAACTATGATTAAATCCATCTTATATTCCATTCCTTTATATCAATTCATTTTTATTCAAGCTCCTTTTGTAACCAAAATAAAATAGAAGTAATCATAATAATTTTTTATGGCATGGAGGAAAAAAAAGGCTAAGAAATTTCATTTGGTCATTTGGAAACAAGTTACTACTCCTTATGAGAATGGAGGAACTTGTATTTGACTCCCTGGATTGATGAATATTGATTTTTGAGAAAACTTATATGGATTTTTATTTCAGGGGAGACTTCTTAGTGGAAACAAGTGCTTGAGATCAAATATATCAACTATTCTCGGCAAATATTTTCTCTACACATTTTCCCATCGGACCATGATCACAAACCTGGAAATTATACAAAAGAGCTTTGCCATTAATTAATTATAGCACCTCCAGAATTCCTGGGGGAGGGAATGCCATTAATATTTGGAGTAACATCATCATGGGAAGCTATTCTCTCTCTGAACTGCAAAGCATCCTCCCTCTCAAGACCTTGAAGAAAAGTAGAGGTATCTTTACTCTCGAACAAATTTTCTCTTGGAATCAACAAGATGACCCTTGGTATTGTAGGTTTTAACCTTGTACAGAAATTATATACAAACCAATCTTTAAAATAGAAAATAAACAATAGCGAGAGAATAAAACATAAAAACAGATAAACACAGAGATTTTCCTCTGGATCCTAAATCGGGATGACCAACTTGATTTTTAATTATATTCCTTTTAGTGTTACAACACATATATATACATGCCGAAGCATACATAAACCCCAATCCATTAACCCTGGATTAGAACATAACCATAGTTCCCTTGACCGGATCTAAAAAATACCAGGGGCCGAAAACCATCATGCCCCAAAACCATGTGCAAACCCATGCACAAAACCATGGGTGGGTCTACCCACTAGAAAATAAGGACCAAAAAAAAATTCTGAGCTGCTACCCCTGACCCCGATAGGGGGGGCTATCGCCCCCCCTGTGACCCCCTCGTATGTTGTGCCCAACACAACGTACAAGGGGGGCTATCACCCCCCTGTTACCCCCCTGCGCATGATTAGT
The DNA here is from genome assembly GCA_034641835.2 of Pinus albicaulis. Lineage (NCBI taxonomy): Eukaryota > Viridiplantae > Streptophyta > Pinopsida > Pinales > Pinaceae > Pinus > Pinus albicaulis. The sequence goes on along the minus strand of MU968359.1, from coordinate 14,699,584 downwards.
CGTGGAAAGAATATAACACAAACACAAAATTCTCCCACTTGTTGTTTTCTTTCCACAAGGGGCCATAGGAGAGCTGATTCATTAGCCCAGCTTTGCAACACCCATTTTTTCTCTACACCAAGAGAACTTTTGAGTGCTCACAGCTTTTTCAATGCATCTACAACATTCTTCAAAGTGTCCACCTTTACCAACAACACCGTTTTAGCCTCAACCATATATCTCACAAAGTGATATTGAAAATCAATGTGTTGAATGATAAGAAGGGTTCTTAGCCAAGAAAATTGCACTTTGGCTATCACAATCTATCCTTATAGCTTGCTGCACCAACCCCATACTTGAACACAATCTCTGCAACCAAACTCCTTCCTTTCTTGCTTAAGTGGCTGCCATGTATTCTACCTCTGTAGTTGAAATACCCACAACAGACTGTCTTTTACTCATCCAACTAACTGCACCTCCAAATAGGCTAAACACATACCCACTTGTAGTTCTTCTTTGGTCCAGATATCCATCCCAGTCTGCATCAACAAAACCATGAATTTCCAACACTCTTTCCAATCCTGGTCTTCCCTGGTAGCACAAGCCATAATCACTAGTGCCATGCAAATATCTGAAAACTCGCTTCACTGTTGTCCAATGCTCCTTCCCTAGGTTTGACATAAACCTGCTCAATACTCCCACTGCATATGCAATGTCTGGTCTAGTACATACCATTACATACATCAGGCTACCCACTACACTTGCATAAGGAACATGGGACATATCCTCCTCTTCTTCTTGTGTCTTGGGACACTGTTCAGCAGACAACTTTGTACCTACAGGAATCAGAACATTCACCGGTTTACTATCCTGCATATTGAACCTTTACAATATAGTCTCAACATAATTCCTTTGGTTTAACCAAAAATTCCTCCTTTCCCGATCTCTCTTAATTTCCATGCCCAAAATATAGCTTGCAACACCAATATCCTTCATGTCGAATTTGGAGAATATTTGGGTCTTCAAATCTTGGATAATTTCTTTTTCATTTCCAATCAACAACATATCATCCACATACAAGACCAAATAAATAACACGGTCACTAATTAATTTAAAATAAACACAGTGATCCTCCTTGCTTCTGGTGAATCCAAGTCCCCGTATATAGGTATCAAATTTCTGATACCACATCCTTGGTGACTGTTTTAACCCATACAGAGACTTCTTTAACTTGCATACTAGCTCTTTCTTCCCCTTCACCATAAAGCCTTCAGGTTTTTTCATGTATATCTCCTCTTCTAGATCCCCGTGAAGAAATGTTGTCTTCACATCCATATATTCTACCTCAAAATCAAACGCAGTAGCAATATATAAAAGTAATCTAATATAAGTAATTTTGGCAACAAGAGAAAAAATATCACCAAAATCAATTCTCGGCACCTGGGAATAACATTTTTCTACCAACTGAGCTTTGTATTTCTCCACCTTGTCTTCTACATTCGTCTTCTTCTTAAACACCCATTTGCTCCCGATGGGCTTCCTTCCAGCCGACAACTCCACCAGATCCCATGCCTCATTTTTATGCAAGGATGCCATTTCATCAACCATGGCCTCCTTCCAAAGTTTTCCATCCTATGAATCTACTGCCTCCCTGATGGTTCTGGGATCATCATTAGCTATAGTTAAAGCAAAATTTGAACAGAAATCCAATGCACTATACCTTTCTGGTTGTCTTCTTTCCCGAACTGACCTTCTCACAACTAGAGTTTGTGGCTCTTCCTCTTCTGAGTCTTCTTCTGTTGTAGAGTCTGATTCATCCTCCTTTAGCTCAAACTCTATCTTCTCAAGTTCCTTTGGTAGGAATTCATGTTTAACAATATCTTTCACCTCTCTAAACACCACATCTCAGTTGTACAAAACCTTCCTTGTTTCCAGGTTCCAAAGCTTGTAGCCCTTTAAACCATCCTTATACCTAATAAAGATGCACCTTTCAGATTTATTATCCAACTTGGTCCTTTTCTCCTTTGGAACATGTACATATGCATCACATCCAAATACCCTGAGATGTGAAAGAGAGGGTTTCTTACCAGTCCATACCTCATGTGGAGTCCTATCCTCCAACACTGATGAAGGTGATTTGTTAACCAAGTAACATGCAGTCTCCACTACCTTTGCCCAGAATATTTGTCCTAACCCAGTAGCACTGAGCATGCTTCTTGCCTTTTCCATCAATGTTCTGTTCATTCTTTCTGCAACTCTATTTTGCTGAGTTTTTTATGGACTAGTCTTCTACCGTGCTATACCACGCTTCTTACAGAACTCTTCAAATTCCTTCTTGCAGAACTCCTCACCATTATCTGTCCTCAGAACCTTTATCTTCTTCTGTGTTTGTTTTTCCACTAGAGCCTTAAATTCTTTAAATTTGTCAAAGACTTCATATTTCTTCCTAAAGAAATATATCCATGTATTCCTTGAGAAGTCATCTATGAATGAAACACAGTACACATAATTATCCAGTGATGGAACCAACACAGGTCCAAACACATCACTGTGCAAGAGCTCTAATATCTTGTTCACCCTCTTAGAACCAGAAGGAAAACTCACCCAATTCTGCTTCCCATATACACAATGTTCACATAAATCGAAATCTAGAGAGCTATTATACATACCTTCTACCATACCATTTCCATAGAGTATATGAAGGCCCTTCTCTCCAATATATCCAAGCCTTTGATGCCATAACATGGTCTTTTCTCTAGAGACCGCTAGGATTTTCGCTCCACTTTCGAGAACCATATAACTGTTGCACCCAACAATAACAATGCTGCCCTAAAGCTTGTACAGAGTTCCAATCTGACCTCCCCACATTAATACCAGTGCTCCTCGAACCATCTTACTGGTATATATCTCGAATACTTTTTTTACACCTGCATCATCCATCTTGCTCATAGAAATTAGATTTCTGGCCAATGCAGGAATGTGTGGAACACTAAGAAGTGTTCTAATCCTTCCACCTTGCAGCTTCAGCTTGAATTTTCCACATCCAATGATTTTGGCCTTCCTATCATCACCTAAGAAGACATCACCACCATCATATTTCTCATACTTGCAGAACCACTCCCTATAGGGAGTGAAGTGAAAGGATGCACCCGAGTCAATCAACCATGACTCATGATCTACATGTGTATTTGAATAAGAAGAAAAATACACATCCCCACCTTCATCCGAGGTGGTTTTGGCCTCTGCAGAAGGAGCATCATTAGATCCCTTTCCTTTCTTAGGAGCTTTAGATTTGCAGTCCTTTTTGTCGTGCCCTTCCTTTCCACATTTCCATCACACCTTTACAAACTTTCTAGGAGATTTAGATCTCCCTCTAGATTTACATCTCCCACTCGAAACCTTATTCTTGTTTCTATTCTGGGACCTTCCTCGTACAGATAAGGCATCTCCATTCTTACCCTCCATATTTCTCCGTCTTATTTCCTGCAACAGCAAGGCTGAGACAATGTCATCAAAATTCAAGGTAGTTGTATTGCTACCTATTGCAATAACTAGACTGTCCCACAAATTTGGTAGAGAACAAAACAAACTGATGCACTTATCTTCATCTGAGATTTTAATATCAACAGATTACAACTAAATTACCACAGTATTGAAGGCGTTCAGATGCTCTGTCACCAAGTCTCCATCCTTCATCGTCAGGTTATACAACTTTTTCCGCAGGAACAATTTATTCACCAGAGACTTAGATTGGTACAAAGTCCCTAGCTTGTCCCACAAGGTATTCGTTGTAGCTTCCCCAGATACATTCAACAATACTAAATCTGAGACACACAATCGTATTGTGCTCTTTGCCTTCCAATCCAGCTTCTTCCAGTCTTCATCTAACATTGACATTGGTTTAGTACCTAGATCTACCACGATCCACTGATCTTTATCCACCAACAGATCCTCCATCTTGAGCTTCCACAACTCAAAACTCTGACCGTTAAATTTCTCGATCTCTATCATCCCATTGCTCGTCATCTTCTTTCACCGCAAGAATTGATCCCCCAGATCTCCCATTGAATAGGATCTACCTCAGGCCCAAGCAAAAAACTCCTCAGCAGCAATGGCGTCCCCTTGAAGCCAAAACTACTTTGACACCAAATGTAGGTTTTAACCTTGTACAGAAATTATCTACGAACGAATCTTTAAAACAGAAAAATAAAAAATAGCTAGAGCATAAAAAATAAAATAGATAAACACAGATATTTTCCCCTGGATCCAAAATCGAGACGACCACCTTGATTTTTCATTATATTCCTTTTAGTGTTACAACACATATATATACATGCCGAAGCATACATAAACCCCAATCCATTAACCCTGGATTAGAACATAACCATAGTTCCCTTGAACGGATCTAAAAAATACCAGGGGCCGAAAACCATCATGCCCCAAAACCATGTGAAAACCCATGCAAAAAACCATAGGCGGGTCTGCCCACCAGAAAATAAGGTCCAAAAAATTTTTCCAGGGCCTTGCCCCGGACCCCAACAGGGGGGGCTACCGCCCCCCCTATTACCCCCCCATGCATGATTAGTCGTGGAAAGAATATAACACAAACCCAATAGGTATGGTTGGGAACCCTCAGATACCCCCCCGAGCTTCTTAATCAATGGAATATGCTTCTCCATCATCTAAATGGAACAACCCTAATTAGCTTCAGACAACAAGATAAATTTAAATGGAATCCAACAAGTGGTGAATATTTAGTTAAGCCCGGGTAGGGAAATATACAAGAAGACCTTAAAAAACCTAAATGGCCTCTTTGGAAATTTGTATGGAAAATTGAGACTCTCCCTAAAATCAAAGTTTTTATTTGGACCATGCTTAAGGGAAAAATCCTTAAAATAGATAACCTTATAAAAAGAGGTATTCAAGGACCCAGTATCTATCCCCTATGCTCTAGAACAAAAGAAACCATTCATCATTTTTTTATCACTTTTAAATTGTATACTGAATGTTGGAAAATATTGGTCCACCCTCTTGATGTCCATATGAACTCTAGTCTCATCTTATCTAATTTTTTTCTAAGTGAAACTCCAACTATCCCTACTCCTTCAAAAAAAAGAACATGTTGAAGAGATTTTGGACCTGCCTTCCTTCCCTCTTATGCTCGTATATTTGGCTATCAAGAAACAAGTAATTTTTTCAAAGTATAAGGCCAAAAGCTCAAAAAATCTTGGCCAAAACTTGGAGCTTGTAAATGGAATTCATCCTCAAAAGGAACAAAAAAATGGATGAAAATCTACTTCAACTTGAAGAAAAGATTTGGCTCAAATTCATTTTGGATTGACCACCAAATTTGGTTAGTTTTTCTAGAATAAATCCCCTCTGATATGATAATTGGAAGGTTCGAACGAAAGAGTGATATTTCCCATCTTGGCTAAAAAATCACAAGAGGCATTGTCGTTTCTTTGATTGTGCCTCCAAATCAAATCCCAGTTATGCAGGAGCAGGATGTATTATAATTGATCATTTGGGATCAAATTCAATTACATTTGGGTGGGTTTTGGGTATCGAATCAAATAATAGGGCAGAGGCCTATGGTTTCTTGATGGGATATCATATCCTTAGCAATGAAAATTATATGAATCAAATTATTTTTTTTGAATTTGCTATCCTTATCCAGCAGATGGTAAATAATATGAAACCCAAGAATTTTGATCTAGCCCAAATAGTTTAGAGAATTCAACATTATTTTAAAAATCTTAGGGAGGTCACATTCTTCCATTTTCTTCGAGAAAACATCAATATACTTTATGATATTGCAAGTAAATATTTCATCAGACCACAAGGAGAGGCCAAAATAAATCAGGAAATCTTTTCAAAACCCATTCTATAATTTTCCATCCCATCACATGCACAATTGGGCCACAGAAAATATAAAATCAGCCCCCTCCTTCCCAAGGCTTGTCATTTTCAGAGTCTATGTGATCTCTCTCTCAGTCAAATCTCCTTATTCAATTTTATAATAGACACTCCTCATTTTCGCTTCCCCTATTGTTTCAGGAAAAACTACATGGAATTTTTTCCCCTTGACCTGGTGTTCTTTAGATCACCAGAAAACATAAGCATGGTCAACAAGGCATCATAGTTTCCAATTCCACTATGATCCACAAGAATTCATGAAATCATTTAATGTTATGAGGAAGAAGAATCTACCTTGCCTCCTTGAAGGTCAAGGATAGATCTTGATTTCGATGTCGATTTGATGCACTCCACATGAGCTATTTATCTGATCTGCCTATGATATGAACACCTACACACAATCACAACCATACAAAGACAAAAATTGATCTTCCTCGGAAGATCGTTAGATGAACGATATCATGAAAGTATTTCAAGACCTGAATATACAATCATATACAAGAGGAAACATAGATCTTCATTAATATAAAATGACGCTTTGATTCCTCACTTCCAGCTTCTCCTCTCCACGATTCGATAGAGTTTCCCCACTAGATAAGAGTATGAATAGCACTCTCCTATAGCATGAGACCTCACAAGCTCTCAAGATAATGGAAAGATAGAAATAGGGTGTCAAGATCTCAGCAACAACATGGATCTCTTAGACTCTCAAATTAAGACTAGCTTGGCCCTCTCAAATGATCCAATATAAATAGCTGAATGACAAGTCCCTAGAGGATGAATGTAGACACTCAGGATGACAAGAAGTTGGAGAAAATTCTAATGGATGATTCATTGAAAAATTGAATAAGTGAGTAATCGAGGTGATCTTCTAGGGAATGGGAAAAACTAAAGACCTTTTTCACAATTCTGATCTTTTTCTCAATTATATCAATTACGAAATAATTATTATCTTCTAATTAAAATATTTTGGCAAAATAATTATGAGAAATTTCTCAGTTATTAATTTCACTCTCTTATCATGCGATAAATATCACATAAGTAAAATAAAATATGAAAAGGGAATGGAGTGCAAAATAGGGTTATAACATATTCCCCCTAATGTATGAGTTCAGAATGAGTAGCTAATGGCCTAAATGCATTATAAGAAAAAATGTAAGTCTTAGTGGTAGTGGGGAAATAAAGACAGGATCACGTATCAGAAAACACTGAAGTAGAGGTCTCGATTATGAATATAACATCCCCAAGGAGGGCATACCCATGATCGGCCATAAGAAAATATTGAACATGGCCGCCAAACATACACTGTGGATCCATGATATAAATGACTAATACGTGGCCACGACAGACATAAATGGTGGATCCATGTGACTCAATGGAAAGAGCATAGCCACTAAAAAACAATCATGGATCTATGTCACATTATACATCAGTGGGAATATGGACACATGACAGATATAGAAGTGTCACAGATATCCCTCAAAGTACATAAATGATACATAAATCCAGCGCAACTTGGGAAGGATGCCATATAAGAGTGAGATTCCCCTAACCCAAGGTCTTCGACATAACCCCAATGGTAAGAATCTACACACGCAAATAGATGAGCTGAAGTCAAGAAATGGTAGAGATCACTTGATTATCATCCAATGACTTAAATAAGTAATAGACGTGAGGTAATTCACCAATGAGGAAGAAGGAACCCAAGGTACCTAGTACAATCCACTACGTGTGAATGAATTAGCTGATGTCGAACACCAGTGAACTCAACTAATCAGGAGCCAATGATGTAAACCCATTGTTGATTACGAGGAAGCCTACTACTGAATACTACAAGCTCCAAGGTACTACTTTTTCCTAGATCAAGCTCCTGGATAATGAGTTTAAGTCAATAGGAGAATATACGTCGAAGGACAGCCTTAATGTATCCCCCATCAATCGATACAGAACGGAATAATATGATGTGATGTATGGATGAAGTAATGAAGCGATGAAGTACAACTTACATAGGTATGGCCAACTCAAAATGGTAAACAAGCTACTATAGATGGATGACACAGGCTAAGACTTCCCTTAAAAACATAATGGCATGACACAAGAGTGACCTAGAAACATGACTAAATGAGAACCATGTGATATCATGCAATGATGCAAGAGGCATCGAGGCATGTTCCATATGACTGAAAGAATAACTAGAAGGAAGAGTAAAGAGACTTATATGAATGGTACGACTCCTACGCAAGCTAAAACCCAACTATAAGATAATGAGACAGACATGTGTCGTGTTCAAGGGTGATACAATTGACGCAAGAAATGGATGAAAAATGAAGATATATTTCCCCTCCCTTCTCTTTTTATAATTTCCTTTTTCGTAAATTTTTCCCCGAAACCCAAAAAAGAGATAAAATTATACAAGGTGGAACCTCTTAGCCACAATAGACTAGGGTATTCCTTTTCTCGTAACTAGTTTATCCCAGTGTGGAAAAGGGGTAAATTTATACTAGGTAGATGACACTTCAGGTACTTTTATGAGCGTGAAGTAGACAAGTTCACTCGACAATCATTTCTAAGTTAAGGAGTCTGAAAAGAGCTTAAGGAAAACTCTTCCTAATGTAATGAGTGGTATAAATGGAATCAACTAGTTCTGCTAATGGTGGAACTTCTCATGACATAATATGGACACGAGATTGGCTAATAAGACCACTCATCACAGCAGTTCCTCCGGGAAAGGGTAAAACACCAAGTGAATGTGAAAAGTAGACCAAGCAGATGATGATGATGATGATGGAGGAGATAAACCAAGGTTCAAACTACAAAATTAGGCTCATAAAAATAGAAAGCACAAGGGATAGAGTGCATAATAATCCTGGGGTATGGCCAGAAAAGAGACAAAGAAGAGGACATGAGGCTCAAATTAGAAGTCATGGTGGGTTAGAAGGAGGAATTCCGAAAGTGATAAAAAATGACTGCATGGACAACAATACAAAAAGAGGGTGCTAAATAGGGTATCCATGATCGGGTAAGCTCTACCTCCAAGCTACAACATGCATACAGGAAGTGGCAAAAGTCACAGCTTGACAAGGTCTAACCTAAGGCATAAATAGTGTTGACGGTAAAAATGCAAAATCAACGAAAATTACCTACCCCTATATTCTAGTTCAAGAGAAACACACCTAAGTTCCAATGGATTTCACAATAGAAACACCACATTTTCCTATTAAAACCATCTAAAAACACTAGACCCATGGTTAAATCACATAATGAAATAAATAATCATGGACGAGGGAAAAACAAGACCATATATTTTGGTTTTTTTGAATTTTATAATTGTTTTTTGGATTTTTGGCATTAAGAAGGCATGATAAATACTCACATCACACACTAAACAAAAAAGGGGATAAATAATCACACTCTTGTGTACAGTATGTACAAGCACAACTTGGTCTGGTAGTTCACGCTAAGGTGTGCCCATAGTCAGGCATAGGCAAAGGGTTTCTATACACGAACTTATGAGACAAAGAGGCCATATGGCTTACCAATGTAAATCCATGCCAAATGAATTCAAAATGCCCCATATAGAAAGGTTGACCATGCCAAGGACAATATAAAATAGTCATACTTGCAAAATTCTCCCGTGGACATAAAGGAGGATCAATACATAATGGAGGTACAAGACGCTCATCAACGGGTGGTGAGGATTTGCACGATTCGGTGGCAATTTAAGTATTCGAAACCCAAGACTTGACTCAGTCCATGGGTGGTAGTTCCAAGGAAGTCTGAATATATGCCCCCTAGGTTTATTCAAGATTTAATATGTTGATTTCTACATGTTCGAAGTCAGGGAAATTAGAGGCAGAAAGAGGCATAACCTCATTGTGATTATTAGTGGATAGATCCATGACCTCCAAGTTTGCTAAATAGGAAGGCTCATCATCCAGGGAGTCATGTGGAACAAGTAGAGGGGTGGGCTGTGTGGGCAGAGGAATCTGATCATATTCCATATTGGGATGGATTTTTTTATCACTGTCAGGAGATGTTGACAGGATTTCCAAAGAGGCAATCTCTTCCATAATAGGTGATGGAGGGTTCTCACCATCTTGATCATTTTCTATAGGATCAGGTGACACACCCCAAGGATCAGAAGATATATGGGGTCCATTGTGCCAAAAGAGATCATATACATAGGAGAAGTGGTAGGAGATGAGGGAGAGTTGGGCGGAAGGAGTTGAGGTAAAACCCGCATAAGGGTGGAACTTTTGAAAATTCCTGCCCCAACACTCTGGAACTGACCAGGGTGGTCCCCCACAAGTGGTACAAAAATCCCTATAGTGGAAACTAGGGTTGATGGCACGTAATAGTCAATTTGGTCAATGGTGATGATTTTGCCTTCATAAGGAAAGAAAATGACATGAAATACAAATGATACCACTATGGTCATGGCATAAAACCAACTACACCCAAGGAGCAAGTTATAATATAAAGGACCATCAACAACTTCAATGTCGACATGTACCTTTTTACCCCCTAACTCGATGGAAAGATGTGGGAGTACCCCCTTAGGAGTGAAGTTGTGACTGTAAAATTCTTGGAGAGTGGTATTAGACATTTGGAGAGTCGAAGATCCAATAGCTTTCCAACAAGATATGGACATGACACATGTGGAAGAACCCTCATCTACCAGAGTGTGATGGATATCATTTTTGGAAACTCGCACTATAATTTAGAAAGAAAACTTATGGGAAAGATGAGGGGAAAAATTCTTGTCATTAAAAGCGATGATACCAGATACATACAGGTCAACTCCACCGATGGAAGACAACAAGGATTTTCCTATTGAGGACAACTTTGCAAGACCTCCAAAGCAGACATGCCATAAGGCGCCTGGGCTAGATCTTCAAAAATACTATAGTGCTAAGCTTCCCTTGCAAAAGGGTTGTATGTTGTCTTAAAAGACCCTTAGGGGGGCAATAAACAGGTTCCATAGGCTTATCTAGAGTGAGAGGTCCGGTGGAACTAGGTGGAGCTGGTGAGTCTTCGGAAGGAGAACTCGACTCAGGGGCATCATAATACTTAGCTCATGTGGTCAAATTGACATATTCTTTGCACATAAAGATGACTAAGTTGTGAGGGGGGTGGGAAAGTGACCCCTCATTTCCCCCTTGCGGAGGTCTAGCAGGTTGAGAAATTTTTTTGTTGGGTTTGTGCAGGGAATGGATGAGTTAAAAAGACAATTTTTTGAAAATATGGTGGTGAAAGGAGCCTATGAAATTCATCCATTCGAGGACACTCATGAGTAAGGTGATCACCCTAAAAAAATTTACAAGGAAAATTGAATTTCCAGCGACGCTCATTAGTGCCTCCTTCCTAAATCTCAAGGTTGGGTTTAGAATCCTAGGCAGTTTGATTTTGTTGTTTATTTTTTCTATTATTATTATTCTTTTTACCACCTGTTTGAGAGTTTTTCCTTGGTTGAGTGGACTTCATTTTAATAACATCGATTAGGAGGGGATGCTTTAGCAGAGCCAGGCACACTTGTTGGGGCTTGAGATGTAACAATCATTTGCCCAAGGCGGGAAGCAAGTTGGCTCATAGGATTGGAAACAAACCCAATCATGCCATTGACATGTGGGCCAGGAACAAGATTAGGTGGGTCAATGGAAGGCCCAACGGCATTAGAAAAAACTTCATACAGCTTACTCAACTTTTAATATATGATATCCAAATTTTGGGTAGATAGAATGGCTTTCTCTTCGGTAACAACTCAAAACATAGACACATATTTAGTGATTTGAGGTCAGCGGGATCTAATGAACCATTTATGGAGAATTTCATTAGGAAACTTGGTTCTCACTAACCTCTTGTGACAATGCCACTCATGAATGTTATCAGAAATAAGCGTGGCATCATCTTGTTTGAAATTGGAAAAGAGGTCAGAGTCAAGATCATACCGAGTTGGTAACTGGAAATGTGTCTGGAAAGTTTTAGCTAATGAGGCAAAGTCACCGTAGAATGCAATAGCTAACTGAATGTACCATTTGGCAGCATCCCTAGTTAATGTTCTTTGGAACAAGAGAAGTTTGATAGAATCATCCACCAACGAATTGGATTAGCACCATATATGGTAGGTGGTGATATGGGTGGACGGATTCTCCCCAAGCTTCCCTTCAAACTTAGGGATATCGAATGGTAATTTAGCAAGCATAGGTGGCCACCAAGGATCATGACGGATAGGGTCATTAGTAAATTTGGCAATATCTGGTAAATCAAGAGAGGATAGAAACGAATTATGAATTTGACAAAATGGGTCATAGGCAGGAGAAGCCACTGACCAACCTTCTCATCCCCCCATGAATGGATTTGACAGATGAGCTTGTTTGTGGTGAAAATGGTTTTCCCCGGAAAAAGGTTTTTGCGGGCCAGGGTGACTAGTAGATTGATGTTGCCCCCAGGGTAAAAAAATTTAGAGAGAAATGGACCCATAAAAGCGTGACTACTAATGGGGTTGTACCCAGGGTGAAAATAAGGACTGGACTACGCAATAGGACCGACATAATGGGAATGACCTGGATAAGACATGGTACTGGCAACGGGGTTGCCCCCAAGTAAACTAGCCCCTCCATTAAAAGCACTGGAAGGAGGCGTCCCTCAAAAGAGAAAACTATACCAAGCTTGTGTCATACTACATGTTAAATTGCCCCTCGGGCTAACTAGGGACAACTTGTGATCCTCCCCATGGATTCTCAGAAGTAATTGTGCCTAACTGAGGAACATGAATAGTTGGTTGGGAAAATGATGGTGTTTAAATTCATAGACCTCCTGGCTGACTAGGCTATGGTATCGTATCCATCATAGAGGATGGTGTGGGAACAGTAACATTCAAGAAACCAGTGGGAGCCATAGATGAGATAGGTGGAATGATCCAAGAATAAGTAAGTGGTGTAGATGGAGGAGTAGGGATAGCCACGCTAAGAGATGGCAGCGTTGTCATGGCAGTCAAGACTACTGATGCAGACGGTATTAAAGTCTCAAACTCTGCCATAGGGCAAATGGTCGATAATGGAATGTAAGTACAAGCCAAAGTAGAACCGTCAGGATTCAATCGTAGTAACGTAGCCCTTAAAGGATTAGTCAAAGGTGGATTGGCCGGAGTGTCAGAGTCATCTACCAATGTATCAATAAAAATCATATCGGTATTAGTGGGGTCAGACACAGATTCCAACACTATATGGTGGTCTAAGTCACGAGTGTTGGCAAGCACTCCCCGTGCGAGAGAAATAATTCTACTTCATTAAAGAAGTAAACCTTTAATATGACGTGAACGTCGACGTTAAAATTTAGCTAGGGTGATAGTAAATAAAACACAGTGAATTTAGTGCAAACACCCTAAGGCAAAAAATATTGACTCAGACCAAAGAGCATGCTCTAGAAACGTCCTAAAAGGTACCTCACACAAACATAATACAAAGAATCTGGTGGTGGAACAATTATACTAGCGACCTCATTCCCAACCCTTTTAGCTGTGAACTCGGTACAAGTTCCCCCACAAGTGGAACACCCTCCGAGAGGACTGGGAGAGTATGAATAATATCCATTATAGGTACATAGAAGACGAACCTGACCCTGCACATGTGTATGATCCCTAGAAATAAAGGCCACTATGGTCACCACATATAATAACATGACCTGGGGGGATAGTCGTAGGACAGACCAACATGCATTGGCAGGAAACTTAACCCAAAAATGAGCCAAGACCGAAACCCCCTTGAGAGTTACCTCCCAAGTGGCCCCCAAGTGATAAAAATTGTCTATATGCATGAGCATTCTGCTATATCATGCCACCATAAACTAAGCGAGTAGGGTTGTGTCACCCTGCTTAGCCCAAGTTTGACCTCATGCTTAACCCACGTGGAAGGAGGGCTTCCCAGACCGCACTAATAAAAATGGATTTTCACTCCCTACCGCAAGATGCTAAGTTGATTTTGTGGCCTTGGAGTGGTTTAGTCACACTCCTATCTCCAAGACCCTAACCTACGCTAGTGTTGGTGTACTACCAATAAAAACAAAAGAATAATCGAGTTGATTTTATTATCATGCTAATTTTTCTTGTCCAGTTAAATCCCCTCTGCCGACAGAGGTGATACCTCTAGCCCTAGGGTGGGTCTAGCAACTACGGGAACATACTAACATCTAGCTTCCTAGATTGTAAATGAAATTTGGAGCAAGGGAGATGACCTACCTTGTCATGATGCTATGTTGTCATCTTCTGTCGAATATTATTGATGTATTTCTCTTCTCAATATCGATGCACGTTGCTACCAACATTTGATTGCCTGTATAGACAATTAAGACACCACGACAAGCGTAAAATCACAACAAAAATAAAACAATTACAACCTATCTAATTGATCAACGAATGATAGAAATATTATTATGAACGTAAACAAGAGTGGAAGATAAACATCTGTTGAATTTTATTATGATAAAGGAAAGGTTTACAACCAAGCCTTGATGTTGAGGCTCTCCTTTAGCAACTCCGTATCCAAGCACGTTTGTGACACCCCGATACACAAAGGTCCAAGATCCCACTATGTTCTTAACACACAAAAACAATCACACTCTGCACTATTCTCCCGAAGCTATAATTGCTTCTCTTCTCTATGCTAACTCTAACTTTCTAACTCAAACTAAGGCAGCAGAGATGAAAGAGGTATCCTTATACAAAAATGGAGGAGGAGGTTATGGGCCCTCAAATAATGGGAAAAAAGATTATCCTTCGGAGTAGTTCCTATTTCTTGGGAACAAGAAGCCCAAAGGGGAATTCCTCAGCTATATCCTCAAAACAAACTTCCAGCTCTCTGCCTCATGAAGCTTTGTTATAGGTCAATTTGGGCATCATTCCCAATGACCTGGTTAACTGGACATCATCTCTAGGACCAATGTATAGGGTCTATCATCCCCTAACATTTCAGTTGCTACATGCCCTAAGACAAAGAACAAGACAAATCAATCAAAGACTTTCATCTGAAAAGGTTTCCAAAGTTTGAAGTTTATAATATATCATATGAGAGGTCACCAACGCTGCCTCTAAAGGGACTAAGTGTGCTGCATATGCAGGTAGCCATATGCAAGGCTTCTCTACAAAGCACTTCCCGACATTCATGGGTGTGTTGGTCACATTGGGAGTGAAATTCTCATTGTTCCGGAATCTCCACTTGGCCAATGCCTTCTAGAAGAGTTCACATGTGTCAAAATTCAAATCCATGTGTCCATTTTACATCTACAAGATTGGGAACATGTCTTTCCTATTATTGGAAAGTCATTGATTGTGAAACTACCCTCAGCTCCTCTATAAATTGAGCACAGATCTTAGTGTTTGAGAAGGAAGAATTTGTGTAGAGAAATGTTGGTGGAATTTCAATTGAGTAGATTGATTTGAGTGACAGATTGCTCGAGATATCTACATTGTGATGAGGCTAGGATGCTGCTGGAGATGGTGAAACTAAATCAATCACTGGGTTGTAACCTCCCCTTCTATCAACAATAAATATTATTGATTATTTTTTCCTATATGCATCTGTATAAGCTTTGATTTTAAATATCATGATTTCTTAGTTGATGTATACGGTTTATGCTTTATTGATTTAGCTATATAACTTGAATATAAATCTGCATTATTGGTATCTCTTGTTGTTTCGTGTTCATTCTTACAGGAAATATTTTTCACAGCCGGCTAAAATTTGAAGCTACAGTAAAAGTGACAGAAGGAGACTTTAGAAGTGCTTGGATCCCAAGTAGGTTCCTTATTTCATTCTGTGTGTCTGTTTACAGTTAGGAAAGATAGTTGTAAACTCTTTGACTTGTTTTTCTAGATTATCACATGTCTAAGGAAGAATGATTTATCCATAATTTATAATTCCGCATAAAAAATTGGCGACTCTGTTGGGGAGATTACTCTTTATCCTAGGTGTTTTAGCCTCTGATTTTCACTATTTATTAACACAGTAGTTGTTACTCACAAAGATTAGGTTTTTTAAGATCCAAATTTGCAAAAGAAGTGTGTTAAACAATTTTTTTTTTCTTTATACACTACGCCCAACACACTCTTGGACAGGACACAGTGCTTTGCATAGCACTAACTCCCTTTCAGGCCTGCATTGCAAAGCACTGTCTCTCTTTAAAGACTGCGTTGCCTCCTAAAACCATCCAAATTCCCTTGAATTTGTCTTTGCAGTTTGTTTCATTTTTTTGCTACTGTGTTTTGAAAATCTCGAGCCTCATATTGGCCAGTGAATTCATCTACCTCTTCCTCCTTTGAAAGAAAATTTGTTCAATGTTTGTTTAAAGCATTTTTCTTTATCATTGGAAAGTTAATTTCAAAGCATTTTTTTGTCGCATTAGATCCATTTTCTTTTGAAAAAGGAAATTGTTGTAAATTTTTCGTTTCTTGATAGGAGAAATTGTTGTTTCATTCCTCATTTTTCCTTCAAAAGATAAATTTTTGTTTATATTCCTCATTTCTCAAAAGTAAAAGGCATTTTATTTTGTTTCTTTAGTGCACTTAGTTTCTTTTCTACATTCATAACATTAAAGGATCTAAAAAGAAAAATTTGCATTTGCATGTAGTGGTTTGTGTGTTTTGCAAAAGGAACAATTAGGAAATCTGCATTTAGTTTTTGTTCTTTGATTTGTTTTCTCGTAAATTGATTACTCTTTCCCTCTAATAGCTAGGATTTTCATTGAAAAACTAAAAGTGAAAATTTCTTATCATTCTTAGTTGCATTTTAGGAATTTTCCAATACATCATCGCGGTGAACCTTTGAAAGGAAAATTGTTAAAAAATATCAACATAAAATTAATTTCAATTTACCTAACAAAGCATTGGAACCATAATGATAAAATTTAGAAGGTCTAGGCTAGAGACGTGTTCCAGCGTTGTAAAACATAGCAGTTGTCGTTAACTTGTATGTGATACATTCCGAGTGTGATACCTCACTCCATGTACATAAGTATATCGTACCTCGTCCACGTACTTTTGGGTATATTGAGTGGTGTTATAGTATAATAAGTATAAGGGGGTGCTCTCACTGTGCGGTTTTGCATCAGACATCGCTAATACAGACTTGGGCCTCCACGTACCTTCGGGTATATTTGGGAGGAAAAATTTTAGGTGCTATCCATCCATTGTGAATCGAGTTGGCCGCCTTCTAAATTGTGATACACCGAACACATCATTCGGGGAGATTGTCTGCCCGTACTTCTTGGTTCGCCAAGAGGTATGTTGCAGTTCACAGTTTCTTAGTAAACCCTTTTGCCTAGCATTACCCTTTTATTTTTTTTATTTGTTTTTGGTTAAAATAAATTAGTAATCATGGAATAACAAAATCATTTCCCCTGTCATTCACGTAGACTAGCGTTAAAACCACATTTACCACCAAAAGTTACTTCTGGTAGGCGAAGGCGATCACGATCTGCCGAATCAAGTACAATTCGTACCTCTGCTGAAACATCATATTTCTATAAACCAGAGTTAGATCAAGCCATTTCTACACATCTCGGTTCATCTACTATTGTTGAAATGAAGTCTTCAAAGCTACCTGTGGTCATGATCCATCCAATCAGTGAGACCATACCTCCTAGACCCGACTTTGTTTAACCAGAAATTGATCTAGATCCTGTCTCTTCTTTGCCAGAACATCTGAATCCTGAAGTCATACAACCGGAAGTTGTTCCTACCTTGGTCATACCATAAATTTCTGTAACTATTGAATCTCCCATATCACATAGTCAACCACCTGAAATAAAATTTGGGCCTGACGATGAAATACTTCCCCCTGGTTTAATTGTGATTGAATAAATCCCACAAGACAAGACACCTTTAACTCCAACCCATTTTGGGGAGGACCTTTACCTGTACGAGTCTTTTCCTCAATCGACACCATCTTCTTTTGTTGATCTTGTTCCTTTTCAAACTCTCGTTGATTCAAAAGGGTATACATTTGGTCAAGTAACCATGCTTGAACCAAAATCTTCAATTGGGCCATCTGTTCCAATTACGTTAGCTCCTGTCCTAGTTACCACGTCGATGTTTACAACTTCACTAGAGTCATATTTTCATGGTGGCCCTTTAGTTCCATCATGTTACAAATCATTATTTGGCATTTTCTCTAGTTCATCTTCAAATCCATGGACTTTACCAATGTCATCATCCAGTATTTTAACTGGTAATCCTATAGCAAGTACTGAACAACTTGATTCTTTATACACATCTTCAGGGCAATATCAAGCCGGTCCTTCTGGGCCTATTCCTTCAAGTACCATATCAACTGGACTCCCAAAATTTGGAGAGCAATATATTCCATCTTATTATCCTCCTCATGTTGGGGGGAAACCTTTGGTCACCCAATATGACAGTAATCCATTACTTTTTAGTCAACCTAATGTCAAAATTAATGTTTGACAATGGAAACCCACTCTTCCTATCTAACCACAAACGTTTGTACACTCATATCAACCAGTTCAACCTATTACACCCACATCATTTCCACTTGTAAATACATCTTTACCCCTATTACAGAATCAAAATGTTGTATAACCTTATCAAACGGGTCCTTCAACTCAATATCATCAAATAATGGGTCCACAGAATCCAAATCCTTTGGTTAATTTACAACAACCTGTATCCAAAATCATTTATTCACAAGTTGGTTTACCATTTTATGGGATGTCACAACCGAAACCTAGTTATACCTATCAAGTGAATCCAAGTTATCCTAATTTGGGTTATAACATTGGTGGACAGACCCCTTGGCAGCCACTGGTGCAAATGCCTCAAACTTCATTTCAACAAGTATCATATCCAGGTTTTGGTCAACAGAATCCTCAAGTGTTTGCTTTTAAAAAAAAACCCTATCTGGGTTACCAGTAGCAGATTCCTTATGCTGGTGCTCAAAGGCCTATTGCTCAAGTAATTAATCCATCTTACCTTGGCTATGCTCAACCTGACCTTAATTGAGAGTTTCCCTTTGGTGCAACTTTAGAGTTACCAAATTTAAATCTGCTAACTAATGATCCAATTAACTATGCTCCTTGGTGGCCGATGATACCTCATAAATTACCCTCAGATATTCCTAAGTTCAATGGAAATCCTGGAGAAGATCCATCGACTCATGTTATGAATTATCATTTATGGTGTTCATCAAACTCCCTGAATGATTATTCTGTTTGACTACATCTTTTCCAACGTATGCTCACATGTCTGACTGCAAAATGGTACATTGAATTACCTAGAGATTCTTTTGATAATTTCACTGCCCTAGCTACTGTCTTTTTTACTCATTTCCAGTTACCCATCATATATGAAACTGGAATGGAACTCTTGACCAATTTCAAACAGACTAATACTACTCACATTTCTGATCATATTCATGAGTGGCATCGTCATCGTAGAATGGTTAAGACATTTGTTCTGAATCAACTCCTTGCTGAATGGTTAATTAAGTCCCTGTTACCATCTATAACTGAGGATGTGGCTAAGGGTGGCATCGTCACAGAAGAGCAAGTTATCACTCGTGCCCAATATTTAGACTTGATTTACACTCAGTCTAGCACACTCTATGAAAAAATTCCTAATGCGCTGAGATCTAATTTTATTTTTCCTCCTCAATTAAAGGACTGTCATGCCAGAGATGAATTGATTGGCATTGCACACACATCACACTATAGCATCTGATCCTACTCCTGCTTCCGAAATTAATTTCATGTAATTTTACAAAGGCAAAAGTGACAAGAAACCCAGAAGTAAGAAAAAGGGGAAATATAAGAAAAATAAAACTTCTAACCCACAAGAAAGATCATCTGATCAATCGTTTGGACCTAGGAAACCTCTCTGTCAATGCATAATCTGTAATGAGGAACACTTTGTTAGGGATTTTCCTCACTATGATGAAGTCTCAAAAATCATCAAGACTTCCCATGCGTCAGCTGTGTTTACAGACCCATTTCCAAATCCAAACACAAACATGGTTGCTACGGATCCAGCTCCTAGTTCCTAAGTGTTAATGTTATCTGTCACAAAACCTTCAACAAATATTTTGGTGTCAACGTGTAATAAATATTATGGTAGTCAGACCACTAATCAACCTACTACCTCAACAATGAATCCGTCTATGGAATCAGTACCACCTACTGCTATTCCTAAATTGACAATCAAGGCACCAAAGGGAGTATTCATAAATCGACATATAATCCTCGAGCAAGAGCTGCACAAAATTATAACATAGTTGAATATTTGGCTCAATCCCCTTCAGCTATGTCTGCTCTTGAAGTATTACAAAATTGTCCCTCCCAAATTTTTTTTTTATTGTCGGCTATTGGTGAAATTGATCTGACTGATTCTAACCTTGTCATCTTTAATCATACGGGCTATGTGCCGCAACTACCAAAAGAATTAGCATTCTCCATACAAGTAAATGTTCTCAATCACCTTGTTCATCGCACTATTATTGATGAGGGAACATCTACATGCATTGTGTCTCTAAATTTTTGGAAGTCACTTGGCTTGTCGTGCTTATCACAATCATCAACGACGTTGAAGGCATTTAATGGACGTACATATAAATCTTGTGGTATTATTAATAACCTTCATGTTGAACTAGGGGGAAAAATAGTGAATATTGATGTTGAGGTTGTTGACAGATCCCTTGACTATAATATTTTACTTGGAAGGCCATGGGTATATGCAATGACTGCAATTGTTTCTACATATTTTAGATTGATTTCCTTTCCACATAAAGGTACTATCACAGTAATTAATCAACTATCCTTCTTTTCCTCTGCTTCACAGGTAACTGGAAGCGTTATGTTCATTCACATACCCCAACTAGAACTTCAGAACATTGGTGTAGGACTCTTAAAGGATTCCAATTTAATGGGAACCTTTGCATTACCGTTGCCTGCAACATTGGCAGAAATTGCAAGTATAGAGACCTACTACATGATCTCTTCCACTCTATTTGTCTTAAGGAAGAGCATAGGTGATTCTGAAATTACTACGTTGGATGAGTTTCTGCCACCCAGCCCTATTAAGCTGGCATAGAAATTAAACTATTTGGCTTGAGCGGAAAATCCGAAATCAGCATCGCTGAGTGTTTGGGTTGATCGTTCCTTAGATTTTGGTACTTCCTCTGATCCTTTTCCCTAAATTTTCTTGACATATGAGAATATTTTGGAAGCCATGATGTTAGAAGGAGAACCATGGGAAGAGTATCATCATCGTTCCCATCTTCCTTATTATGAAGAAAATTATCTTAGTGAACTATATCACCCATCCATCAAAAATTTATTTTCGAATTCTTTACCCATTAATGCAATCGATTGCGAGTGAAATCTGTTAAATATTGAAGAAACCGTTTATATCAATATTTCGACCAAACCTAGTGTTGTAGAAAATATTCATGTTGGTGTATCTTGTTCTCCATCAGAACTCGAATAATATTGCTCTCTATTATGTGAATGCCATGATGTATTTGCTTGGTATTACGAGGAAATTCCAGGCATAGATACTAGTATTGTTGAACATGCTATTAATATGTATCTTGATGTCAAACCAGTGTGTCAACAGCTTCGTCCTTTTCATCCAAAGAAAGTCACTGCCATCAAAGCAGATGTTGAAAAACTTTTGCGTGTTGGTTTCATATACCCTATTCCACTAACTGAGTGGGTTTCCAATATCATTCCTGTCATGAAAAATCAAGGAACCATTAGAGTGTGCGTTGATTATTAGGATGTCAATCTTGCTTGTCCAAAAGACAACTATCCTACTCCATTTATTGACGATTGTGCTAGATGTGAAATTTTTTCATTAATGGATGGATTTTCCAACTACAATGAAATCAATATCCACCCAAAGGATCAACATAAGACAACATTCATCTGTCCCTGGGGCACATTCTCTTATAGGAAACTACCATTTTGTTTAAAGAATGTTGGAGAAACTTTTTAAAGGGTAATGGACTATGCTTACAATGACATCAAGCACATTTTTCAACCGTATCTAGATGATTTACCAGTGCATTCACTAAATTATATTGATCTCCCGATGCACTTGAAATCCATTTTATTACGCTGTCGACACTACAAAATATTCTTTAATCCACATAAATGTGTGTTTTGTGTTGGTTTTGGTCGTTTGCTTGGATTCGTAGTCTCAAAAGAAGGAATTTGAATAAACCCATTGAAGGTTCAGGCCATTCTTGATTTGCTTGCACCATCAAAATTACTTCAGATACAAAAACTTCAAGGAAAGGCTAACTTCCTAAGAAGGTTCATTCCAGACTATGCTGAAAGGAGTTGTCTACCCAGGCAACGAAATAGCCCGGATGGCAGTTTTTTGCCGGAATCCGGGCAACTTAAATTCAAGAAATCAGGTACTTGCAATGTTTAAAATCCATTTTTGAGGTTGGAAATGGATTCAGCACTATCAGAATCCCTTAAGGCACTCAAAATACTTAAGTTTAACAACTATAAACATGATTTTGATGAAATCTTTGCCGGATTTTTTAAAAATCTTTGCCAGATTCTGGGCCAAAACGTTGCCTGGAAACGACACGCCATGCTGAAATGGCCAAAGGATTTACTCGACTATTGAAAAAAGGGTTTCCCTTCCATTGGGACCAAGTTGCGCAAGCCTCTTTTGATGCTGTCAAGGACACTCTTGTCCGAGCGAAATTAATGTATCCCCCTAATTATCAAAATGATTATTTCCTATATATCGTCATGACCGAAATGACCATTGCTATGGTATTGGTCCAAGTAGAAAATGGAATTGAACATCCGATCTATTATTTGAGTCGTAATCTCAATGATATGGAAGTTAAGTATTCATACATAGAAAATCTTACCTTGGCATCTGTTCAAGCTATCCAAATATTTTTCCATTATATCTTGATCCGAAAAACCACTATCATTTCAGATTGCAACCCCATGACTTATATCTTATCACGTCAATTTCTCGGGGGAAAATATTCAAAATGGATTGTCATTTTGCAGGAATTTGATTTGGAATTCATCAAATCCAAGTCAAAGAAGTCTTTAGTTTTGGCTGAGCTTCTCTGTGACCTTCCCTCTAGTAGTACTGCAACTATGTCGGAACCATCAATTCCTGACGAGTCTCTGTTTCTGATTAGATCATCTGATCCTTGGTATGGGGATTTCATCATTTATCTCCAAGCTCAAAATTTTTGACCTAATACCTCTCTCTCTTAACAACAACGTATTCAATACCAAGCCAAATATTATCTGATCATCGACGATACACTTTATCATCATGGTGTCGATACCATTTTAAGGAGGTACCTCACTCAGGAGGAGGCCAAAAAAGTGTTAAATGATTTTCATGATGGGGCTTTTGGTGGACATTTATCTGGTTATGTACCACGCAGAAGATACTCTGCGCCAGTTACTTTTGGCCTACTATTTTCGAAACTGCATCCTCGCGGTCAAAAGTTGTCATGCGTGCCAGATTTTTTATCATAAAATCCATAAAATGCTAGTGCCAACACATCTTGTTTTCTCTGTGGGACCATTTTAGAAATAGGGTATTTAATTCATGACCTGTAACCCTCGCTCGTCCAAGGGGCATGGTTATATTGTTGTCACAGTCAACTATTTTACCAAATGGGCCAAAGTGATGCCTAAATTCAACAACACAGGACATACAACTGCATTGTTTTTCTTTAATCATGTTATCACACGGTTTGGGGTCCCACAGTCTATAGTTACAGATCATGGGAAGAATCTTTTCAATCACATGATGGCTGAATTGATTTCCAAGTTAGGATTTTCACATGATAATTCTACTCCTTATTATCCACAATTGAATGGACAAGTTGAAGCTATCAACAAGATTCTTAAATGTATGCTTCAATGAATGATAGGAGTTTGTAAAAGAAATTGGCATTTGATCCTGTACTCTACCTTGTGGGCATATCGAACCTTGGTGAGAAATGCAAATGGATTTACTCCTTTTCAATTGGTGTATGTTCTGGAAGATATCTTACCAATATAATGTGAAATATCGTCATTAAAACTTGCAATCAACTTGTTACCTGACACCTCAGAAAAATAAGTGTGTCTCCTTAACCTCATCCATCTTAATGAAACACGTCGTGAAGCCCAATTGGCCAACAAAGCACATAAGAGACATATAAAGGTGCAATACGACAAAAATTTCCAGCCTCGCATTTTCTCAGAGGGAGACTTGGTCCTTCTTTATGATCAAGAAGTTGTTGTAATAGGTATAGGAAAGTTTGAGCCATTATGGCATGGCCCCTATATTGTCAAAAGAGTTCTTGCTAAGGGCACCTATGAGTTGGTTGATTATGATGGAATTCCGTTGGCGCAGCCTAGAAATGGGTTGTATTTGAAACGTTACTATGCTTAATAATGAGCGTAGTAATTTTTTGTATTATATTGTATATATATGATGTTGATTTGCATTCACTATCTTAATTTGTGTTTAGATTTTTCTTGATGTTAGTAATCCGCTTTACATTTCATCGCAAATGTCTGAATATTCGGAACCCTTTGTTGGATATGCTGATGGTGCTAGTCGTAGTACGCAGAATCTATCCTTTGCAACGTGGGCCATTTTCACTCTGAACAACGATTTAGTGAGTTTTCAATGGATTTGTATTGGTAGATCAATGAACAATATCGCTGAGTATAGTACCTTGATCAAAATTCTCTCTGATGCCATTTCATTTGGTATTAACCATATCATCATAAGGTTAGATTCACAACTTGTGGTATTACAGCTTACTAGTGTTTATACTGTTAGAAATCAAACATTGCATAGATTGTTCCTTAGAGTTCGACTTTTGGAAAGACACAGTGATTTTATTCAATATTAACAAATTTCCAGAAATTTTAACATATTGATTGATTCATTAGCGAATCAAGTTTTAGAGATACATTTGCAACATACGTAAAGAAAACATTCACATCATTAAATAGGATTGCACAATAAACATAGGAAAACATTGAAATCATATAGATAGATAGTTATAGGTTTTTACAAAAATTTGTGCCTAAGACACATTGGTCATCTGACCTCAAAATGTATGCAAAATGTCACAAGTAAACTAGTGGTTCTCATGGTAACATGCTATAGATATAGCTATCCTACGAAGTAACCACATCCAGTGGTTAGGAACCCCAATAATGTGTCACTGCAGTTGCATGGGTGGCTCTTCGATCTGGAAATTTGGAATCCCGAAGTTCAAACCATCTATGTGTTGTCGAAGCTAAGCCAGAGTCTCAGCCATACCAAGATCTTGAAGGACTGCTCTCCTGACAGCCCTCTCTGCTGGCACATCTACTTCGCGCTCTGGTTCCACTATTGGTTGAACACGACCAACATCTGCATTAAATCAAACATTTAGTTTAGTCTTGGGAAAACATAAAAATACAAAAACATTTTATAAACCTTAGGAAAATAAAAAACACGGTCAAAAAATTCTTACCTTTGCACCCCATTAAGCGCTTTCTGGTAATGCTAAAACTGGATCTCCTCGGAAATAAACACCTGCGTATGCATACTCATCGATGGCGACAATCTGTTGCCGGAACCAAGTGAATAATGCATTCGTGAACACAATGGTAGATTGGTCTGCATGCCTACCCATGAGTTCCACCCATCTCTGCATCCGCGGATCTCTAGGATTAGACACATCCAGTGTCAGATGTTGTGGCTGCATCAGCGGAATCCATTCCAAGGAGAAGGATATAAGGATAGAACCATAACTGAAATTATTCTTCCTTCCTCCCTTAGCTTTATTCATTTGTTCCTTTATCTGAGAAAGAACAGCTTCAAACCAGTTGAAGACTGTTGGCTCCATACACTCTAGCGCATACTGCATATATGATCTATTCACTACATGAAGTCTAACGGTGCCAGCAAGTTTGGCGATCGTGAAAAGGATAGTTCTCAATGGAAAATATCTAACATCTCAGAAGTTTATCTTTCCATATTTTCTTGGCTCTGCCCTTGGATAACAATTTTGCAAAACATAATCTCTTACTGTCTCTCCTCCAACAATAGACCCTGAGAGTGAAATGGGAAAGCCTCTCCTCGACAAACCTGTAATAAAGTACACATCCTTGACTATTATAGGAACCACTTGGTTCTTAATATGAAATGCCTTGATAGCTGGATCCCATGCTTGAACTAAGGACTCAAATAGTTCTATTTGTTGCCTCATCCTAGAAAACTTGAAGTACTTAAGTATTCCACAATCTCTTAGGGCTCTTACAGTACCCGAATCATTTAAGGCAATCATATCCTTTT
This sequence comes from Pinus albicaulis, assembly GCA_034641835.2. NCBI lineage: Eukaryota > Viridiplantae > Streptophyta > Pinopsida > Pinales > Pinaceae > Pinus > Pinus albicaulis. Next base: position 14,673,345 of record MU968359.1, on the reverse strand, counting down.
CTTCATGTTCTCTTTCCCTCCATGTAATCGTTAGTGTAATCTGATGGAAACTTGAAATACAGCCATAAGATCCATTAGATTCCATTCATGGAAAAAAACTAGGAAAAATTTGGGCATAATATAAGAAACAAAAATCTAGATTACGCCCAACGCACTCCCTAACAAGAGACAGTGCATTGCGTATGCAAGTAACCGTCACTGTAATTTCTATGCAATGCGAGTTTCGACATTCAGGGGTGAGTTGCCCTCTTTTTGGGCAGAATTTACCCTAGGGGCCTTAAAACCCTAAAATTTTGCAGAAATTGGAAATGAAATGAATGTTAAAGGAAAGAGGAAGTTTATATCACTAACCTAGATCAAACAACAATGAAAACCATCCACAGAAGCGATCACAATCAACATCTGAAGTTTGGGGGAAAAATCAGGTTCAGAGCTCCAAAAATGCAAATGGTAACTATGGAATGGTAAAAATGAATAGTGAAACTACTTTTAATAGTTATTTAATTATTTGCAAATTTAATTTATTGCTATGACTATAGTTTTATTATGTTTTTAGTCATGAAATAGGTATTTTTAATCCATTTGATGTTGTTCTGAATAGGTCTTACAACTGAAGAACATATTAGTCGTGCAAATTTATTTCAAGAATGATTTGACCACAAAGCATACTTTTTCCCCTTATTTTTTCGAGCTTTGTTAAAAACAAAAAAGGATTTGAAGCGCATTTTTATCTCTTTTTCGAGCTTTGATAATAGCGAAAAAGGAACCCCTGGAGTCTTCTTTCAACTCTTTTTAGACTCCGATAATGTGAAAATATTGTTGAGCACTTTTCTTTTCGAGCTCATAAAAGTAAATGAATTGATATCTACTCAGTATAAGTTTAACCATTTTCCGGAGTGAGATAGATTATTTACGAAAAAGGAATACCTGGTTAAACATGACCAAAGAGGTTCTCTCAGATATTATTTTACACTTTTTCGGATCTGAGTGACAAATTTATGAAAAATTACTTATGGATTTTTCTTTCGTCCTCTTTTTCTAACTCTCTAAATATGAAAAATGACCGGGCTATCACTATTGTTAAGCTCGTTAAAAAATAAAATAGTGACGAGCTTGTCGATCATGGAAATAATTGAGTTTCATTCATCGCTAGACTCATTAAATTATTAAATAATGATACTTTATTCACCCGAAGGGTTGAATTATAGATCAAGAAAATTTTATCCTTCTCAAGCTTGTTAAAAAATAAAGAGGTACCAGTTGACAAATGACCGGGGAAAATTTGGGAAAAGTGAGCAAAATTATTTATGGTAGTAAGTCGCTCTTGAACATGACACTTCCTTCACTCCATGTCTGTGACTATTTTGGTTGGGTAATCATCTTGATGGTTCATTCATAACTATGATTCATCATACCTTCACTTCGGTTTTGGGTCAATGCGGCCAACTCATCATAGTGTCGCTGATATGTTCAAGAGAATTCATCCAGTGAATAACTCATCCTTCTACAATACTCATAAACCTTCATTCTCATGATCGTCATCCCTGAAAATTTCTACATCAAGTCATATCCTTTTCTTCAAAATCAGTAACTCCCATTTCGCAATAAGGTGACTTCCTGTCGACAACAAATCATTATCTAGGAAGTTTACTTAGAAACATCAGATTCTATTACCATGAGGCTTGTTACAGCATTGACAAGATCCCCGCTTTCGGACTTTTTCCTGAAAGATTTTGTTTGGAATTCGACATCAAATCATATGTTCACGCTTTACAAAATGTACTTCAGTACCTTGAGGGCCATTGACATCAGTGGTATTTCTCTCGCATTTGTTAAAATCTCACATCATTGGCTGGTAATCAAACGATGTCTTTCCATGTTTGACTACAAATCATATATTCACATGGCTAGACTTGTACCCAAATGATCGAGTGAACCAGATAAGAAGACCCCAGATCTAGTTTCAACCATTTGAGCTGCGATTTTAGGATTTTTGTACACATATGTATGGTGACCTTACATATAGATCATCATTCAAACATGGGCCTATATCTGTAGGCATGTCTATATTGGGAAACATTCCAATGTAGACGACTTCATGAATTATGTACATGTTATTAGATTGTTTATGTGATGAACATGGGAATGGATACCCTCAGCAATTATGATCAAGAGGATATATCATGATGTAATTTATTGTAAGATTGATGCAGGTCACCACTCCGCTTCATCTCCAGCCCATCACAGCGTAAAGCATATCAATCAAAATACTATTGTTATTATTCTGACTTCATGCTTTAGGGAGAAATTGTTATAGGTCAATTTGGGCATCATTCCCAATGACCTGGTTAACTGGACATCATCTCCAGGACCAATGTATAGGATCTATCATCCCCTAACATTTTTGTTGCTACATGCCCTAAGACAAATAACAAGACAAATCAATCAAAGACTTTCATCTACAAAGGTTTCCAAAGTTTGAATTTTATAATATATCATATGAGAGCTCACTAATGCTGCCTCTAAAGGGACTAAGTGCATTGCATATGCAGGTAGCCCTATGCAAGGCTGCTCTGCAAAGCACTTCCCGACATTCATGGGTGTGTTGGTCACATTGGGAGCGAAATTCTCATTGTTTCGGAATCTCCACTTGGACAGTTCCTTCTAGAAGAGTTCACATGTGTCAAAATTCGAATCCATGTGTCCATTTGACATATACAAGATTGGGAAAATGTCTTGCCTATTATTGGAAAGTCATTGATTGTGAAACTAGCCTCATCTCCTCTATAAATTGAGCACAGATCTTAGTGTTTGAGAAGGAAGAATTTGTGTAGAGAAATGCTGGTGGAATTTCGATTGAGGAGATTCATTTGAGTGATAGATTGCTGGAGATATCTGCATTGTGATGAGGCTGGGATGTTGCTGGATATGGTGACACTAAATCAATCACTGGGTTGTAACCTCCCCTTCTATCATCAATAAATATTGCTACTTATTTTTCCCTATATGAATATGTATAAGCTTTGATTTTCAATATCATGAATTCTTAGTTGATGTATATGGTTTATGCTTTATTGATTTAGCTAAATAAATTGAATATACATATGTATTATTGTTATCTATTGTTTTTTAGTGTTCATTCTTGTAGGAAGTATTTTGCACAGCCGGCTAAAATTTGAAGCTATAGCAAAAGAGACAAAAGGAGACTTCGGAAGCGCTTGGATCCCAAGTAGGTTCCTTATTTCATTATGTGTGTCTGTTTACAATTAGGAAAGATAGTTGTAAATTCTTTGACCTGTTGTTCTATATTAGCACCTGTTTAGGGAAGAATGATTTATCTGTAATTCATAATTCCGCATAACAAGCTTCTAGTCACGAAAGCTTCATTTCTATTTTAAAAACTTTCCAAAAGAGGATCGGCGTGAGTCCAACATTAAGATAGAGCGCCGATCGGTGTGGGTCTTAGTGCAAATCTCTGCTATCGGCGTGGGTCAGACACTGAGACAAAGTTCTGACCTTGAAAACCAGGTTTTTATAAGGATTTTAAAGAAAAGTTGTAAAGGGAGATGAATTGGCAGACAAAGTGTGGTTTAGCGGTATGTATTCCATGCTTGGAAACTACACAAGGGTCACTGTATGGATCCTCCAAGATCAAGGAACGGGGAGTACATGGATAGTGACAAATTACTGTGTAATAGATTCCCCCTAAAGTATGAAGTCCGAACATGAGTGAGGGGTGAAATTATTTACAAGTACGTGCAAGGAACTAGACACTGCTGTTGGGGAACCTTCAACTCAAGCATAGATACATATACATAAGTAGAATATTTGATGAAAATACATGGATCAAGGTATGCATGTAGCCATCCATCTAAGAAGGATCTCATATAGAATCATGGTATGGTCGCAACCATTCATCTGACAGAAACATGTACCCAATCATGGAAAAATCATATTGCCTCACAACCTGGACTCTAGAGAATAAAATCCAAGGTCTTGCAGTCTGTCACGACCCGATCAAGTACAATTTCAAGCATGCGAATTAGTGAGCTGAAGTCGAACATGCAAGAAAATCACCCAATTACCAGCCAATGATGAAAGTTGTTAACAGGCACGAGAGAAACCACCAATAATGGCAATGGATCTCAAGGTACAATTGATACAATCCACAGAATGTGAATAGTGATCTGGTGTCAAACACCTGCGGAATCACTCGATCAAAGGCCAATGATGAGGGCCTGTCGTCAAATGCGAAGAACTTGCCATTAGGGCATGAAAGCTCTAAGGTTCCAGAAAGGAGTCTCTAGATTGACTTCCCGGATAATGAGTTGAAGTCGACAGGAAGTTTCCATCGAAGGAGGGTCATAATGAATCCCAAATCATCGACACGAAACAAAGAAAGTGATATGAGTGTTAATCAAGACTGAAACAAAGGATCAAGGAATGTACAAATTGCAGAAGTATTTGCTTTTGAACATATTGGCGACACGACTCTGGAATTTGGCAGCATTTGACTCAAATAGGATCATAGGTCATGTTGACAAGATTGGTAATCGAATGACAGGAAAAAAAATTTCCAAAACCCATGGAGGCAAGGTGACAGAGTGAAGATATCCCAACCCGACACAAACTATAGATAAGTGTCATGCTCAAAAGTGACATACTGTCGACACAACTAATGAATAACTTCCATTTCCCCCCAGCATTTCTGGTGAGTACCTCTTTATTTTTACGCATGCCCAGAAAGGGATGCAGATAACTGTCATGGATTTTTCTTCCACAAAGCCAACCTAATGAACTTGGTTACATCCTGGTGACGATTCCCGATGTCATTTATTTTTAACAAGTCTAACAAAGGAAGAACTTAGAATATTTTCATGTTTATAGAGTTTGAAAAGAAGTAGAAAAGAAAACTCCAGCAATCCCTTTTCGTAGGTAGTCTCACAGATCTAAAAAGGTAGAAAACTATGTCTGAGAGAACCTCTTAGTTGCGATAGGCTAAGGTATTCATTTTTCATAAATAATCTATCCCAACCCAAAAAAGGGGTAAACATATACAGGTTAGATATCGTTTCATAGCCTTTAACGGGTTCAAAACGATAAGAGCTCAGAAATATTTTCATGTTTTGAGATAAAAAAAGAGTTAAAATTTGACTCCTCTTGGAGGAACGAGTGGTGTAAAGTATAGCAATTGGTTCTAGTTATGGTGGAATTTCTCGAAACATAACAAAAGTGAAGAGGTTGGCTAAGAAAACCACTATTGCAGTTATTCCTCAGGAACGGGTACAACAATCAAGTGAAGGCGTATGATCGGCCAAGCAGATGGTGACGATGGAATGAGAAAACCAAGGTTGATTTGTCAAAACAGGCTGATAAAATGCAATCACGAGAGGTAAAATGGGAATGGTTTCATTTTTACACAAGCTTGAAATTAGGAAACTCTGCTTGAAGTTGGTTTCATTTTTACACAAGCTTGAAAAAAAGATAAACTGTGCTTGAAAAAATATTTTCATGTCCCCAACTTGGTGACTCAATTTGAGGTACATGCCCCCCAAGATTTAGTCCATTCACTTGAGTAGACTACTGGTTACTAATAGGTGGTTGGAATGGAGGTTCAATTACGAGATCAGGCGAAAGACTCGACTTGGATTTTACAAGATCTAACCAAATAATTGAATTGGATGTGAACTTGTTTCATTTTTTAATGAGGTTGACACATTAAAAGAACTATCCTCATGACCTAATTCGTTTTTTAATGAGGTTGACATAGTAAACGAACTATCCTCATAAGATCTTGTTTCATTTTTTAAGGAGCTTGACACAAGGAAATGAACTGTGCTCCAACGACCTTGTTTCATTTTTTAAGGAGCTTGACACAATAAAATGAACTCTGCTCCGAAAGGCCTTGTTTCATTTTTTAAGGAGCTTGACACAAGAAAACAAACTTTGATCCGAAAGACCTTGTTTCATTTTTTAAGGAGCTTGACACAAGAAAACAAACTCTGCTCTGAAAGACCTTGTTTCATTTTTTTAAGGAGCTTGACACAAGAAACGAACTCTGCTCTGAAAGACCTTGTTTCATTTTTTAAGGAGCTTGACACAATAAAAAAAAATCTACTCCAAAAGACCTGATCATGATGAATAAGAAGTCGTGGCTTCTAGTAGTTTCTCATTTGATGGGAGGAAAACATCATGGAAGTCAGGACCCAATGCCCCCAGGACATTATTCACAATGGCACTATCACTGAATGTGGGCATGGGACAAGTAACCACATAATTGACCTGTGGCAGGGAGGACACCACCGGCAGGTAAGGACCAGGAAGGAATGACGATAGACCAGATGTCACATCAAGACCAAATAATGAAAGTTGATCGATGGTCACGATCTGAACTTCATGTGGAAAACAGATCACATGAAAGAGGGAAGATACAAGTGCGCCCATGGCATAAGCATAGTCGCGCCCCAGGAGTAAATTAAAATCCAAAGGGCCTTAGACAACCATCACATCTATCTAGATGGTTTTCCCTCCCAAAGTAATAGGCAACTTTGGAAGGATCCCTAATGGTTGACTTGTTCCTTTGTTAAAGGCCAACATATTCTGAGTAACAGGCACAAGATGCGGGGAACCCAAAGCTTGCCATGTAGTCGAGGACAGAATACTAATCGAGGCACCTTCAACTATGATTGTGCCCATTACAACCATATTTCAGGCCTTTATAGTGATCTCAAAGGGCACGTAAGAAGGAAGACAATATCCCGTAAATCGACTCCAATCAAAGGAAGTGACCAAACTACATAGAGGGTGTGCCATAGGAATAAGAGGATTATCCCCCCGCGTTACAAGAATGGAAAGACCATCCTCCTGAACTCTAGGATCGAGAGCATGAGGATCACTTTCTGGAATTGTGGCGACAGGAGTCGAAGGATCACCCTCCTAGATCATTGAAACGGGAGGATCGCCTTCTGATCTCGAGGGATCAAAGGAAACAAAAAAAACCTACTGGGATGAGACCCACTCTCGATAGAAAATACCTAATGAACTGTAGGTGGAACCACGTTGTCCTTCTTCTCAACCAATGATTGGTTAGGAATGGACTCGGGAGACTGACTTTCAGAGAGAGCGGAATTTACCGGAGATGAATCCAGATCAATGGGTTGATCAACTATGGGAGGACTCGAAGTAAATTTGCAGTAACCAATGGGAAGACAGGACTCAAAAGTTGAAAGGTTTTCCAACACTTTGGAAGCTTCATCCATATGAGGACAGATGTGAATGGGATGGTTCCTTTCACACAAACTATAGGGAAATTTTATTGTACCCTGTTTCTTACGAGTCTCATTATCTTTATTTGAAGGCTCATCATTAGCATGATGTCCAAAGGTCGATGATGAAGGAATAATTGGGCCAAATGGCCACACTTATAGCACCTTGGGAATACCAGGGCAATCACGAAGAAGGTGGTGACCTTCACATAGCTTGCAAGGTAATTTGACTCTGTGAGATGGAGTGGGAAGTTTCTCGATATTAGCTGCATGGGTAGCAATAGTTGGCGATTCCCCCCTAACTTATTTTCCTTCTTCTTCTTCAACTTATTATTCTTCTTCTTAGCCACCTGGTTACTAGAATCCAGACTTTCACCAGGCGAAGAGGAAGAATGAGGTGAAGAAATGGGTGAAGAAGGTGAAGGGTCAACCTTAGTATCAACATGGGGTTGACATGGTTTAGGTGGAGGATAACTTGGTTGAGAAGCCGTTTGGATGTTCGGAACCATCGAGGTTGAAAATAACCAAATGGGTAGACAAATATTTAACCCAGGAAGGGACTATGTTGCCATATACGGGGCACCAACATTCCCGAACAAAGAAAAAGGACCAGGACTCCCATCTGATGGGATTCCTTGGTTGGTGAACCCTAGAAAAATCGCCATTGGCCTCAATCCTAATGAATCACTAAGGAATGTAACTTTAACCAAGAATATTTTAGGGGAAGCCAATTGTAAGACATTGAAACAAAATTGTGCCTTTTCATGTTTTAAGAGCCGAGAAAAGGACAAAAGGTGACTCTAGCCACTTTCAATTTTAACGAGCTCAAAAGGACAAGGGCTTGATGATCTTTTAAAATTTAAAGAGTCAGTAAATGCCGAAAATGACTACTCAGGAAATCTAAGCAAGAGGGTGTACCAAGTTTCCGTGAACTGCAATATACTCCTTGGTGATTAAATGAAAGAGAAATGACCAAGGATTTAACGTACATGCAGGCAGTCTCCTCGAATGTTGTGTTCGGTGTATCACAGTTACAGGGCAGCAGACTTGGCTTCCTATGGATAAAGGATTGCAACCTATGAGGGTCTACCTTTATATACATGATGTTACGGGGAGCACAAGTCTGTGCTAGCACTGTCTAATGCCAGATGACGAACGATAACTACTAGGTTTGACGACGCTGAAACACGTCACTAGCCTAGACCTCTAAATATTAGCTTTAAGTTTCAATGCTTCCTTAGAATGAGTGAATAAATTTTAACGGTTGATCTTGAATTATGTCTCAATTCCAAGGCTATACCGCTATCATCGAAGAAAGTCTATATGCATATATATGAGAAAAGAAACCATTCATTTCGATGAATATTATCTAGTTAAGGGAAGAGTCTCAAACAATGATGCAACAAACAGTAATACTGCAAACAAAAAATTTTCCTAACTAGATGAATTTCACTATCCAAAAGTAATCTAAAACATTCAATGAAGCGAATTATGCAATTTAATCTATGAAAAATCCTCTTTTTTGAAAACTATGCAATTGTAATCTATGCACAATTTCCTTTTTCTTTCGAATGAATAAGAATGCACTCAATTCATTTTTCGATGAAATGAGAATCTACTTAATGCATGCTTTTAATTAAAGAGAATGCACTCAATGCGACCTTTAGTTTCCAATCATTAAACAATGTAATCTAAGTTAAATGATAAATTTCAAACATGACTTTTCAATGCAACTTGATCTATTACATTTTAACGAAAAGCAAACTTTGAGACGAAAACTAAATGAATGCAAATCCGCTTAATGCAAAAGGGATGCAACAAACATTAAGAATACAATCCTATTTTGAAGACTTTGTAATGAAATTCCTCAAAAGGTTATGATACATATGAGTTCAAGGACAAAGAGGACTTCCAAAGCATGGGATCAAAACAAGGCATCCATTCCCTTTTACATCAAGAAATCAGAGAAAGAATACTTTTCAGCTGAACAATGAGCAATGCAATCTATACTCACAAGCGAACAAGAATACCAAATGAACTTGGGTAGATACTTGAGACTTGATTGAGACTTGATCAATGAATCAACCAAAAAGCAAAAGGAAATCAACTAGAGATAGCTCACCAAGCAAGGAAACTGACTCAATCAGCAGGGCGATGTCCCGCGAAGCATGCAACCAGGCAATTGATGTAGGATTCTAGAAAAACTAGGGTGTAAGGATGCAGTCCCAAAAAACAACCACAAACCAAGCCAATGAGTCAATAAAACCATCTTGAGTGAAGGGGAGAAAATGTAAATCATACAGAGAAAAATACCGGAAGGGAAAGACACACTAGTGAAATACTTAGGGAAAAATCTTTTTTTTTCACACATTCTGGAATTGGCACAACTTTAGGGGCTGAAAATAGTGCCAACGCCCCATTGGCATGACTTGCTAACTGACAACTAGCACCAATCAGTGCGACTTTCAGAAAAATAAAAGCGCCAATGCGTGAAAAAGAAAAAAAGAAAAAATTTCTCCTAACCAAGACCAGACTCACCACTTCAAGCAAAAACTAAAATATTGTAATTGATGAAAAACATAGGAACAAATATGGAAATGGTCATTTGACTAAACTCTTCGAATGAATAAGACCTAAAAGAGTTACAAACTCAAAGGAAACTTCCCAGTGGAGTCGCAAATTTGTTGTCGAGGTAAATCCCCTCTGCAGATAGAGGCAATCCCTTTAGCCCTAGGGTGGGTCTAGAAACTACGGGAACATACTAACATCTAATTTCCTAGATTCTAAATGAAAATGAGAGCAAGGGAGATGACCTACCTTGTCTTGATGCTATGTTTTCATCTTCCGTCGAAGATTCTTGATCCGTCGCTCTTCTCAAGCTTGTTGCACACTGCTACCAATGTTCGATTACCTTTACAGACAGTCAAGACACCACGACAAGCGTAAAATCATGAAAAACATAAACAATTAAAGCCTATCTAACTGATCAAGGAATGTTATAAATATCATCATGAATGTAAACAAGAGTGGAAGATAAAATCAGTTGCATTTTATTACGATAAATACAAGGGGAGTTTACAACCAAGCCTTGATGTTGAGCCTCTCCTTTGGAAGGTACATATCCAAGCACGTTTGTGAAATCCTGATACACAAAGGTCCAAGATCCCACTATGTTCTTAACACACAAAAACAATCACACTCTGCACTATTCTCCCGAAGCTATAATTTCTTCTCTTCTCTATGCTAACTCTAACCTTCTAACTCAAAATAAGGCAGCAGAGATGAAAGAGGTCTCCTTATATAACAATGGAGGAGGAGGTTATGGGCCCTCAAATAATGGGAAAAGAGCATATCCTTTGGAGTAGTTCCTATTTCTTGGGAAAAAGAAGCCCAAAGGGGAATTCCTCGACCATATCCTCAAAACAAACTTCCAGCTCGCTGCCTCACGAAGCTTCTATTCATGGAAGCTTCATTTCTATTTTAAAAAATTTCCAAAAGAGGATTGGCACGGATTTAACACTAAGACAGAGTGCCGATCGGTGCAGGTATCAATTCAAATCTCTGCTATCGACATAGCTCAGACACTGAGACAAAGCACTGACCTTGAAAACCAAGTTTTTATAAGGATCTTCCAGAAAAGTTGTAAAGGGAGATGAATCGGAAAACAAAGTGTGGTTCAGGGGTATGTATTCCATGCTTAGAATGTACACAAGGGTCACTGTATGGGTCCTCTAGGATCAAGGAATGGGGAGTATAGGGATAGTGACAAATTGTTGTGTAACACTTTTAATGGTTGTTGTTTACTCAAGCGGAAAGAAGTGTGAAATTGAAATGGTGTGTAGAACTCTTAGTTAGTCACCCTAGCGCAACTATATGAAATTTGTCATTTCCAATTCAATAAATTCTAGATACGAGAGGGAAATAGATTATATAAAACACCAATGCCCACTAATATGCACTTTTATTTTAGGTCTTCCTAAATGAAAATTATCCCAAGAATTTTAATTAATGACCCAAATAAACATCAAAAATGAAACCGAGAAAGAGACCAAAACAAGTCTCTCAAGAAAGAACGCAAAGCACTCCAAAATAGAAATATCTAGGAAAACAAAACTCAATAAAAAACACACTCAAAGCAATAAAAAATGAAATCCAAAGTGTAAACAAAATATGGCAATGTCAATAAAGCTAGGGCTGTAGCAAAATGGCCCCACTAAGACTAATGTTATATAAGGGAATAAACCACACCCTAGAGGAAAAGAGGCCTAAACAAGATCTCAAAGAGGGTGATACAATGTAACAAATCAATTCCAAAAGAACTTGATCAGATGACAACTGCACAACCGGTCACAACACCACCTTTTGTGACACTAATGATAAAAAATCAAAGAAATTACTCAACAAGCAAGAATAAAAAATGAGAAACAATCCTAAAATCAGAATGTAAAGTAAAAATAAGATCCAAGAAATCATTGAATACAACTAATCAAAACTCATAATGAAGTAAAGAGAAAAAACTCAAAACTCAATCCAAGTCACCCAATTAAAACTAAAGAAGCAAATTGCTCAACAATGATAACAGAAGACCTTGAAAAAACTAACCAAAATAAATCAGATCAAAAATATATAATAGTTTATCAGCTACAACAAATGATAGTTCCAATAGATCTTCAATAGATTAGAAAGAAAAAACTTGAAAAATTAAGCATACAAGCTCAAGAATACCCGAAAATTGGGAAAATCAGATAGAAAATAGGTTGAATTTTCAATCAGCCATATGTTCCTTGTATGGACTACGTTTCAGGTGATTTTTTTTTGAGGTAAAATTTAAATCTGAGCCAAAATCTATAATTATTTTTACCCATACCTGTACAGAAGATAGCATAACCGAAATGAAAACTAAACCACGCGTGAGGATAGAAGAAAAAAACTGGCCTATTTTAATTGGCCATAAGTCCTTCATACAAAGTCCATTTTCAGTAAACAAAAAGTTTTTTAAGGTAAAATTCTAAGAGGAATCCAGATTTGTAATCAATTCAATCAAATTTTGTATCTAAAATTCCATAATTTGATTTGAGATGTGCAAACTATTATTCTCTCAGAAAATAAAATAAAAAACAAAACTTCAGATCCACGATCAACTCAGATCTGAAGCACAGAGATAATAACCCTAAAAATAACTGAAAACAATCGTAAAATTTCTAGGAAACCCAAAAAATTGAAAACAAGAGGATTCGATCAGGATCTAAGGTAAAGAAAACACAATAGCCAGTGTGCTCTCTTTGAAATCACCACTTCTGTTGCAGGAACAACCGCAAGGAGTTGTTTCCTTGTGACTTAGTGTCCATTACATCACCAGAAAAGACAAGAACGGTCAAGAAGGAATCATAGATTCCAAATCCATTATGATCCACATGTAGTCATGCAATCGTTTAATTCTATGAGGAAGAAGAAGCTACCTTTCCTCCTCGCAAGTCAGGGATGGATCTTGAGTTCGATGTCGATGTGTTGTGCTCCACACGAGCAATCTATCCAATGTGCCTACGATCTCAATTCCTACACACAGTCACAACCATACAAATACAACAATTAATCTTCCTTTGAATATTTTTAAATGAACGATATCTTAAAACAATTGCAATATTTGAACATACAATCATATATAGGAGGAAACATAGATCTTCATTAATATAAATTGATGCTTCGATACCTCACTTCCAGATTCTCCTCTCCACGATTCGGTAGATTTTTCACACTATATGAGAGTATGAAGAGCACTCTCATATAGCATGATACCTCACAAGATCTCAATATAATGGCAAGATAACAATATAGTGCCAATATCTCAGCAGCAACATGGATCTCTTATAATATCAAATTACGACTAGAAAATTATGACTAGCCTGACCCTCTCAAATGATCCAGTATAAATAGGTGAATGACATGTCCCTGGAGGATGAATGTAGATGCTCGGGATGAAGAGAAGTTAGAGAAACTTCTAATGGATGAGTCGTGGCCAACTCGAATCAATGAGTAATCGAGGTGATCTCTTAGGGAATGGAAAACTCTAGAGACCTTTTTCACAATTATGAGCTTTTTGTCAATTATATCAATTATGAAATAATTATTATCTCATAATTATAATATTTTGGCAAAATAAATATGAGAAATTTCTTAATTATGTAATTTTACCCTTTTATCATGGGATAAATCTCCCATAAGTAAAAGAAAAGGTGAAAAGGGAATGGAGTGGAAAATAGGGTTATAACACCTATCTCTTATGCATATGAATTTCCAAGGTTTTGATAATCAATGGGCTCACAATCTCCTCTTCAGACCATTTCTCCCTTTAAATCCTCCTCGCTTGCCTCTTTGCTTCGTATTGCTCTTTGTTTCTTCTCTTTCCGATATTTTGTGCACTCTCCTTCCTCGTTGCAGTGGCCCTCCCTATGATTTCTCTCCCTGCAACAACTCTCCCTTATCCTCATTGCCTCTCTTCAAGCCTTCCCTTTTCCTCCCTTTGTTTCCCTAAAACTCCTATCCTCCTCTATCTCCTCTTAATTCTTATGATCTTTCTAAGCCCCAGTTTCATTTTCTTTGGACATGAACTAGTGTTGTGCTCACTGTAAATCAATCAAAGTGGTGTTGGAACATATTAAGTCTCTGCACAATCAATGGAAGGAGTGATTTAAATCTGAAATTGGTTATCTCAACTTTCAATGCAACGATCACAGAAAAACCATTAATAATATTAATGTGTGTTGCGCTGACATTGAGCATGCCCTTCAGACTCTGCAAGAAATGGTTGGTAAGAAGTTTGGGAAAAACTCAAATTCAATTGATTGTGGCAGTGGGTTCTAGTAGAATGAGGAAAAATTGATTAACAAAGAGTGAAATAAAGGGAAAGTTTCAGAACTTATTAGAATTTTCTTCTCTCACAAGTAGAATGCACCTCCTATTTATGTTTCTTGAATCTCTCTTTAGTTAGTCATGGATAGTAAATGTACTCTTCTTCTTCAGTAGTATGTTAGAATTTACAAGCTAAATGTTGTAGGAAATTTAGGAATTTACGATCTCCATGTGAAAGAAGGAAACACCAGATCAAGGAATTTTGTCTAATCTTCCTTTTTGATCTATTTACATATTTTGTATCTCATAGTTTATCTCCCCCTCCTTTTTTAATGAATATATCATAATCGATATTGTTAATATATATATATATATATATATATATATATATATAAAGGCTAGGTATTGTTCAATCATGTCCCATTTCAAATTTCATTATCAATAGTGTAATTGTTTTGTTCTAAGAGTGCATATTTGTTTCGACTTGAACATTGATAGATATGATGAATTACTACATTGGTAGACTTAGATAAAGGCTTTTCCATGAGGCCTTTCAGGTAAAACTTATTTGTTGAAAATGCACAGGAATGGTGATTAAATGTGATTCTTTGATCAAGGGAAACGTTTGAAAATGAGGATGGCCATGTGGGATAAGGATGTTGGATAATTTTCTTGTTGAATTTTTTACTCGATGTATATACCTAGGGTCCTAGAAATATTTTTTTTTCAAATCCAAATTAACATGATCTAAATATGTCAAATATATGACTAAAGTGAACTTTTGTGTTGGATAACATATTCATTGAAATTACATAATTGTTGTACTAAAAATTATTGACTATTTTGTGTATTACAAGATCCAGATAAGGCCATGAAAATAGATCTTGTGATATAAAATGACGACAAAATGGATGACGCAAGACATCAGGTACTCGAAATTTCACTCAACTTCGGAAAATTTTTTATAATGGCATTTTGTGCTACATCCATATTTTTTCATGCTATTATTAAAATTTATAGTGTATTATTCAATCTTAAAAAAAATTAATGCATGTTGTTAATTAGTTTAGATGGATGTTGGAGCAAATGCAAATCTCGAGCCTTCAATTATTAAAAGAAAAATATATGTACATAGATGTGGACATAAAACTATTAAATCATGTAACAGACAATGGGTGGAGGAGGATATGGCAATGGATCTTGAAGACACAAAAAATGATTGCACTGAATAAGAGGTTGGTCAGGACTATAGTACATGGGATGGATAATTTGAGAAAATTGTTGTTTGTGGATGTTATATATATCGTGGAAAGAAACAATTCAAAAAAGCAATTTTACAAAGACATTATATAAATGATGAGCTTCTAGCGGGTAGTATGCCTTCTACAATCAATTTGAATCTAATTGGAATTGTGGTAAATAATTTTCCAATTTGAATTAAATAATAAGTATTCTTTTTTTAAACATTTTTTTATATTATATAAATATTTTTTTTTTAATTATTACTTGCACGATAAAGTTCTTGGTTTAAATTTTCCTAGAGCACTGAATTCTGGCCTAGAGTCTAATGATCATTTATCTAAGTATGGAATTTCTTAAAAATATGTGCACATATACCAGCTCGAAAGATGAGGAATTGATGAAAACAAGTAATCGAACAAGAACCAACTTAAAGATGCATAATTTTCTTAAAGACAAGGGGAAGGTGGACTGCATACCCTATGACAATGAATGTGATGGAGATGATGAATTTCCCTTGAGATTGAGATCAATTTACAAAGAGACATTTGATTGTCAACTACATTGTGTTCGACTCAATGATCAACAAATACCTAGAGTGTATGAGGTGTTTCAATTTTTTGGATACAACTACATGATATGACCCTCCAATATTCATGGAGCAAATATAGGCCTCCTTATTGTCCAAAATGTCCATGTGGGAACTAAACATAGAAACAATTCACAAGAAATCACTAGGATATTAATGCCATATTATGGTCCTCCATATTACAATGTTGAACGGAAAAGGTGAAGATTTTAACTCTATATATAAATTACCTGAAAATGAATTCTTCAAACAGAAAATTAAATAATGGCGAGAACATAAAACCAAAATACCTAATATTTTAACCTGGATACCAAAATCGGGACTGCTAGATTGATTTTTCATTATATTGCTTTCAATGTTACAAATATATATATATATATATATATGCCTAAGCATTCATAAACCCCAATCCATTAACACTGGATTAGAACATAACTATAGTTCTCTTGACCGGATCTACAAAATACCATTGGCAGAAAACCATCATGCCCAAAACCATGTGAAAAACCCATGAACAAAACCATGGAAATGTATTCCCACCATCTTTGGGTCCACCCCCCATCCTTGGGCTCTCCCAACTATTATTGGGTCCACATAAAATTTTTTTCCTCGGGGCGCTACCCCAGACCCTGTGTAGGGGGAGTACCATCCCCTGCAACCCCCCCTGTGACCCCCCTGTTGTGCCTAGAACAACATATAATGTGTGGAAATAGTCGTGGAAATAATATAACATGCACACAATATAAGGCTAGCATAATATAAGCCCAACATGCCAGCATATGGTCTAAATTTGAATATGCATATGCATCGTCTCCAATTGGAAAGTGGAAAATAAATTATTATAGTTCATCTTATGTATATAGATGGATATGCATACACACACGAAAATATAGCAGGATTTATAAATAGTAGTAAGGGAAGTGTTATGTTGGATTTAAGATTGCGGATACAAGTATCTCCTCTAGGTTTGGTGGCCAACCTAGAACAACAGAGAGACAAGAAACCCAATGCTTTCCTTAAGGTAAACAGATGAAGTAATGAAGCCTACCTAGAATATGTCGCATGCTTTACTTCGTCTTCAACATGAATGCTCCAATTCCAGCTCTGATTGCCAAAATTAGGGCCCGCACAGTCAGATAACACAAGCCAAGAAAATATGAGATGTATGCAATATCATTCAAGTATTTTATTCAATAGATTGACATGGTATTGAAATATATGAAATAACGAGGTCACATATAGAAAAAAAAAAAGAATTATTTGCATTAATATAAATGGGAGGATATTACAAACATAAATAGGTGTTGATCTTTTAGAGTATCTCCTCCAATTTGTCTTTTCCTTTCCTTGTCAAAATATTCACCTCCAATCACTCTAAATGCATGGAATAATACATGTCACCACAACAGCATAAGGGTAATATCACTCTCAAAACACCAACCTATTGCATATGGAAGGAAGTAAATATATAGAGGAGTGGGACAAGTTGGCAGTTCTTATCCAATTGCCAATCTAAGGTTTTAGATCCACCTTTGATGGGAGGATGTGATCAAAGGATAAGAGATGGGAACTCCAAAGAGGGATAGTATGGGATCTGAATGTTTTATCTCAGGTAAATGGTTGTAACAAATTATGGAATATTTTGGAAGAGGAATATTCCAGAATTTCTCTCTAAGGGGATCAACATGTAGGTGATCAATGCATGCCACAGTGGAGAAACCTATATGTGAACGATGTCCAAAATAAGGCCACGGAGCGTTGGTCCTAAAAATGGCTCAGATGATATAGTTTTAGGCATAAATTATTGGAAATGAAGGAGGCATAATTAGGGCTTTGTGAAATGATTCTGACAAGGGGTGTTGAAATTTGCAATAAGAAACAATTAAATTGGCATCCAGAAACAACATGACATCACACACACTAGTGTGGGATCACAGGTCACACAGTGATGGGTCCTAGCGATACATTAGTGTGCAAGCCAATTTATTAAATAAATTGGAAATGTGTCTAATTTAATTTTCCCTTAATTAAATTGGATGTTATGAATCTAAGTTCATAACTATTTAGAATATGTTCTTGTTTTATTAATTTAATTATGAATATAATTATTTAGTTAAATAATTAATTAAATGAAATGAAGAGACATCAGTTCCAAGGGACATGTCTCTCTAACTGGGCGTGGCCAGTCAACTCCTATTTAAAGGAGCACCGCCTCATCCTTGTAATCATCAATTCATATCATATCAATAAATATTTAACCTTTTATCCCTTGAGAAATATTCAAGAATTATAAGACTTAATGTATTGGCTAGCTGCGCCAGAAACCTAACGTACAGGCTAGTCGTTATAGTGGTATCGGAGCTAGAGAACACTCCCCAAACCCTCGACCTTCCTCACAGCCGTCTCAACACCCCTCAGATCACCTGTGCATACCCACCAAACTTTCCCTACTCATTTCCGTTGTTGACTCTGCAATTGATCTGTTGATTGTTGTGCGTCGCGGTCCTTGGTGAATGACATCCTAAACGTGGTGGGTTAAGTGTGCGGGCAGGGTTTTGATATGGTTACACGATCGGAATTACAACATGTTCTTCATTTGGACGGGTTTGTAATTACATGGTGGCGGTTTGTTACGGTTATACGCTACATACTATCTGAACGTTAATACGATCGGAAGATAAAAATTTATACGAGGTTGTAATTATACAGTGGATGGTGGATAAATTGACTTTAATTACAACCATAATTAAAAATATATATATAAATTATAATTATATATTATATAATTTATATAAAAATTTTATAAAATAATAATAATAATAATAATAATAATAATAATAATTTAATTTAATTAATTAAATTATTAAAATTATTATTTAATTAGTTAAAAAAAAATCACTCCTAAGAAGAAAAAGAGTAAAATGACGAAGGACAATAACAGTGATGATACAAAAAAAATTCAAGAAGGCATCACGAAGATAAATGAATGCATCAACAATGTCGAAAAGTTAGCAAGGGATCAGGACAAGATGGCCAAGGATATCACAGATTTAAATGATATGTTGAGTCAATATTTTGTGAAGGCTAACCCATCGTCAACACAAAGCCTTAAGACCCTAGAGGAGGGGATTTCTCCAGATCACGACTTCCAAAGAAATTTTCAGGGACGAATACCACAAGTACAGTTTGAAGGAAATTGATACTACACTAAGTCGCCAGAAGGGAATTTCCTTAAAATTAAAAGTAAATTACCTAAATATTATGGTAAAGACCATAGGGGCACCATCATTTGGGTAAACAAAATGGACACCATTTTTGTAGCAAATCCACCATTAGGTTCACAAGAAAAAGTCATAACAGCATCCAACTACCTGGAAGGAGAAGCATATGATTGGTTTATGTGGCGGTCCTCTAAATGTAATGGTCTTACATTCAGTTGGGAAAATTTAAAGAATTCTCTATTGAAAAGGTTTCATGATGAGGAAGAGGATGATGTATATGAGAGATTTGTTCACCTCAAGTAGAAGGGATCGATGAGTGAATACACTCACGAATGGGAAGTATTAGCAGTAAGGCAAAGAGGATTTTTAGGCGAAGAATTATTAAAAATGTATCGTTTTTTCTTCAAAGACTACATTTGGGAAGAATTAAAATTGTATAAACCCAAGACTATTGAGGAGGCCAGACATGCTTCCATAATTATTGATGAACGAAAAAATAAAGTCCATAGAAACCCATATGATAATAATGAGAGGGAAGTTAGTTATGCTAAGGGAAAATCAAGTAAAACAACCATGGAAAATTCAACCAAATACATTCTCCCACCAATGCGCAATGAAGGAAAACAACCAACTAATGTTGAAAGAAAAAAAGAAGGGAAATGTTGGAAGTGTGGAGACAAATATTTCGCAGGACATAAATGTGCAAACCAAAAACTTTATAACTATGAAGAAGAACAAGATGGGGATTCACAAGAAGATAGCAATAGCAAGGAGAGCAATGAAGAAAGTGAAAACTCAAATCCAGAACAAGACGAAGATATTCCACGAATTTCACTCGCAACCATCACAGGGATAGCTCAGCCACATACATTAAAACTTAAAGGTCACATTAAGAAGCAAAATGTTATAGTCCTAGTAGACTCTTGGAGTACACACAACTTTGTGGATGTTAATATTGCAAAAGGACTAAACATTTTTTCTTACCCTATAGCAGACTTAAAAGTAATGGTAGCAGATGGTAAATGAATAGATGCAGTAGGCAAGTGCCATAAGGTCAAGTTAAAATTAAGCGAATATGAGACAGAAACTAGTTTTTATACGGTTCCCCTAGGGGGAGTACATGTCGTTTTAGGAGTAGAATGGTTGCGGACTCTAGGTACGTACTCAACAAATCACATAAATAAATTCATTAAGTTTAAAATGGATGGAAGAAGATACAAGTTAATGGGGTTCCATGCCCCACCCACTCAAGTTGTCTCTACTCAACAAATGAAAAAACTCATTTGCAAGGGAGCTCCAACATTTTTGGAACAATTTCAACAATTGGAGTTACTATTGATGGAAGCGAATTCACAGTCCATGGAAATTTCATCCTTAATCCAAAAATACAAGACGGTTTTCCGATACCTACCAATGGAGTTACCCCCTAAAAGGAAGATTGAACACATTATCGAGATTAAACCAGAATCCACACCAGTAAATTCCAAACCATATCGTTACCCACATCATCAAAAAACAGAGATAGAATGATTAATACAAGACTTGTTGGAGCATGGGATCATAACAAAGAGTAGAAGCCTGTATGTTGCTCCAGTGGTGTTAGTTAGGAAGAAATATGGATCTTTCCGACTATGTATAGATTACAGAGGATTGAATAAAATCACAATTAAACATAAGTTTCCGATCCCATTCATTGATGAGATGTTGGATGAGTTACATGGCGCAGAATATTTTTCAAAATTAGATTTAAGATCAGGATATTACCAAATACGGGTAAGATTAGAAGACGTTGAGAAAATAGCTTTTCGAACCCATGAAGGACATTATGAGTTCAAAGTCATGCCGTTTGGACTAACAAACGCACCAGCCACCTTCCAAGCTACCATGAATGATCTCTTCCACCCATATTTTCAGAATTTTGTATTAGTTTTTTTGACAATATCCTCGTTTATAGCAAGACATGGAAGGAACATCTCAAACATTTGGAGACAGTACTATCTGTTTTAGAAAAGAATCAATTTTATGCCAAATTGTCAAAGTGCACCATCCGGTAGAAGGAAGTTGAATACCTTGGACACATTATATCTAGGGAGGGAGTCAAAGTAGACCCCAACAAAATTAAGGAAATCAGAGAATGGCCCAAACCCAAGAACATATCGAAGCTAAGAGGATTTCTAGGTCTCACTGGTTATTATAGAAGGTTTATAAAAAATTACGCACAATTGACAACACCCCTGACTAATTTATTAAAGAAGAATGTGTTTCAGTGGGACAATCAAGCAGACAAGTGTTTTGAGAAATTAAAGGAAGTGATGTCAACCACACCAGTACTTGCAACGCCCAACTTCTCCAAATCATTTATAGTCGAATGTGATGCTTCGGGATTCAGAATTGGAGTTGTATTAATGCAGGATAACCACCCTATAGCATTTGAAGGTCGCAAACTTACTAAACGAGAAGGGTTAAAATCAACATACCAAAATGAAATGCTCGCCATCATACATGCATTAACTAAGTGGCGCCAATATTTTCTTGGAAGTAAAATTTCAATTCGAACTGACACCAATATTTGCTTGGAAGTAAATTTTCAATTCAAACTGGCCACAATAGTCTGCAATTCTTACTTCAACAAAATACCTTGTCAACAGAGCAACAAAAATGGATGGAGAAGCTGTCAATGTTCGATTTGGAAATATTACACAAAAAAGGGAAGGAAAATGTCGTCGCAAATGCTCTTTCACGTAAAGATGACAACGACACCACTTGTGCCACCATGGTTGTTGTTCCAGATTAGTTGGATGAAATAAGAGTTTAAAATGCCAAGGATGAAGATTGTGACGCTATGATTAAGAATATCAGTCAATATGTCAATTTCAAATGGAAGAATGACATATTATGGTATAATAATAGAATTTATTTAACACCAGCATCCAAATTTAAGTCGAAAATCCTAAGGGAATCACACAGTTCACTAGTTGCTGGACATGTTGGATTCTATAAAACTTACTATAACATTCGACAATCATTCTATTGGAAGGGAATGAGCAAGGAAATTCAGAAATATGTTGCTGAATGTGATGTTTACCAAAGAAATAAAAGTGAGAACATTCCAACACCAGGTCTGTTACACCCCTTACATATACTAGATCAGAAATGGGAAGAGATCTCAATGGATTTTATAGAAGGGTTACCTGTATCAGATGGCAAGGATAAGATATTTTTCGTAGTAGACAGGCTCACAAAGTATTCCCATTTTATGGCTATTAAAAAAACTGACACAGCTAAGAAAACTGCGGAGACATTTTGTAAAAACATATACAAATTACATGGGTTTCCCAAGATCATAGTCAGTGATAGAGACGCCAGGTTCAAAGGCAATTTCTGAAAGGAATTCTGCCACCAGGTAGGAATATCCCTCAACATGAGTATAGCCTATCACCCCCAGACAGATGGGCAGACTGAAGTGGTAAATAAATGTTTAGAAACATATCTTCATTGTTTTGTCACTGACAAACAAAGTAGGTGGACCCAATGGCTACATCTGGTAGAGTGGTGGTATAATACCACCTACCATACATTGGAAAAAATGATGCCTTTCCAAGCTCTTTGTGGTTACGAACCACCAAAATGGAAGGATTTTTCACTTCTTAATTCTAACGTTTCAGCTGTAAAAAATCACTTGGAAGAAAACCAAAGAATCATCAATTTATTAAAATAAAATATAACCCCAGCACTTAATAGAATGAAACAAAAAACTAATCAACATCGCACTGAAAGAGAATTTGAAGTAGGAGATTGGGTTTTTGTTAGGCTCCAACCTTACAAGCAGTTGTCGTTAAAACAACAAGGCAAAAATAAATTGTTACCAAAATATTATGGGCCGTATCAAATAATCAGGAAGATCAGTCCTGTAGCTTATGGATTAAAGCTAACAGATAAGTGTCGAATTCAAAGTACTTTTCATGTATCAAATCTCAAAAAATTACTAGGGAAGAACCAAATAGCACAAACAGAAATACCAGAGACCGATGAAGAAGGAAGAATCATCCTAGAACCTGAGGGCATACTTGCTACACGAGAGAAGGTTTTACGATCGAAGACAATAAAATAAAACCTCATTAAATGGAAAAGGCTACTCGAGGAAGATTCATCTTGGGAGTCGAAACATTTCATTCGCTAACACCCAAGTCTACCTATTCTTTGAGGAAAAAGCATCTTATAGCAAGGGAGAGGCAATGTTATGAATATAAGTTCATAACTATTTAGAATATGTTCTTGTTTTATTAATTTAATTATGAATATAATTAGTTAGTTAAATAATTAATTAAATGAAATGAAGAGACATCAGTTCCAAGGGATGTTTCTCTCTAATTGGGTGTGGCCAGTCAACTCCTATTTAAAGGAGCACCACCTCAGCCTTGTACTCATCAATTCATATCATATCAATAAATATTTAACCTTTTATCCCTTGAGAAATATTCAAGAATTATAAGACTTAACGTATTGGCTAGCTGCACCAGAAACCTAACGTACAGGATAGTCGTTACATTGGACAATAAATTGTAATCTTATCTCATAAACACTTGTAATAGCTAACTGAGTGTGATATATGTAGAAATTTGCTGAATAATGAATAATTATCCACCGAGACTATCCTGATCACATATCAATTCGAATTCATATGCAACACATAATCTCTTCCACTCAGATCATCACATATGCGGAAATAAAACAAGCGATATCACATCAAATCATCATACACATTAACACAATATGTATGGGGAAAGATTATAGCTGAAAACCCCGCAGCTATTTTTTATATTATAATGGAGAAAACATGTAACAAACTCAGTACAATACTCCTCACAAGTACTCAGTACTATCTCATGAAGTTACACACAAACTAGCTTGGTTTTGAACAAGTCACAGGTTCAAAACACATCCACTAATTGCCTGCCTCTATTGCGCAATCAAGGCTTTTCTAAATAGAGATCCAAGGTTTGAATCTCCTTGGCTTGACAGCGCAATCATCATGGGAAATTCCTCCAAGTATGGTGCAAATCTCATGCACAACTGATGTCACAACTGATAGCTATCTCAACCCTTTCATCTACCTCTTTCACTGGTCTCCACTGAACTGTCCATGCATTGTAGTGAACTGATGTGTTCTTGAGTTGAATAATGAGTTAATAATTATTGAATTAAATAATATTTAATTCACTCCACTCATTACTAGTTGATTAGCTAGTTAAACTAATCTCAACTAGTTCAACTAAGTTAAACCGAACACAACTCCACCAACTGTCTCATCAACTCCACCAAACTTCTGCCACTGAAGTCCTAACTGAAGTCAACCATGCATGAGCTCACCAAACCCCTAGGAATAGCATAATTCCTCTTTCAGATGCATGAGCCACTTCCAAGGCTCGAACTGAAGTGCTCCAAGAGAGTAAACTGAAGTTTATAGTCCAAATATTATTAAGGGTAAATAATATTTGACTTCCCTATTTTTAGGATAGGCAGTCTAAAAATAGAATTTGATCTATAGGTCCAAAAAATAGAGGTCCATCTATTTTTACCAACATGACCAACACTCCAAGAATAACATACTGCAACCCCTGGACCATGCTCCATATGTCTAAAAATAGACATAGTCTAAAAATAGACTTTGCGCCAGAATTTGCCTACGGGCCCACTTAGTGAAGGCGACTTCATTTCACTAAGCTCCATCATCTTGCTTCATTTTCAACACTCCCTCTCAGCAAGATATGGATTATCTGCAACCCCTATCCTGCCTCTGTGGAATTCGAACTTGCTCCTGGTGAGCGCCTTCGTCAGGATGTCGGCATCCTGATCCTCCGTGGGAACATATGAAAGCATCATGATTCTCCGCTGAACACAATCTCTGATATGATGGTACCTAATGTCGATGTGTTTGGACCTATCATGAAATACTGGATTAGCCAAGAGTTTAATGCAACTCTGGTTATCACAGTAAATCACTGTAGGCTCCAAATGCAACCTGAACAATCCCGCGAGGATCTTCCTCATCCAAATAGCCTCGCATGCAGCTAAGCTAGCTGCCATGTACTCGGCCTCTGCTGAACTGAGTGCCACGGATCTCTGCTTCCTGCTGTACCAGGAAACTGCTGTCGACCCAATGCTGAAAACTCCTCCAGAAGTGCTCTTCCGGTCCGTTGGACTCCCTGCCCAATCTGCATCAGTGAAGCTAGAAAGCTTTGCTCCATCCTCCTGTCTGTACCATAGACCATATCCCGATGTGCCTCTGATATAGCACAATACATGCTTGCCTGCCTTCCAAAAGAGCTTGGTAGGCTTAACCATAGCTTGCGAAAGCTGGTTAACTGCATAGCATATATCGGGTCGTGTATTGACCAGATACATAAGCGACCCCACCAACTGTCGATAGACGGTGGCATCCACTACCTCCGCTGAAGTAGCATCCTCCTTCCTCCAACCACCAGGAAGAGGAGTGTCAACAGGCTTGCAGCCTTGCATGTTGAACCTCTCCAGAATCTCCCGGGCATACTTTCCCTGAGAAACAAACAGTCCTCCGCTGCATTGCCAAATCTCCAATCCCAGGAAATAATGAAGGATGCCCAAGTCCTTCATCTCAAACTCTCGTGCAAGATCCTCCTTGCATGAAAGTATCAACTGCTCATCGCCAGTCAAAATCAGATCATCTACATACAGTACGATGATCAACGGCTTCCCCTCCACCACAATCTGGTACAGGTTAGGATCCGCCTCACTCTTGGAGAATCCAAGCCCGGTGAAGTAGTTGTCTATGCGAGTGTACCAAGCACGAGGTGCTTGCTTCAGCCCGTACAGTGCTCTCTTGAGTTGGCACACATGCGACTCACTGCTGAAGATCTCGAAACCTTTAGGCTGCTCTATGTACACCTCCTCCTCAATAACTCCATTGAGGAACGCAGTCTTCACATCCATCTGATGAATGTGCCACCCCATCTGCGCTGAGAGAGCAAGGATCGTCGGTATGGAAGAGTACCTTGCGACAGGTGCAAAAGTCTCCTCATAGTCAATCCCCTCGATCTGTGAGAAGCCACGGGCGACAAATCTCGCCTTGTACTTCTCCACACTCCCGTCAGCCGCCTGCTTCACTTTGTAGATCCATCGCAAACCCACCACTGATTTCCCCTCTGGTCTTGGGACAATCTCCCATGCACTGTTTCTGACGATCGAATCATATTCTTTGATCATGGCATCTACCCATGTGGGTTCCTCCACAGCTTCCTCAAAAGAGGATGGCTCCGTCACGACACATTGACTCACAAGAGCCATGTATCCAGTGTACTGATTCGGTGACTGCCTCTGTCTGCGCTGTGCTGTAGGTGGTCCTACAACCTTCTCTGCATCTCGAGCCAGTCGCTCAGCTTCTGTAGTGCGCATGCGCCCTCTGATGGTTGGCGCTGCATGGGTGGTTTCTTCCACCTCATGAACTTCCTCTTGTGGCTGATCCACATCCGGAAGCTCCTCCTTAGGAACTAACAGCTCCTCATCTGCATGCAAGTGTAGCTCCCTCTCAAGAGAACACTGCATGGCTTTCTCCTCCTGAAATTTTATATCCCGTCGCACAACAGTCTTGCGACTGTCTGACAAATACACCCGATAGTTGTGAGGTGTATCAGTGTACCCCACAAATATTCCAACCTCAGCGGTTGGATCCAGCTTCCTTCTTGCATCCTTCATCACATGCATGTAGACAGGAGAACCAAAAATCTGCAAATGGGAAATGTCAGGCCTCTTGCCAGAATAAGCCTCCTCCGGTGTACTCATGCCAAGAACCTTGTGAGGACAACGGTTCTTCACATACACTGCTGTATTGCATGCCTCAGCCCAAAAGATAAGGGGTAGGCCCTGATCATGCAACATCGCCCGTGCAGCACCCATGATCGTTCTGTTCTTCCGCTTAGCCACCTCGTTCTGTTGTGGGTTATGGGGTGCGATGACCTCTCTCCGAATCCCTTCTGCGCTGCAGAACTCCTTGAATTTAGCCGAGATGAATTCACCACCATTGTCGCTCCTTAGAGCAATCACCTTCTTCCCCGACTCCTTCTCGACCAATGCTTTAAACTCACAGAACTTCGCGAATGTATCGCTCTTCTTCTGCATGAAGAAGATCCAGCACTTTCGAGAGAAATCATCAACAAAGATCACATAATACTTGCGCTTTGCTGTCGAAGCAACTGAGAAAGGACCACACACGTCTGTGTGAACTCTCTCAAGGATCGTCGTGGCGCGACTATCCTTCTCGTGAAAGGTGGCTTTCACATACTTCCCCAAGGTACACCCCTTGCACTGATCTGACTGCGCAAGAGTGCCCTTAGGAAGCCCGGTAGAAATCTGCTGCAGGATCTTCAAAGCTCCATGGTGAAGGTGGCCCAATCTCCTGTGCCACAGTTCGCCCTCATCATCCTGGCTCACCACTTCTCCCGCCTTGCATGCCATAGCTGCGCAGCCATCTACCTGCAACTGATAAAGGTTCTTGGTTTGAACCCCTATCTTCCGGGTCTCTCCAGTAGTCTTACTGTGCAGGAAGGCTTTTCCTTCGCTGAAGACCACATCATACCCCTTATCCTCCAACATCGCCACAGAGATCAAGTTCTTCTTCAATCCAGGTACATGCATGACATCCTTCAGTACAAAGGGTTTACCAGACTCCCTCTGAAAGGATATGGTACCGATACCAGTCGCACTGTATCTACCATCATCGCCCATCTCGATGTGCACACCCAAATCTTTGTCCTCCAGATATGAGAACAACTCCCGATCTCCCGTCATATGAAATGACGCACCGCTGTCCAAGAACCACACCGATCCCATCACACTTGAAACCAAGCATGCGATCAGTGAAAATTCAAGCTCGAACTGCGAAGCCAAAGCCTCTCCATCTGTAGATCTTCCCGCTTGCTTTTTTTTCTTCTTCTTCGGACAATTGGTAGCATAATGTCCGTGATCGTGGCAGTGAAAACACTTCACTTTTTCCATATCTTGCTTCTTGTCCTTTGCACTGGAATGAGAATTTTTCTTACCCTTCCCCTTCTTTGCTTTGGTAGCCAAAGCGCAATTTTATTCATCAGCTCCCTTTGATGAAGATCCGTCCCTGGTAGTCCTCCTTATCTCCTCCTGCATGAGATCCGCCCAAAGGCGCTCCCATCCCGGCAACTTCTCCCGACCATTGACACTATCTTGATATGAATTCCAAGCCTTCGGAAGACCAAGGAGAGCCAGGTCGACCATTTCCTCGTCTTCGACAGTCACCCCCACACTTCCCAGCTCATCTCTGCACTGAGTGAACTTCGTGAGGTATTTGGCGATACTGTCGCCTTTCTCCATCTTGATGTTCCTGAGCTTATCTTTGAGCGCCGGCTTCCTTTGGTCGCTCTTACTCTGGAATAGATCCGTCAAAGCTTTCCACATTAAATATGGAGTAGCCTTTCCATGCAGGCTGGATACAATATGATCCTTGACGCCCTCCAACGGGATCCTTCGACATTTCGCCATCTTCTTTTGCCATGCTTCGACTTCAGCAGGATCAGTGGGCCTTTGGACATCCGTATCCATGAACTCCTTCAGTCCATTATCTTCTAATACTGCCTCCATGCGATCCTTCCATGCAACATAATTCGAACTTCCTTCAAGAGCATATTCGAGTCGCAAACCGTTGAAAGACATTTTCAACTCCGGCACCAAGAAAACAAAACTGCTGCAAAATTTCGAATTCCAACTCAAAGCTCAACCGCTCTTGATCTATGAGAACAAATTATTTCTAGCACAAAGATCGACTGCAGGGGCATTTACTGGATATATCACCTTTCAAAGAAAAGGATGGATCCAGAGGCTACCTGGCCCGCATGCAGACTCTGTCTACCGAAATAAGTTTGTAATCACTGTGATGATCAATCTCTACTTCAATAGCTCTGATACCATGTAGAAATTTGCTGAATAATGAATAATTATCCACTGAGACTATCCTGATCACATATCAATTCGAATTCATATGCAACACATAATCTCTTCCACTCAGATCATCACATATGCGGAAATAAAACAAGCGATAAGACATCAAATCATCATACACATTAACACAGTATGTATGGGGAAATATTATAGCTGAAAACCCCATAGCTATTGTGTATATTATAATGGAGAAAAAATGTAACAAAATCAGTACAATACTCCTCACAAGTACTCAGTACTATCTCATGAAGTTACACACAAACTAGCTTGGTTTTGAACAAGTCACAGGTTCAAAACACATCCACTAATTGCCTACCTCTATTGCGCAATCAAGGCTTGTCTAAATAGAGATCCAAGGTTCGAATATCCTAGGCTTGACAGCGCAATCATCATGGGAAATTCCTCCAAGTGTGGTGCAAATCTCATGCACAACTGATGTCACAACTGATAGCTATCTCAACCCTTTCATCTACCTCTTTCAATGGTCTCCACTGAACTGTCCATGCACTGTAGTGAACTGATGTGTTCTTGAGTTGAATAATGAGTTAATAATTAGTGAATTAAATAATATTTAATTCACTCCACTCATTACTAGTTGATTAGCTAGTTAAACTAATCTCAACTAGTTCGACTAAGTTAAACCGAACACAACTCCACCAACTGTCTCATCAACTCCACCAAACTTCTGCCACTGAAGTCCTAACTGAAGTCAACCATGCATGAGCTCACCAAACCCATAGGAATAGCGTAATTCCTCTGTCAGATGCATGAGCCACTTTTGTAGCTCGAACTGAAGTGCTCCAAGAGAGTAAACTGAAGTTTAGAGTCCAAATATTATTAAGGGTAAATAATATTTGACTTCCCTATTTTTAGGATAGGCAATCTAAAAATAGACTTCGACCTATAGGTCTAAAAATAGAGGTCCATATATTTTTACCAACATGACCAATACTCCAAGAATAACATATTGCAACCCCTGGACCATGCTCCATATGTCTAAAAATAGACTTTGCGCCAAAATTTGCCTGCGGGCCCACTTAGTGAAGGCGACTTCATTTCACTAAGCTCCATCATCTTGCTGCATTTTCAAAAATAGACTTAGTTAGCTCATGGAATTTGAGTTGAGGGTGGTTGGTGAGGAATGCAGAGTGATTCTATTTTTTTTAGAGTCCAAGTTGCATTTAGTGTATTAGTTTAATGCATGAGAAATTAGTTAACTCAATTAAGTGAGTTAAAGTTAGTCTAAATAGTTGTAACTCATTGTTACACTAGTGAGAGTTCAAGTGAATTAAATCATATTTAATTCAGATGTAGTGATCTGTCAAGTGACTGGTGATTTAATATTAATAGTTCCATGAATGTTAGTTCTGATGAAGACCCCATTGAGACAAAGGTTAAAGGGAAGTTAACTATCAGTTGTAATTTTAGCAAACTGACTAGATGCAGTTAAAAGGCCATTGGATTTCCCATGATGTTTGCGTAGTCAAGGAAGGCTGAAATTCCTATATAATAGGGATTTCATTCCACATGAATTGCGTGAGAAAGGCAGGCTGAGCATAGGCTGAGAATTGGCTAAGTACTAGCCCGATTTTGTCCAAATCAGCGTGAGATAATTAGTAGAGTGCAACAGAGTCTTGTGAGAAGCGTGTATTTTAATTGTTTCGTGATTCCTTGGTTCATTATGTAATAGAGATAGAGGGGTTTTGAGTAGCAATATTTCCCCAGGAAAAATATCTTTGTTGTAGATTGATTTGCTTCTTTCTATTACTTTGTGTGATTGTGTGATCGTGTTTATTTTCCACAATTAATTTGTAGAAGTATTAAGTATTTTTCTCTAGTATATTGCATGATTAGATGGAATCCATTGGTATACATATTTTTTGTATAATTTATACAAGGGGGAATAAGATGTTGATTGATCCCATTAGGAGGCCTATTGACTGGGTGTGACAAAATGGCCTATAATAGATTCCCACTAAAGCGCAAAGTAAAAAATGATAGCTGATAACTGAAGTGCTTTACCTTGTGACAAGTTGGGATCAACAACAACCGGTGAGATTCATCTGT
Organism: Pinus albicaulis; assembly: GCA_034641835.2. Classification (NCBI taxonomy): domain Eukaryota; kingdom Viridiplantae; phylum Streptophyta; class Pinopsida; order Pinales; family Pinaceae; genus Pinus; species Pinus albicaulis. The sequence goes on along the minus strand of MU968359.1, from coordinate 14,642,113 downwards.
TACAATATATTTATATCATGTCATTTTTTTGATGATAGAGGCATGCCCATACTCAACACATAAGCTAACATAACATGTATAATGATCAAAAGACGCGTCCACAGATACTGTTAGTGTCAATATGTCAATGATCAAACATACTCTTTTGGTTTTTTTCCCAGTAGTCATAGGTCAAAATTTTTGGTCTAGGGTGAAATTCGAAAGTTGGGAAACACTTTTTGGCAGATGGCCAGAATTTGGGTGAGATTTTTAATTTCTCGGTCGAGAAAATAGTCAACTCAATTTCTCGACTGAGAGTTTTTAGAACTCTCGTCTAAGAGATTTTTAATGTTTTTCCCAAGAGTTATATTGGTCTTGACCGAAGTTAAAATACTCTTAAGTTTTATTCTTATAAAAAACCCCAAAATCCTCTCTCCCCCAACATTCTACAAACCTTTACACTAGAGCACTATCGTTTTCACTGGAGCACTGTCATTTTTGCTGGAGCACTGTCGTTTTCAAGCCATCGTGAGCACCAATGAAAAATTGGATAGATTCTAGCCAGGTAAGTCTTGAAAACGAGCATACTTTGGGGAGCATGTGACTTATCAATACAACCAATGGCTCTAACATTGACAAAATGCACCTTACGGCTTTGCATCAACCTAGGATCTACTTTATATTAGAAGCGACGTCTTTGAATACCTTAGAGGTATTTTTGACTTTATTCTATGGGCTACGTTCTCATAGCCAAATGCATCCCTTCCATTTCTAGAGTTAGTTTCAGAGCCTGTAGAGAAGCAGTTCAAGAGCCATAATAGGATCCCAGTAGCTTCCTTTCGTTTAGTTATAGATTCACCAGCATATGATACCGAATCACCTCTCAGAGGCACGCATAGGGAACAGGAGAGAAGGAAACATCTATACCAGTTTTAGGGCTAGTAACACCTCTTAAAGTGAAAAAACCAATAGTTATAAACCCACATTAATAGCATAACTACCAGCAGCATAGAAAGAGGCAGTCGAAAAATCCCTCCCGGAGGTATGAAAAGGAGTCATGCTAATTCCATTTGGAGAGCTCACAACATCTCTTCTAATTCTTGATACAGAATCAAAAGAATCAAGGGTGGCATCATCTTGCCTAGCATACCCTCCTGTCTCAACTTCCCCTCACACAATTCCATATCCAATAGCAATCATAGAATACAAAAAACGAATACAACCCTCATTCATTATTTTTTGTACCTGTGGAGGATGAATGGTTCTATGGAATTTTGGGTCTGCAACTAGTACTATACCTTGGACCTGTAGCTATTTCTATGAAATTTTGGGCCTGCAACCAGTAACAGAACTTAGATATGCACCAGACCTTAGTTTTGTGGCTTGTTCTGTGGAATCTTGTTTTTGTAACCAGGAGTTGTAGTTAAATTTATTGAAGAGATGCTTGCAATGATTCAACATGAGAGGTAGAGGAAGTAAATTATAGGTCTTAGAAAGCCTTAGTGTTGAAGTTTATCCAATGGACGAGTTTTGTTCAAGAGTAGAAGTCATATGAGGAGGGTGATTGTGGGCTAGTGTTTTAGATGCCCTAATTTCTTCCATTTGGTGTAGTATGCATCTAGGATGGGAGTGGAGAATTGGTTTCATGTTTATGATAGATTGAAGTTTCCTTGTGATTGGTATCCCTAATGTAATATGTCATCTCCTTCTTGGAGTGGAATTTTTCAATTAGCTAGTGCTTGTTGAAATGCATTTTTTTTAGATGTTGGCTAATTTTGTTTTGTTAGTCCATTCGGTCAATTTTATCCTATGAGAGGAAGTGGAAGAAGAAAATCACCAATATTATGTATCAATTTTGAGACCATAGTGTAGACTGAACTTGAATGGAGTGGAGTTGAGATTGTTGGGATAGATTTGGCCATTGACACTAATAATATTCCCAAAATATCGCTTTAGCCATTTTTTATTTCCCAGAATAAATGTTCCATGATGATATTTTTGTTCTAAAGAGATGTTACATATGCGTGATCCTCTTATTTTGTCTGCCACTGATGATTTTTTATTCTCATAGGTTTGAGGTCCATTTGAACCACCACATTTTTCTCCATATGACATCTGGATTTTTTATCCATCTCCAACATGTTTAGGCACAAAGTGTTTTAATAATGGTTTTTGCATCTCTTAGCCATATCACTCCTTTCAAATTTGGTTGAAAAAGTTTGTCCCAAGAAATTAGAGCCAATATTTATCCCTTTTGGCTCCTCCCCATAGGAAGCATCTGATATTTCAATTTTTTCTAAGAATATCTTTGGGGGAAGAAAAGGTGGAAATAAGATAAATAACAAGGGATTGGAGAATCGATTTGAGGAGAGTGGATGGGCCTAATAGAATCAAGAAGAGAGCTGGTACTCAAATTTTTGAATAAGGTTTTCCTGAATTGATTTTCCGAGGGGATTTTTGATAAGAGGGGCACCAAGGTATCTGGTCAGAAGGAAAAATATTTTGAAAGCTGAGAGTTGGTCCTCAAATTTTTGAAGAAGAAATGCATGGAGTCTTCAACAATGTGTCATACAACCTGACCTATGATTGGCTAGCAAGTTTGATAAAACTCTATAGTTAGTCCATAAGGTCTTAGATATTTTCATTTGGGCATGTCAATAACTACATATTATATTTATTGCATTGTTATATCTTTCAGTAAAATATCATTCTAATCCTTGGTAAAAATTTTGGGCTTCATGATTTTTTTATGGTTGACCTTCTATCAGGGGTGGGTTGAATTAGAATCTTGTTTCTGTAACTAGGATCATATTTCAGACCATGAGGAAGATTTTTTAGTAAACTCAACTCTCCTTAATCTTTCTCTTCAACCCACTTTATAGGCATACCTTGAACATACATTAAGGCTATGAAAAATATTATTTGGATGTAATTATTGGATTTTACAAGTAAACTTTGATCAATCCCTGAAGTGTATAGAGGAGTCCTTTTTGAAATTAGGCTTGGAACAATCCTCTGAATATTTTTGAAAGGAACTGTGGAAAACAACCTTGACATGTGAATTTGATACACACTAAGAACAATATCATTTGGAGTAGTTGAATTACTATTGAAGGGAATATTGTTGAGCCCTAGTACAATCATCATTGGAGAAGAAAAGTAGCATTCCTTGTGTGCACAATTGTGATTAAAGATCTAGAAGACATAGTTGAATACCTTATGAAAAATCCTATTAAAGAAAGTTTTGGCTTGTCTTGAAACATCACCAAAGCATTATTTTAGAATCTTTGAAGTTTTCACCCTTGAATAGATGCCCCCCTCATCTTCATTCTCTTTTATAATTCCCTGAACTATACTATTAAATTGTGTAGCATATATTAACATGGTATAATATTTAATATCATGACAAAAACTGAAGTACATGGCAAGAAATAAATAGGACAATAATTATTTCATTGATTTGAAATTTTTTTCCTCTCGAAACTCATGTCAAGAAGCCATTTTGAAAACTACAGAGGACAATAAATGGTAAGTCAAAGAGTTTCTCTTTGACTCATTTAAATACAGTGAGGCTCATAGGTACAACACAAAATAACTAATTTTGGATTCATTTGGACAAGATTACCAAAAAATAATAGTATAATTCAAATTCCTATTTCCAGGGTTGAAATATCTAAAGGATAAGGTTCTATGATCTGAAATGGAGGATGTTGTCATTGAGTGTTTATAATTGAAAGTGGTCTAAGAACCAAAAACCATTTCTATGAAAAATGAGGCATGTAAAGATAAAGCTTGAAATTATTACCTTCTCAATTGAAAAATGGAACAATAAGAAATTGGATCAATCAAGGACCGTGAGCCCATTAAAATTCATTTACTGAAATATCAAACAAGGCTTGTGTGATCACAGTGTAAATTTTGAATGCATCGTGGAAATGTCTTGGAGGAAATCCAAGGGGAATCAAGGTTAATTAGGTAGTAATAAACCCCAGAACAGGTGGTATGGTAGAGTCTGGTGCTCATACTCACGAGAAAAACTATAGATCACACCTATTACTACCTAAAGGAAAACCTTGAGGGAAAAAATAAACCCAAAAGTTTCATGACATATGTTGGTATGGATCACAAAGGATACAACATAACCCATACCAACATTTTCTTTGATAAAAACAATGTCACAAGAAGGTGAACATTAGAAAAAATTTAGGACTAATATGCATGTATATGGGAAATGACATGTTTTAAATAGAAGTTCAAGAACTAATAGTAGCTCATTTTACTAACAGAGAAACACGCACATAGTTTATTTGTATCATGCCCATTGGTAGATTGAAAACCTTATTTTATGGCATGCATGTAAAATTTGTTCAAGTGTATTCATCAATTTGGCCTCAAATTAATGCCTAAACCATTGGTTGTAGTCAAGAAATGTAGCCTTCAGTGATGCATCGTGGAATATAACTATATCCATTTCTACTCATAATGATATTTCACAGACAACATAAAATGACAATATTATGGTGCATAAAGGGCTATATAGGGGTCCACAGTAGTATCTCTCTTTCAGTCCATTTTTTATGTTTCTAATATTATCCTTTGGCTATAAATATGTATGATCAATATAATTTTTTTTCAAGAAGGAGGGAGCGAGAATATTAACCTATGTGGAGGATAATGGGATCAAGTTGAAACCATCAAGCTCTAATTGCCAACTGACCAAAAAAATTCCTTGCAATGCATCTCTTCCAAGATAATAATCTTGTGGGGCATCAATGTTAGCTAAGGGTTTATCATGTTGTGAAACTAGGTTTTCACCAGCCAGGACATTATCCTCATACATGCTTCTAGGAAAATTTAGCAATACCAAAGGCACAACATCACAAGTTGGTTGTATGATCACTTTAATGAAAATTAGGCACAAAGACAATTTCCACACATTTTGCAAGGGTTGAGATCAGTTGTCATATAATTATTCCATATATATTCCCAAGGAATTATTTCTACCAAGTTGGGGAATGTTGATATTGGTCTTAGAACTCGTCTACTTGATGAAAAAAGTAGTAGCAAGAAAATTTACATTCAATACAACAAATGAAAACCAAAACTCTATTCATCATCTCATGAAATCCTCTAGAATTTCGCAACAAAATTGGAAACAAATCATTTAGGATTCAAAATAATCATCTCTACTTTCCTCATAATTTCTCTTCTCTCATAGTGTAAACACTTTTTATAATAATCTCAATAGAAATGTTAATATTGATTGCACATGTGAGAGTCATTAGAAATTAGAGTCAAGTTATCTACTCTTTCGGCAAGAACTCCTCCCATGAGAGTTTTAGCATGCCAATACAATTTGATATTCTACATATAAGAAAATGATCTAGCTTTAGTGGAATTTCCTACACGAGGGATATAGTCTTTGAAATTTCCCATTGGACGAATTTAGGAATAATGTCTCTATATCACTCCATAGCATCTCTAGTAGAGGATTGAGTGTGGGTGCCTCTCAAGGTAGGGGTATTGAATTTAATAGGTGAGTGGACCCCATGTCTACCACTTCTTCCATGGTGTGAAGGTACAAATAGTTGATGCCAAACCATTATGGAGAAGGGAGTGGAAGCAAGGGAGACCGAGGAGGGAGGGAAAAACCATAGAAAGAGGGATCGAGTAAATGAAAGAGGTGAAGGGTTGAAGAGGGGTAAAGACAAGAAAAAAGAGGATGGTAACTGGAAAATATGGATTGGAACAAGAGAGGGATCTGGTTACATCAAAGACAAATATATAGGAAGAGAGGAAACTCGTAGAGAAATCGATGAGAGGTATCCTCCCAAGAACACAAGGCTGATAATGGGAATGGAGGACCAAAAACCAAAATAACATGCAATGGCTAACAAAGAAAACATAAATCGATGCAAACCCTTAAAATAGTTGTAGGGAAAGAGCATGAAAATGTCAAACCTGAAAAATTACCACTAAAATGAGTGATGTGAAAAAATTAAGAGAGCCTTGACCTATTGAGATGCACTACAATAATTATGGCCTGCGTATGAATTATCTCCATATAAATTCGCTAGAAATCCATAATTGTATCTCTTGGAGAAATGCTATGATGCAGGGGAATTCTTCAAAACTTATAAGACCCATGAGTCTTATTTCTCATTTACTAAAGGGAGTGGGTTCCCTTAATCATATTATTTATTTTCCTAAATTTTGTTGAGATTGCAACAAGATGATGAGCTTAGTGGAAAGGAGTCGCCTTCACTAAGTGGGCACGTAGGGTATTTTTGGCTCAAAGTCTATTTTTAGACATATGGATCATGTTCTATGAGTTGCAGGATGCTATTTGTGGATGGTTGGTCAAGTCGGAAAAAAATATATGGACTTCTATTTTTAGACATATTGGGCGAAATCTATTTTTAGATTGCCAGTCTAAAAATAGATATGTCGAATATTATTAGCTCTTAATAATATTTTTACTCTAAACATTATCTTATCCTCTTGGAGCACTTCAGTTCGAGTCACGAATGTGGCACATGCAGCTGACAGAAGGAATTACGTTATTCCTAGGGTTTAGTGGAGCTATTGCATGGTTGACTTCAGTTAGAACTCATGTGACAGATTTTGGTGGAGTTGATGAGACCGTTAATGGAGTTGTGTTCAGTTTAACTTAGTTGAGCTAGTTGTATCTAGTCTAACTGATTGATACAATTAGTAAGAGTGGTGTGAATTAATTATTAATTAATTCAATAATTATTAACTCATTAATCAACTAAAGAATACATTAGTTAACTTCAGTGCATGGACAGTTTCAGTGAAGACCAATGAAGAGGTAGGTGAAAGAGCAGTGTGACTATCAGTTGTGACTATACTGGTGCATGAGTTTGCACCACACATTGAAGGAGATGCCAATGAGTATTGCGTGGTACATAATAGTGGGATTTGAACCTGGATCTTGGTATTATCCATATTGGATTGCGCAGTAGAGGCAGGCTAACAGGTGGAGCAGATTGAAGCATGTGTTTTGTATGATCTGAGCTTGTGTAGTGTGTAACAATTGGAGATTGTACTGAGAGCTTTGAGGAGTTTGTAAAATTATTGTTACATGATATCTATCATTATAATATATAGATAGTTGGGGGTTTTCAACTTTAAGCTTTCCCATAAATATTGTGTTTATATGTGTGATTATTTATGGTTTTAATGTGCGCATGCGATTGTTTATATTTCCGCAAATTGATGATCAATAGTAGAAGAGGTTATGTATTATGCATGAAGCTCAAATAGTGTGTGATCAGGATAATCTCGGTGAATAATTTAACATTTATTCAAATTTCTACATGGTATCAGAGCAGTATTGTTCATTGGAGAAATTGCAAAACATTGAAGCGGTTGAGTTTTGTGCTGGTGGAATATGAATTTGCAGCAGTGTTTTCTTGGTGTCGAAGTTGAGATGTCTTTTAACAGATTGCGATTGGAGTATGCCCTTAAGGGAAGCTCGAATTATATTGCATGGAAGGATAGGATGGAGGCGGTGTTGGATGAAAATGGGTTGAAGGAGTTCATAGATGCAGAAGTCCCAAAGCCTACTTCTAGCGATGCTTCCGTAATTGAGGCTTGGGAAAAGAAGACAACAAAGTGTCGAAGGATTCTGTTGGAGGGCGTGAAGGATCACATAGTGTCCAGCCTGCATGGTAAGGCTTCTCCATTCTTGATGTGGAAATCCTTGACAAATTTATTCCAAAGCAAGAGCGACCAAAGGAAGTTGGCGCTCAAGGATAGACTCAGAAACATAAAGATGGAGAAAGGTGACAGTATGCCCAAGTACCTCACGAAGTTCATCCAATGCAGGGATGAGCTGGGAAGTGTGGGGGTGACTGTTGATGATGAGGAATTGGTGAGCTTGGCTCTCCTAGGGCTTCCGAAGAGTTGGCACTCCTATCAGAACTCTGTCAATGGTCGGGAGAAATTGCCAGGATGGGAGCGACTTTGGTCGGATCTTATGCAAGAGGAGATAAGGCGAAGTACCAGGGAAAGATCTTCATCAAATAACTATGATGAAGAGAATTGCACTTTGAATGCCAAAGAAAATAAGGGGAAGAGCAAGAAATATTCTCAATCCAGTGCAAAAGGCAAGAAGCAAGACATGTCCAAGGTGAAGTGCTTTCACTGTCACCAACACGGACATTACGCCACTAATTGTCCACAGAAGAAGAAAAATAAGCAGGCTGTTAGAATTGCAGCTGGAGAGGCCTTAGCCTCGCAGTTTGAGCTAGATTTTTCACTAATCACATGCTTGGTTTCAAGTGTGATGGGTTTAGTGTGGTTTTTGGACAGTGGTGCGTCTTTTCACATGACAGGAGATCGATATTTGTTTACTGATCTGGATGAGAAAGATCTTGGAGTGCACATCGAGATGGGCGATGATGGTAGATACAGTGCGACCAGTATCGGTACCATTTCCTTTGAGAGGGAGTCTGGTAAACCCTTCGTATTGAAGGAATTGATGCATGTTCCAGGATTGAAGAAGAATCTTATCTCTGTGGTGATGTTAGAAGACAAGGGATATGATGTTGTCTTTAGCGAGGGAAAGGCTTTCCTGCGCAGTAAGGCAACTGGTGAGACCCGGAGGATAGGGGTTCGAGTTAAGAACATTTATCAATTGCAGGTAGATGGCTACGTAGAAATGGCAGGCAAGGCAGAAGGAGTGGTGAGCCGAGATGATGGTGATTTGTGGCACCGGAGATTGGGTCACCTTCACCACGGAGCTTTGAAGATACTGCAGCAGATTTCTACTGGGCTTCCTAAAGGCACTCTTGCACTGTCAGATCAGTGCAAGGGATGTACTTTGGGAAAATTTGTGAAAGGCACCTTTCATGAGAAGGATAGTTGTGCCACAACGATCCTTGAGAGAATTCACACATACGTGTGTGGAACTTTCTCAGTAGCTTCGACAGAAAAGCACAGGTATTATGTGATATTTGTTGATGATTTTTCTCATAAGTGCTGGATCTTCTTCATGCAGAAGAAGAGCGAGACATACTCAAAGTTCTGTGAGTTCAAGGCACTGGTTGAGAAAGAATCAGGGAAGCAGGTGAAGGCTCTAAGGAGAGACAATGGTGGTGAATTCATCTCCGGCGAATTCAAGGACTTTTGCAGCGCAAAAAGAATTCGAAGAGATCTCATAGCACCTCATAACCCACAGCACAACGGGGTTGCTGAGCGAAAGAACAAAACGATCATGGGTGTTGCACAGGCGATGTTACATGATCAGGGCCTACCCATTCACTTGTGGGCAGAGGCATACAATACTGCAGTATATGTGCAGAATCGTTGTCCTCACAAGATACTTGGCATGAGTACACCCGAGGAGGCGTTTTCTGGTAAGAAGCCTGATATTTCCCATTTGAGGATTTTTGGTTCACCTGTTTACATTCATGTGACGAAGGATGCCAGGAAGAAGCTGGAACCGACTGCAGAGGTTGGGACATTTGTGGGGTACACTGATATGCCTCACAACTATCATGTGTATTTTCTAGACAGTCGCAATACTGTTGTGCGACAGGATATCAAATTTCAGGAGGAGAAAGCCATGAAGTGTTCGCTTGAGAGGGAGCCACACTTGCATGTACATGAGGAGCTATTAGTTCCTAAGGATGAGCCTCAGGATGTGGATAAACCACAAGATGAGGTTCATGGAGTGGAAGAGACCACTCATGCAGCGCCAACCATCAGAGGGCGGAAGCGCACTACAGAAGCTGAGCGATTGGCTCAAGATGCAGAGAAGGTTGTAGGAGCACCTACATCACAGTGTAGACAGAGACAGTCACCTGATTGGTACACTGGATACATGGCTCTTGTGAGAAAGTGTATCGTGACAGAGCCATCCTCTTTCGAGGAATCTGTGGAGGACCCCGCATGGGTAGAAGCCATGGTGGAAGAGTATGATTCGATTGTCAGAAACAATGCATGGGAGATTGTCCCGAGACCGGAAGGGAAATCAATGGTGGGTTTGAGATGGATATACAAAATGAAGCAGGTAGCTGACAGGAGTGTGGAGAAGTACAAGGAAAGATTTGTTGCCCGAGGTTTCTCACAGATAGATGGGATCGCTTATGAGGAGACCTTTGCACCTGTCGCAAGGTATTCTTCCATATGGAAGATTCTTGCTCTCTCAGCGTAGATGGGGTGGCACATTCATCAGATGGATGTGAAGACTATGTTCCTCAATGGAGTGATTGAGGAGGAGGTGTACATAGAGCAGCCCGAAGGTTTTGAGATCTTCAACAGCAAGTCGCATGTGTACAGGCTCAAGAGAGCGCTGTATGGGTTGAAACAAGCACCTCGTGCTTGGTACACACAGATAGACAGTTATTTCACCGGACTTGGATTCTCCAAGAGTGAGGCGGATCCTAAACTATACCAGATTGTGGTGGAGGGTAAGTTGCTGATCATTATACTTTATGTAGATGATTTGATTTTGACAGGTGATGAGCTGTTGATACTCTCATGCAAGGAGGATCTTGCAAAAGAGTTTGAGATGAAGGACTTGGGCCTCCTTCATTATTTCCTGGGATTAGAAAATTTGGCAGCGCAGTGGTGGACTGTTTGTTTCTCAGGGTAAGTATGCCCGAGAGATACTGGATAAGTTCAACATGCATGGCTGCAAACCTGTTGATACTCCTCTTCCTGGTGGTTGGAGGAAGGAGGATGCTACTTCAGCGGAGGTAGTGGATGCCATTGTTTATCGAAAGTTGGTGGGGTTGCTTATGTATCTGGTCAATACACGACTCGATATATGCTATGCAGTTAACCAGCTTTCACAATCTATGGTTAAGCATACCAAGCTCTTCTAGAAGGTAGGCAAGCATGTATTGCATTATCTCAGAGGCACATCGGGATATGGATTGTGGTACAGACAGTTGGATGAGTTGAAGCTGTGTGGCTTCACGGATGCAGATTGGGTAGGGAGCCCAACGGACAGAAAGAGCACATTTGGAGGGATTTTCAGTATCAAGTCGACAACAGTTTCTTGGTATAGCAGGAAGCAGAGATCTGTGGCACTCAGTTCAGCAGAGGCCGAGTATATGGCAGCGAGTTTGGCTGCATGTGAAGCTATATGGATGAGGAAGATCCTGGTCGGGTTGTTCGGTTCACACTTAGAGCCTACTGTGATTTATTGTGATAATCATAGTTGCATCAAAATCTCGGTTAATCCAGTATTTCATGATATATCTAAACACAATGACATCCGGTATCATCATATCAGAGATTGTGTGCAGCAGAGAATCATGTTACTTTCATACATTCCTATGGAGGATCAGGATGATGATATCTTGACGAAGGCAATCACTAGGAGCAAATTCGAATACCACAGGGGCAGGATAGGGGTTGCAGATAATCCATATCTTGTTGAGAGGGAGTGTTGAGATTGCAACAAGATGATGATCTTAGTGGAAAGGAGTCGCCTTCAGTAAGTGGGCCCGCAGGGTATTTTTGGCTCAAAGTCTATTTTTAGACTATGTCTATTTTTAGACATATGGATCATGTTCTATGAGTTGTAGGATGCTATTTGTGGATGGTTGGTCAAGTCGGAAAAAAATATATGGACTTCCATTTTTATACATATTGGGCGGAATCTATTTTTAGATTGCCAGTCTAAAAATAGATATGTCGAATATTATTAGCTCTTAATAATTTTTGGACTCTAAACATTATCTTATCCTCTTGGAGCACTTCAGTTTGAGTCACAGATGTGGCACATGCAGCTGACAGAAGCAATTACGCTATTCCTAGGTTTTAGTGGAGCTATTGCATGGTTGACTTCAGTTAGAACTCATGTGACAGAGTTTGGTGGAGTTGATGAGACAGTTAATGGAGTTGTGTTCAATTTAACTTAGTTGAGCTAGTTGTATCTAGTCTAACTGATTGATACAATTAGTGAGAGTGGTGTGAATTAATTATTAATTAATTCACTAATTATTAACTCATTAATCAACTAAATAATACATCAGTTAACTTCAGTGCATGAACAGTTTCAGTGAAGACCAATGAAGAGGTAGGTGAAAGAGCAGTGTGACTATCAGTTGTGACTATACTGGTGCATGAGTTTGCACCACACATTGATGGAGATGCCAATGATGATTGCGCAGTACATACTAGTGGTATTCGAACCTGGATCTTGGTATTATCCATATTGGATTGCGCAGTAGAGGCAGGCTAACAGGTGGAGCAGATTGGAGCATGTGTTTTGTATGATTTGAGCTTGTGTAGTGTGTAACAATTGGAGATTGTACTGAGAGATTGTGAGGAGTTTGTACAATGATTTTTACATGATCTATATCATTATAATATACAGATAGTTGGGGGTTTTCAACTTTAAGCTTTCCCATAAATACTGTGTTTATATGTGTGATTGTTTATGGTTTTAATGTGCACATGCGATTGTTTATATTTCTAAAAATTGATGATCAATAGTAGAAGAGGTTATGTATTATGCATGAAGCTAAAATAGTGTGTGATCAGGATAATCTCGATGAATAATTTAACAGTTATTCAAATTTCTACAAAGTTTAGTTGATTTTGAGGAAATTTAATTGTAAATTGATTTATGGAGAATATCTCGTGAGTTGTAAAATCTTAGGGATGAGTACGGAATCCTATGAATATTGAGGATTTGAGGGATTTAAACAAAAATCTAATCTAGGATTCTGTTGAATAAAGAGAGGATTTTAATAGATAATTTAGGAGACAGTGAGAGATTTTTGGATTTAAACTAAATTTGTTCATGAATCCTTTCTTTTATAAATTGTGAGCTTTTGAAGCATTAGAGAGACAGAGAGGAATGAGAATGAGATATATGATAGAAGGAATTTTATTTTAAATCCTACGGGCTTTGACAGAAAATAGGAGAAAGGCCATGTAAGGGCATATCAGGCCAAAATCCAGACTGTAAAAAGGGTTTGATTGTATTTGTATAATTCATGATTAATGAAGATTTGATTGCAGTGTGTTTATTTTATTCTACTATGCCTTGAGAAATATATGTATGGTTAATTAAGGTTCTATATGGTAAAACCCCCAATCGAATCATCTTGAATGAATGAATGGTTGAGGTGATTAGAATTGTAAAGGTTATAAATATTTAGATCTCTGTGCGGGATCTATTTATTCTTAAGCTTCTTTGTTTATGGGGTTTAGAAGCTAGTCACAATTCATCTGTGATAAGGAGATCCATCTAAAACAAAGAGCTCCGTCCTAAATCTGTTGTAAATTCTCATTTGGCAGAGGCAGAAAGAATACAGAATAAAGGTTTAGATTTAAATTGTCGAGAATTGATCTGAAGGACAAGATCATTCTGTTGCGAGTGAGTCATAATATGGTTAAAAAAAGGTGAAATACACATCTTGTAACCTCTTGATCGAAGGCCCAGTGGAAGCGGGCGAAATTATTTGGTTAGAATAGTGACGGTGGTTTTTAAAACCACTAACGGTTTTCGCGTGACTCAAGGATGGTAAGTGGTAAACTTCCAATGAACGCGATAGTGCTAAGCGTGTGACACATCACAGTGCAAAAACCAGATATTTCGCGTTACATTTGTTTGATAAAGTTCGAGGGATATTTCTACGTGATAGCCATCTAATCGTGTGTGCCAGAGATCCAATGGTGATCGCGTCAAAGGTTACATGGAGATGTGTTGGCGATAATGGTGGGCCTCAACGTTATTTCGTATAACGTTTAAATGATTTATGTGGTGTGACAACCATTTGATCTATGATTGACGGTTATCGTGAATAGAAAACGTTTGGGGTTTAAACCTTTTAATGGACCCGAATGTTATAAGATTGAACTATGAATTTTTTGAGTTCCGGATTTAAGGGCATAGAGGTGGGCCAACAGTTGTTGGTTAAAGACTATTATAATCACTGTTTTTTATGTTTAAATTGCTTCTGATACATTTTGATGATTAAGGGTTTAAAAAGAGGGCAGCATGTTGTTGATCAAAGACTATGGACATCATTTTTTTTGTTTAAGTGCTTCTGATATATATATATATATATATATATATAGGCATCGAAGTGGCACAGTGGAAGCGTGGTGGGCCCATAACCCACAGGTCCCAGGATCAAAATATTGGACCTATGAATCTGCAGCTTCGATACAGATTTTGAAGGTTGCAGGTTCATATTGATAAAATGAAAGTTAACCTACCCTATAGTAGGTTTCACTTTTCATCAATTGTGGTATCATAGCTAGACTAATGCTCTATGGAGTTGATTGAAAAGGATTATATTTTATTCTCATCATGTATATGATTTGCATTGTAATGGATCCGATACAGAGGAAGCACAGGACACAAGAGATTGTAAGCAAAGAGGAATTCTGAAATATTGCAGACAATGAGACCTTCAGCATTTCATCAAAGGCAGATTATGAAAAAGACTTGAAGAATACAAGATCAGGTAAAAGCTTTGCAGAATTTTAATGATATGTGTATGTGATGAAAGTAGAAACAAAAGTTTCAACTAAGTAGCTGTGACAGAAGAATTGAAGTGCAGACAGTGAAAAGTAAAGCATCATGTGTATTTTCCAAGCCAGTGGAAGCTCAAAGAGATCAATAATTTGAATATCTCTCATGTATGAGCCATATTTTGATGTTGGTTCCATTCGAATTGTTTCTATAAGAAATAAAATGATAGCAGCAACACACAGTAGAAGGTTGTGTAAAGAGAGAGAAGAGTTGTGTTAGTGGCAGTGAACCTAAATATTCTAGATAAAAGTTCGACGAGGAGAACAACTGAAGTGTTCTCAAGAGAAGGTGAGTGGAGGATATAAGCCTAGAAGAGCAGAAGAAGAATGCTCAAGAGGTTCCAGAAATAGAGAACCAGTGCTTACCAAAAGACCAAGTCCAGAGAGAGGATTGGTGAGGTAAGTGGCAGTAAGGAGGACTTGTTGTTACAGAGGCTTAGTGCAGCTCATAGTGAGTGAGGAGCTCATAGAGATGGAGAATAAAGTGACTACTGATATTCATAATAGGGGTTCAGAGAGAAGCCACAACAGAAGAAAGAAAGATGCCAAGGAAAATGACAAAGGTAAGGAAATGAGTCAAGAAGTATTTGACAGAGAAATTGCAGAATTGAAAGCAAGTGTTGAAATAATAATAGTGCTGCTTGTGAAGAGTATGAAGTACCAAAGTTGTTGTTGGACTATAAGAAGAAAGAAGATAAAATGGAAGCTGTTGCAAAAGCAGATAAACAGAAGAATGTATATCAGATTAAGAGAGGAACTCAGAATATTTGAGTTAGAGATGGAAGATGACTATTATAGACCTGAGCAAGAAGATTATTTTTTTGAGGAAGGAATCATTGATGAATTTATGAATTGTTGGACAATTTCGGATCAGGAGAGATATGTGATGATTGAGACATAAAAGAAAGAGGAGCCTAGTATTTTTGAAACCGATGATTTTTGTATGTATGCAGGTGATGAAAAATCTTTACAAGATATGTTTATGTAGATTGCTGAAGAAATGAAGATGTTAGAATAGGTGACTGTAACGGAACAGTTCTTGAATGAACATGTTTTCAAAGACACTACAGATGTACAAATGTTGAAAGCTACCATGAAAGCTGGAGATAATAAACCTAGTGAGATTTGGCAAAAGAAGGACAAACAGTCTGAAGATAAAGGAAATTGCAGATTGCAAAAGAATAAGTTGAAGAGAGGTATGAAGATAGCCTTGTGATAGGAACAACTAAAAGTATGTGTATAGTGCAACCATTTTAGATGGTAGAATAAATATTTATAAGAAGAATTCAGTCCAAGAAGGTATAGCTAGTCCAGAAAAGGCTATAAAGAGGAGAGAAAAATAAGACAGTCAAGAACATAAGGATCAGTTGGCAAAGGTTGATGCACAACAGAAATTTGAAGACAGTGTTACTTATACAACTTGCAAAAAGAATAAAGGTAAATGTAATAAACAAACTGGTGAGAGACAGGCAATCTCAGAAGATGAAGGTAAGGATGCTTTCATGAATGATGCATCTACAGTGAGTAGCAAAAGGTTTCAATGGAAATTGATATTTAAGATGTTGATAGTAATTTTTATTCTAAAAGGAACTTTATCATGGAAGGAAAACTCTGTTGCATATGATTTTTTTTCATGTCAAGAAACAAAGAGGATTAGAGATTGGCATATTTTGATTGAAAAGGAAGAGGAATGGAAAAGAAAATTTAGTAACTTACAGATTTGTAAGGGAGAGGAAGGAAGAATGAAAAGAAGTTTGAAAGGAAGGAAGGCTAAAGAAAAGAGCAGAGAACAAAATTTTGAAATTAGACAACATTTAGAGCAAAGTGAAGACAAAGTAGACTAATTCAAGACAAGGCAATATGAAGGAAGATATGACAATTTTGATATGTCATATGCACATCAAGAGGATGACAAATCAGAGAAATTATGGAGTAGAATTGATGGAAAATGTAATGCATTTTCTAATTTTGAATTATTAATTTTTGAATTTGTTTTCCAGGATGAAGGACAAACTACCCTTGGAGATATGTTTGTTTATGCAAACATGAAGAAATATGTAAATTTTGAAAATGCAGAAAGCCAGTTTTCCTTATGGAAACAAGAAGGTGATAGTAACCAACTGATTGATTTAAAAGTTCAGAATGAAGGAATGAGAGTTGGTATAACTCTTAAAAAAATCATTGCAGAAGAGAAAGAAGGTTGAAAAAGATGTAAAAGTACAGTCCACGGACAGATTTTGTTTTTAATCCAAAGGAGGTTTGAATTTCAAGATTTTATCTTGAGTTTGCAATTAAAAATTTGGATGAAAAATTCAGTCATATTTTATGTAGATATAGAGGTATTTGAACCAAGTTCAATAACTGAATTATTTGCAGCTGAGGGACAATATGTAGTTGGAAAGTTATATGTTCTTGTATCAAACAAGAAACAATCTTCTTTTGAGGTTGGAAAGATGCTACTACAATTGTTGGATAAATGAATGGTGGAAATTATAAAGATGATAAGTATAAGAATTTGTCAAAATTAGCAAGTCAATGAAAGATGGAAGAATATACAGGACAACATAAAGGAATTGATTTGGAGATAGAAGAGAATTTTGGTGATCAGGTCAAGAATTAGAACGAACAGTCAGGTACAGGATAGAAAAAAAATACATAAAGTTGGAACTTAATTTTATTGAGATAATGGCAAGACAACAACATACCAAGGAGCAGAAATTTATATTATTTGAGAAGTTATTTATGCAGGATATCAGCATCAAAAAATTATGAAGAAGAGATGATTATGATAGTAGAGAAAAAGGACATTCACAATACAGATTTTGGCATCCAAGAGAAAGAGAGAAGACAAAAAATGCACCTGCAATTGAAAGAAGACAGACAGCCAGTTGGAAGATGAAATTTGATGAAGTTTACAGCAGAAGCAGTTTGGTGACTCATGAACAGGAGTCCATGAATTTTTTCAACCTAGGGAGTCTGATGCAGGGGCATTATTCAAAACTTATAAGACCCATGAGTCTTATTTCTCATTTACTAAAGGGAGTGGGTTCCCTTAATCATTTTATTTATTTTCCTAAAGTTTTGTTGAGTTTGATGAAATTTAATTGTAAATTGATATATGGAGAATATCTCATGAGATGTAAAATCTTATGGATGAGTAAGAAATCCTAAGAATAGTGAGGATTTGAGGGATTTAAACAAAAATCTAATCTAGGATTCTGTTGAATAAAGAGAGGAGCTGAATAGATAATTTAGGAGATGGTGAGAGATTTTTGGATTTGAACTAAATTGGTTCATGAATCCTTTATTTTATAAATTGTGAGCTTTTGAAGCATTAGAGAGATAGAGAGGAATGATAGTGAGATAGATGATAGAAGGAATTTTATTTTAAATCCTACGGGCTTTGACAGAAAAGAGGAGAAAGGCCATGTAAGGGAATATCAGGCCAAAATCCTAACTGTAAAACGGGTTTGATTGTATTTGTATAATTCATGATTAATGAATATCTTATTGCGGTGTGTTTTGTTTATTCTTCTATGCCTTGAGAAATCTGTGTATGGTTAATTAAGATTCTATATGGTAAAATCCCCAATCAAATGATATTGAATGAATGAATGGCTGAGGTGATTAGAGTTGTAAAGGTTATAAATATTTAGATCTCTGTGCGGGATCTATTTATTCTTAAGCTTCTTTGTTTATGGGGTTTAGAAGCTGGTCACAATTCATATGCGATAAGGAGAACCATCTAAAACAAAGAGCTCAGTCCTAAATATGCTGTAAATTCTCATTTTGCATAGGTGGAAATAATACAGAATAAAGGTTCAAATTTAAATTTCTGAGTATTGATCTGAAGGACAAAATCGTTCTGTTGCGAGTGAGTCATAATATGGTTAAAAAAAGGTGAAATACGCATCTTGGAACCTCTTGATCGAAGGCCCAGTGGAAGTGGGAAAAATTATGTGGTTAGAACAGTGAAGGCGGTTTTTAAAACCACTAATGGTTTTCGCGTGACTCAAGGATGGTAAGTGGTAAAATTCCAAATGAACACGATAGTGCTAAGCGTGACACGTCACAGTGCAAAAACTGGCAATTTCGCGTAACATTTGATTGATAAAGTTCAGGGGCTATTTCTACGCGATAGCCATCCGATCGTGTGTTCTAGAGATCCAACGATGATCGCGTCGGAGGTTACACGGAGATGTGTTGGCAATAACGATGGGCCTCAACATTATTTCGTATAACGTTTAAGTGATTTATGTGGTGTGACAACCGTCTGATCTATAATCGACAGTTATCATGAATAGAAAATGTTTGGGGTTTAAACCTTTTAATGGACCCGAATGTTATAAGATTGAACTATGAATTTTTGGAGTTCCGGCTTTAAGGGCGTAAAGGTGGGCCAGTGGTTGTTGGTTAAATACTATTATAATCACTGGTTTTTATGCTTAAATTTCTTCTGATATATATATATATATATATAGGCATCGAAGTGGCACAACAGAAGCATGGTGGGCCCATAACCCACAAGTCCCAGGATCAAAAGATTGGACCTATGAATCTGCAGCTTCGATATAGATTTTGAAGGTTGCAGGTTCATATTGATAAAATGAAATTTAACCTACCCTATAGTAGGTTTCACTTTTCATCATGCTACCAGGATCGATATATTATAAGCAGATCTAAGCTCCTTATGCCTGCTACACGGTGGCCTTCCTTCCTCCTATCAACATAATAACCTCGTATTTTCCTATATTATGCCATTATTGTAGCTTTGGGTATAGGAATGTGTAAACCACTACACCAGTGTACCTTCCTGGTCCCTTGAATACTTTCAGTCTGTGCAACTAAAAATTTACCATGCTTGTATCGACCCTTATAATGGTGGGGTGGGCATGCAGGCTGTTTGGTCAAGGCAACCTATTGCCCCTCATAACTTTTCATTTCCCTCATCATTGGCAACATATTGTGTGGCTAATGTTCACCCACCATGGGGAATTGAACATTACTAAATTCAATATCAAATTTCTGTGATATTGCATATAGATTAATGTAGTTAATAAATAATTATTTCCTCATTGATATAACATATGGAAAAAAAAATTATGAGAATTTTGACACATTCAATGTTGATATCAATATAAATTTGTGAATATGCACTAACACTAGACAAAATTTTTGTGATAATTGTGACAAACTTGTTATATATTTTATTGGGAGTCAGTATCAATCAAAATGGAAAGAAGGAAGAGAGGTGGATGTGAGTGCAAGATACTTTTGAGAAGTTTAGACTCTTTTAATGAACATGTTATTATGATCTGTATATTTTTCAAGGTCATGAGGTGTTGTCTAATTAGAATCATGTTAATATTTTATTAGATCTTTTTAAATTTTGGAAATATCGAACATGTTATAATGAAATGTATATTTTTTGGGCTTGTTTATGTTTTTTTTTCAATTATTCAATCAGAGCTCCATTATTGGATGTTCTGGTTTAAAATTGGAGTTTTAACAGTGTGATTATTTAACACAACTATATGTTAGACAACATTGATGGATATTTGCAGTCAAAAATTATTTATGATGAAATAATCGTAATATTTGATTTGACATTATTTATGGATATATGTGTCGTTGGAAGTTTCTCTTAGCCTGTCATGTGGTTGGCATTTCTAGTTATGCACATGTTAAAGATATAAGTATTCTAGAATGATGTTTACAGATACCTTGATCAATATTATAATTTTTTGTTTGCATCATTGTCCGTTTGTCAACATCTTGATGTTGTCAATGTTCATTAACTTCTTCAGCTCCAAATTTTGCACCTTCATTTATTGATACTTCTAGAGTATTCAAACATCAAGATTAATGTCGATATCAGACTTCACGTGTGGTATATGTATAAAGAGCATTTCTAGATGGACTTGCAGTTGAATATTTTTATGTATAATGATAAAACTAATGCTTAAGTTTGAGTGATTGAATGAACCTTGACCATATACAACCATGGACCAAACATTTTTATATTTATTTTTTGATCATTGCTGAGACGGTTTCTCCTTTTCATGTTTTTTCATGTTTAATACAATTTTCATGTGATTGAAGAAATTTGTATCACCATAACACATGGTATTATTGTGTTTGAGGAAAATATTCTCATGAAAAACTTGGTGAATTGGCCCCTTTTCTTGTTCTTGTATAAAATTTTAGATTTTTTACAGGATTGAGAGTAAGTTCAATATTTGTGAAATATTGCAGTTGTTTTAATGAGGACATTTTGGTGTATAGTTTCGCTCAGTGACAATTGTCTATAATTGCAGTGTATTGACTATAGTTGGAATGATTCTTGTGGGAAGACTAGTGTGAGTAGATGAGTAGATATCAATATAAAAAAGTAGGCCACCATCAAAATAGAGGAAGACCTAAAGAATTTCTCTTTGGAAGAAATGTTTGAGTTCACAAACATAATGGAAGAAAATTTTGCACCAGATGCTGCATGTACTAAAGGGATCCTAACTGAGCCATAAGTGGTAGAGTAGCAATGATGAGTTACAGTCTGCTACGAGGCTGGCAATGTATGTGATGACATAAATTTACAAATTTGTAATAGTAGGGTCTATCTCGAATCGTTCCTTGCTGACAACTTGCTCCTCTTCCATTTTCTTTTGTTGTCCCTTTCTCATCTGAAATACTTCAAGTTTGCATGAAACAATGACTTGGTCTTGCTCAGCTACAACTTGACATTCAGAGGCATCAATCTTGATTTCACCAACCTTTTTTCCAACAATGCATATTTCCCTTGCGGTGTTAGGAACCATATCAGCAATTGAGAGCGTTCCATTGGAGTTTCGTTCGATCGATAGAAATATATCATTACTTGAAGATGTAACAGTATAATCCACACCCAAGCCATGATCATTGAGATTGGTACATTTATGTTTTAAATCCTCAGAATGGTATTCGGAGGAATGGGTGTGAGAGGTGAAATTTCCCAAGTCCTTATGACGTATAAAGCATCATGGAGAAGATAATCCTTCTTTTCTTTGATGAAGTCTCTTTGGGGATCCTTATAGAGAGTAGTGTCTCATTCCAAGAGCATGAATTTGAGTAGACAACCTTTCCCTCTTCTGGTGAAGATAAATACACCTTTTATTAGCAACCTGAACATCCCCCCATGCCTTCCTATAATCTTTCTAGGTCATTTTCTCTTCTATTTGAACATGTTCCTATGCATCCATGCTTCTTCCAAGTCTTTTTCAATTATGTCCTCTTTCAATTCATTAAATCTTGCACAGAGATACTCGCATCCTGTAATAGGCCATCTTGAATATGATTGTCCATCAGTTCTATGTTGTTGTTTCTTAGTGGACCTATTATATCATGTGGTTCAACAACATCCTTTGATGGGACAACGCTATCAGCTTTTTTCTTTACAACTTGCTCTGGACCTTTGCAAATATCATCAACAGAGGTTTCCACACCCGCAGGACTTAACTGCGTGCTATGAGAAATATTGAAGCTAACTTCTTGAGTGAGTGGATAACCACCAGTTCTATCAATGCCTTCTTTAGCATCCTTCAAGTAGTTCACAAGTGTTTTCTCAACATCTGACTTTGAATTTTGATGACAATCTTTAATATGTGTGACCTTAACTCTTTTATTCAAAGTCTCTCCCCCAATCTCTTGAAATTCCACGTGTGCTTTTGCCAGAAAAATTCTTCACTTTCTTGAACTGTAAATCCTGACATGGCCCACAAATTTCTAACATCAGCCTTTTTTTCAAAACCTTCATCTGGAGTATGCTTTTGATGAGAGTTGAGTTTTTTTCCTTTGGAAATAATAATTTCATCTAAACACTTTTGGATTTATTGCTACAAGAGGTGGGATATTTATCTCTTAATATAAAAGTGTGAAATTCATTACTAGCGAAACTTTCTAACATAAGAATTTTAAATTCATAGCTAAACACACCTTTATGAATAGTTTTGTATTCTTGAATGTTCCTTTGTAGGATCTATTCCATGTTGTGAACAATATTTTCCAAGCACATGGAAAATAGAAACATTTGATAGTTGACATTTGTAGGATACTTTGTTGAAGCTATGAATATGCTCTATAAACTAGTTTGAATAAATTTTCTCCTTAAATTTGAAATTTACCAAACCATTTCTCTTCATCTATATTGAAACATTTATGAGAGTTGAGTTATTTTCCTTTGGAAATAATAATTTCATCTAAACACTTTTGGATTTATTGCTACAAGGGGTGGGATATCTATCTCTTAATATAAAAGTGTGAAATCCATTACTAGCGAAACTTTCTAACATAAGAATTAATTCATAGCTAAACACACATTTATGAATAGTTTTGTATTCTTGAATGTTCCTTTGTAGGATCTATTCCATGTTGTGAACAATATTTTCCAAGCGCATGGAAAATAGAAACATGTCAATAGAAAATAAAAGTAGGAGACCTCCATCATGAGAAGAGACAATAATGAAGAGATTAGCCACATCAACTATAAACTAATCTAAACTAATGAAGAGATGAAAATATGATGACATTTGATATCAAAAATAAACTAACAATATATATATATATATATATATATATATATATATATATATATTCATTCATCACCATCATATCCATGCAAAAAAAGGGGTGGGTTAAGATCATCTAGGAGTAAACATCATGGACACATTAAATCACCATAACTTAATTATCTAGCAAGGCACCCTTATCCAGTAGATCATAATATATTGTTTGTACCAACACACATCTAACCATCCACATGTCCATTTATTTGAAAGCAATCCAAAATATAGTCTTAAACTATATAAAGTCCAATGCATTGGAGCAATTATATGTTCTAACCCTAGAATCAAAGTTCTATGTTCATCTTGAACAATGTGCTCCACTCATATGAAATGTGCTAGTGGAAAATTTTCTAGGAATGGCATCATGATCATTTATCGATAACCTCCATTATCGCTATTTTTTTCTACTCTTCACTTGCTTCAAATGCAACCGAGTTGCTATGACCAAGTGACTATATTGGGCATAAATAACCTCTGGCTGGTAATCTTGAAAAATAATATGATCTTTACATTTCTTTACTTCTTCAAAGAAATGTCCCATTAACACCATTGAACTGATTGGGTATGTATAATTTGATGGATCATTATACTCTTGCAGCAACGTGGATTTAGACATAGTGCATCTTAATAAATAATAATGCACTTTTTCTTGATTATTTTCTGGTGCAATGACAACGAAGACATCACCTTTTCTAACCATATCAGAAACACGATCATAATCATTTTCAATCACAACCACTTCATTGTCCATTTCCTTGTTAGAAACATTTCCAAATGGGGGCAATGGTGTCAAATCTTCGCGTTTCCATGGTTTAAAAAATTTCTTAGTTTGGTTTTCACAGTCATCGATGGACTCTGTCTAATCAATACATGTAGAAAAAAAGCAAGAGCACTTTCGTTTCTCAATGAAATGTATATTTTTCATGTTCTTACTCCTAATTGAGTGTAAACCTCTTGTTTGAGGAATTCCAAGGAAATTAAATGGAAAATATCTATCAACATCACCCATTGCAATATTCCAAAAGTACCTTCTTGAGAAAAACACACACATTTATGAGTAAAATTTTGAACAATATTTAATATTTTTTTAATAACAAAATACACACACATGTATACACATATATCTCTAGACATGTATAGTATATTGTTAGTTAAATGTGTACGCTTACTGTGCACATCAACCATCCTTGGGTTCGATACATGACTTAAATTTTCTTTGCACCAATTAACAACATCTAAAGAATTTTCAAGTCGGGAAGTTGAATGATTCAATTGATGCCTCCTAAGTGCACGTTTTACCCATTCCCTAGCACCATCATTCTCTCCTTTTCCATGCCTTGTCTTAAAGAAATTCCATGTATATCAAATGTTGGTTCTCTTATGAAGATGAGATAACCAAAAGAACGATCTTGCCGATTTAAATTGACCAACACAACCATCTGACTATACCCAGTGTTCTTTAAAAGTGACCCTTCGTTTCAACAATTCATTATAAATAACATTAAAACAATGTTGAGCAAAACATGTATCATGTGTTCGATCATCACTGATGTAGAAATGGTACTCCTTAATCACCTCATTATTATTTTCATCGCTATCAAAACCATCGATATCAAGCTTTGCATGTATATACAAAATATGCACAAATATAGATACTTGGTCTGAATGATAATACTCACTTTGTATCTCCTTTTGTGGACTAAACGTGTAATTCTCAGTGAAATCAACCACTGATAATATTGGTCCTTTTTGGAACACATCACGTGATTGCTTGAACTGTAAATCCTGCCATCATGCTATATGAGAGTGCTTAATATATTTGTATATTTGCACCCTGAACTTCTCCATAAAATATGTCACTGAAATGTCATCATCAAGTAAAGCGATCTTTTTTGATGTTGTGCTTGAATCTGCAATAGGAGTGTAAGTAACATTTTCATATCGCTTCCAATTCAGACTGGGATTTTGCAATCTGGGATCATTAGGATCAATGGGATACTTTGCATCGTAGAGTGCAAAATGAGAACATTCTGGGCATTTTCTTCCACCAACACATTCTTTTCTATAAAATAATTCATTATTCTCTCGTGCACATAATATATTCGATAAAAATTCACAAACACTTGAAGGAGGGGGGTCATCTGACCAATATTTTATGCCAAAATTTACAAATGTCTCATAAAATAAGTGGAATTATACACGGTATCAAAAACAACATGTATCTCGAATAATGATAGGCCTGACATACCATGGTTTAATCTTCACAAATGTGCTAAGAGAAACCTTCACATCAGTATTACTCTCCATAAAGTTCTCGAATAATTCTACTTGACTGAACTGTGTTATATGTTTGGCATGAGATTCATAAACTTCCTTAGATATACGATGTCGCACAGTGTCTTTTTAATTTGGCAACAAACAAGAATTCAAATCCAAAAACTCTTTTACCCTATCCTTCACACCATCAAGAAGTCTATCATGATATGGATTCCTGCAGATATTAGCCCAACATGCAAGTTCATCATTCTCATCTAATTGAATTCTAAATTTTGTATGCATCCATAAACTTTTTCTTGATGTTTTAAACAATTTTGAAGTTGCTCACATCAACCAACTTAATGAAGTTTGTTTCGAAAGTACACCTGTTAAAAGTGCTCTACGAGCATTCTTTTCAACTTGAGATCTCTTTTTGGCTAGTGTGGAAAGCACTGACGTCATATTTTTTGATACCATTTCATTTTCTAAAACCTCTTTCTCACTTTTAATGCCAAATAATCCCACAGCATTTCTGAGAGATTTGTTCTTTAAAAATCTACGTAACATCTGAGCTTGTGTTATGATAGATTTACCTTCAAAAAGATTTTTCAACCCCCAATTTATTTTATCTCGAACAGTCCTTTTAGCCATTGGTAGTACCAATTCTTCAATTTTAGTTGGATCCATATTTTCTAGAAAGTTGTAGTCATATACAACGTTCTTGGAACTTCCAATTAATTGTAGTGAAATTCGAGGTGTAGTAGTATCTTCTTGTGGTTCTGATGTTGTCCCTGCATAAAAAACAATATTGACTTCTAATTTGAAATTGACATATACATATTTTTAATTTTAACTATCTTGAACTACAATGTTTAAAAAAAAAAAATACAAAATTAAAATTGAAGAAACTATTGACTCACCAGTGAGATCGATATCAATATTCTCTTGGACATTTGTGTTTTCAATATTCTCGCCGACAAGTTCCTCAACATTCTCTTCGAAATTTGTGTTTTCAATATTCTCGTTTACAAGTTTCTCAACATTTCTCATTTCATCGTCATTGTCATGCACCTCTACATCTCTTTCATGATGCTCTACCTCCACATTTATTTCATGGCTTAATATTTCCCTTTCCTCTCACCTTTTTTTTTGGAATCTCTCATTCTTTTGTCGCAGAATCAATTCTTTTTCGATCATGCCTTGATAGGAAATTCCTTTGGTTTCCCATGTTCACAAAATTGGAAACCTAAAATCCAATTCTATTTGGACCAAATACCCAAAAAAACATAAAGACTTCAGAATAATTACTTCATGCTTTCAATAAGAGAGAAAATTAAATAAATAATTAAATTCATAAAGACATTTTACAAAAATACTTTATGCCTTCATAGAGACATTTTGCAAAAATGCCTCATGCTTTCATAGAGACATTTTACAAAAATGCTTCACGCCTTCATAGAGACATTTTTCAAAAATACTTCATGCCTTCATAGAGGCATTTTGAAAAAATAATTCATGCATCCATGCACCCAAAATAACTTTAAAAATAAATTCACACAGAAAAACTTCCAAAAAAAAATTCACCAAAAAAATTTCGCACCCAAAAAAACTTTAAAAAAATTGCCAAAAAATAATTTTGCACCCAGACAAAATTCGCACCTTGGCAGGAAAAAATCAGACCCTCGCACCTTCGCACTTTCACTAGTTCAGAATGGTGTGAGGAATTAACCTTTCGAACGAGAGTATTTATATAGAACTCTCGCCCGAAACATTGCATCAGCCAAAAATCAAAATGTTTCGATTAAATTTTAATAAACTCTCATCCGAGAGTTTATTAAACTCTCAGACGAGAGTTATAAAAATCTCAGATGAGAGTTATAAAACTCTCATCCAAGAGTCGGCCTTGGGTAAACTCTCGAGCACAAACTTTCGGTCGAGAGTTTGTAAAACTTTTGGACGAGACTTTAGATGCACGGTTAAATGTAAACTGTGGTGGTTTAAACTCTCATTCAAGAGTTTAAAATTTCTCAGCCTAGAGTTTAATAAATGTCTCACCTGAGAGTTTCTGGTCAACGAAAAACCCAGAAAATTCTGCAGATTTCAGGAACCTGCAACTTTGGAGGGGCGAAACACCTACAAAAACAAAATGTTATATTTCATACCTAGTACCATTAGATTCATATCTGAATTTAGTTTATAGTGATATAATAATTGTGGAGCTTCATTAAAAATTTCAATTTTTTATTAATTTTATACTAAACTGTGTCACTGTGGAATTTCATTGTTCTAAAAATTGCAGTGAATGAAAATTCAATAACTTTAAAAAGCAACACCAAAAAAATAAAAAAAATCATATTGCAATTCCTCTCCCTATATTTTTCAAAAGGGTATTCTCATTTTTCTTATTGATTATCACATTGAAAAGAAAATCTAGGGCTCATAAAATGTATTGAAAAATCACCATTTTTTTGTCTTCGTCCATTTCAAAAAATAATAATAAAAAAGTGATTTAATCTGAAAATTACCGAAAAATAGTCATTGCACTAGTGAAATCTATGTAGAGTATGATGATACGATTTATTTCCAAAAAACGAATAACCTTCCCTAAAAAAATTTAGGGTTCAAAAAGTGACAATTTATGTTTGCCTGAAAATTTCAAGTATATACAGTTAGTAAAAAAAAAATTTACCCCTCTATATGTCAATATTTTTTTTTTTTTAATGAGTATGGAGGTAAGACAATCTCTACAAATATTGTTTTTATTTCAAAGTGTAAGTTGCATTGAAAATATGAGTTTAGTGGAGTTGAAGTTGAAAAAACATAGAAAATTACAATTTTCAACGTCAAAAAAGGGCAAAAAGTGTTTTCCAACTTCATGTTTTCATCAAAGTTTCAAACAAGTTTTCAAAATAAAATTTGGTCACTAAAGGAGACTAGATCGGAATTGATGCTCCCCTGATCATCTCATCCGTGGTCATCGTCACTTTAAAAGTCATCTCATTCATTATCATTTAGAAGTTTTAGGTCATTCACTCCATTTCATCTAGGTTTGTTGTCTAGGTGTCATTGTTTTGCCTTTGAAAAAGTCTAATTTTTCAACAAAAAAGGCAAACAATCCTTCATTTCACTCATAAGTCTTTTAACGGGGAGTTAGCATACTTAGCTCAATAAATTAAGGCAAGTTGTCTTATTTTAAAATGTGTTTTAAAGTCAAAATATTTCAAAAGGCAAAACTATCTTATTGTTTCACTACAGGAAAAAAAATTCATGTCAAAGATTATAAAGGACAAAATAAGCTCATCCAAACTCATTATTCTCTTTTGTTGTGTGGTATATCTCCTCTCTTACCTTTGTTTCACTCCTTAGTGGTTAAGCTTTTGAAACCAAGGCGAGAAATTACTCCAAGGAACACTTTTTTACGTTTCCAGAACACTTTCTTACATTTCTATAACTTCTGCTATGCTTCTGGAGGCAGTTGTTATGCTTATACAACTTCTTCTATGTTTCTGGAGGTAGTTTCTACGCTCTGTTTCTATTCTTTACATTTATGGAACAGTTTCTATGCTTCTGAAAGCAAATGTTACGCTTTTTCTACAGAGCATTACTCTTCTGCTGCACGATGTTACACTTATGGAAAGAGTTCAGAATTAGGGTTTTTTGGCTCCCAATCCATTCAAACAAACTCAAGGCTTGTTGGCATTAGTTCTTAAACCTCTTACAATAGTAATTTAACTTCTTATACCCTCCAGTGGTCAAATTATCAAGCTTACCATTGATTTTCATACTCACTCCAATACTCCATTATATTTTCACCTCGTTATATCATTGAAAGATTCCAGTAAAATAAACCCTAAACCTCCCATATAATGTTATCCTACACCTCTCACATACATCATACTCCCATATCCCACCATCCATATCCTTCCTTAGATCCATTTTCACCAAATCCTAATTTCTAACCAGTTTTCATAGTGTTAAACTAGAAAATTCTTGTGTTTCCCTCATTTGACCACCTTCCTCACATCCATTTCACTTGATTTCACTCATATCATGGAGCCAAAATGCAAGCCTATCTCCTTAATTTTTTGTAGAATTTTATTTGGCTTCAAAACCCTCCATCTCACCCTCTAAGTCTACCTCATCCCTATACTCTGTTTTTCCCAAATTACCCTACACATACTCATTACATCTACACACTAGGTTCTCATCCTTTCACTGATAGACAATATGGAGAGTGAGAAGAAAAACTTCAAGGGAGGGAACTACCTCATATTAGATTCCTTCACCATGCAATAAATCAATGCTTCATCCTTGGCCAAAACATGTTTTGAGAGGATTGGATGTTTGAAGTTCTGTGAGAATATCATGGAGGAAGGGTATCATCATCAACTTACAAGCTTATTTGACTCAAATATCAACATGGGAAAGGTCATCATTGCAGTTGTTTTTAACCTATCAACAGATTTGATTTCTTCAACAACTTGTATTCCTAGTCATGGAGAGAAGTGGTTCAAGGGAATGGACTTAGACCTTGAAGATTACAAAAAATTTCTCAAACCTCATGCTAGAGGGGAGCCAGAGTACATCTTCCCTTTTAGACACCTCCGTAAAAAATATGCTCCTTTGATGATGTTAATAATGAAGTATTTCACATGTGAAGGGATATTTTCTAGGTTGCATAGGTACCATATCAGGTTATTGATGTATTTCACCTCTATCAAATCACTTGATTTGCCACATTACTTGTACAGGAGTTTGATAAAAATGACTGAGAAGGTTCAAAGAAAAAAACAAGATCATTACCAAATTATTTTTCCCCATGGTTTGGTTAAAATCATTATGTTACATTACCTTTCATCCATCAGCATGACTTGGGAAAAATTCATGGAAATAGTAGCAGCAACGCCCACCACTAGCCTTCCTGTCATGCATAGCACATCATCACCATCACTGTCATCACAAACAATGGAGGTTGGCTCTTATAACATGCTGTTGGAAATATGATGCAGAGTGTTGTCCTTGATGGCAACCCACTAATGGAGATGAAGACATGCGTCTATTGACATGTGTTGTCCTTGATGGCAAACCACCTGATGAAGTTATGCTTGACCCAGTGGACTTAGTATAAATTGTAAATCGATATGATATAAACTGTGTTGATCTTGAAAGGCAACCCACATTAAAAATGATGAGAACTTGATGAAGTTGTGCGAAAGAATATATTTCGATAAAGGAAATATGATGTATCTACAGTATGTACGAGAGGCAATGAAGAAAGGGTTAGTTGCCTCAAGTATAGATGAAAAGAGAATATGTCCTCAGTATCGTGAAGGATTGGCTAGGGAATTGATCGTGCTGTAATATATGAACATTAAGTCGCGTATGGATAGAAGCGCTCAAAAAGTCACATAAAACCGGGGTAACCACCATGGTATTGACCCATTGTATTGGGTAATGATCCGCCTAATTGACACCGTCCAGATAGTTTTGGGCTTATGGTATTGTTTTGGTCCATGGTATTGAAAAAGGGGCTCATGGTATTGACAAAGGGTAATCATATATAAGGAGAAGAAATTCATTGTGCAAATGAGGGGTGAGGGAGTGCAAGATGTCTGAGCTTGAATGAATACTTCTCTCTGAAGTATATCTGAATGGAAAGGGTTACACTTGAATGATAAATCTGAATGTATGATGCACCAATGATGAAGAAGGAGATCTAGATCTGAATTGCTCTTGTATTTACTAGATCTGCTTATGGAAGGCCTAGATCTGTGATGAGGCGTACGGCCGGGTAATACGTAAGTAAAGGGAGTTGAATACGGGCAGATACGATCGATGAAGTATCTTTGCTACGTAATGTTTAAAGATCTATGCGCTACTTCAACGCGGAGGAAGCGCGTATATACGCAGCTTCAGCGAAGAGAAAGCGCGTATGCGCAATAAAATATACACTGAGTTATACGCTGGTTTGTATGGACGGAAGCGCGTATACACGCGACATCAGTGAAGGGAAAGCGCGTATGCAAACTAGGGCTTGCTGAAGCAAGGGGACTGTAGCCTTCGATCGGGGGTTGTAGCTCCTTAAGGAGAGGACGTAACGAGATCTAAACGAGATCGGGGGGGTCGTAGCTCCCTTCCAGGAAAGGCTGGTAAACGAGTCAGGGGGTCGTAGCTCCCTTCCAGGAGAGGCTGGTAAACGAGCGCAGGTGGGTGCCTGCGTGCTGGTCAAGTCTCCGCCAGCACATATGTTGTAAGATGTTTTCTCTATAATAAAATATTGAAGGCTGAGCAACTGCAGCGGTGGTTTTCTCCCGACTTGGGTTTCCACCTAAAAATCCTGGTGTTCATGTGTGATGCTTTGTGTCATGATCTATTCTGTTCTTACTGCACATGTTTACTGCTTATTGAATATCTGATGAATAAATGAAGGAATGATTTGAGTGATGAATTAATGACATATATAGATATCTGTGTATATGCTAGTTTCGTAAAGGGTATCCGCGTATATACGCAAGTCTGGTTCAGGAAAGTAGCGTATGCATTTTAGAAGCAGAAAAAGTGAAAGTTTTGAATATGCAGTAAATACTGATTCACCCCCCCCTCTCAGTATTTTTTCCCAACAATGGGTATCAGAGCAAGGTCCTTCTACAGAAGCTTGATCGCTTGAAGGAGATCCGTCACAATGGGAAGTATACATACAAAAGCCTTGCTGAATTTTGGTGCAAAAGTATGGGCTCTCGCAAAAGAATGTGATGAAGAAAAGGGTACCTTTGTGGATTCTTTAGAAGACAATAATCTTCTTGAAGAAAACATTCAACTCAAAGTAAGCCTAGAAGAAAAGAACTTAATCATTGAGACTTTTAAAAATCAGCTTGAAGCAAGAGAAAAATGCATGGAGGATCTAGAATGTGAAGTAGTAAGTCTAAGGAAGGATAATGAGAAATTGAATTCTCTCAATCTCAGATTTGCTAAAAGTTCAGAAACCTTGGATGAGATTATCAAGGTACAACGGTCTCCTTTTATAAAAATAGGTCTTGGATATACTGGGGAATCTTCTCAGAAATCAGCACCAAATTCTCTAAAAGCGGCCACTGCTGGTTCTCTACATTCAGCCACTCAGCAAGAGAACAAAGGATCTTTACAGGTAAAGCAAGATCACCTCAATTCAAGAAACACTAACAGGGAGATCTTTCAAAATGGCTACAACCAACAGGTAAAGTCTAATAGAAGATTTCATGATCACATAAATTTCTACTTCAATGGTCAATGTTTCACATGTCACAACTTTGGTCATAAAGCTATTCAATGTGTTGCATATAAAACCATCATGACCAGAGAAGCAAGAAAGATCAGGATGAATGATGAACCAAAGAAGAACACCTTTAACAATTTTTCTCCTCTCCAAAATGAAGTTGAATGTACTTATTGCAATAACTTTGGTCATGAAGAATCTGAATGCAGGAGCAAGGTCCAGCCAAAAGAGCATGTTCCCTCAAGCTCTAAAGTATGGAAAAAGAAAGAATTACCGGTTGAAAATTGTGGGATAGCGTTATTTGCAGAGGGTGAAGAGAATCAATGGTATATTGATAGCGGGTGTTCAAGACACATGACAGGTGACAAAAGAAAACTTCATACTTATAATGCTCTAGAGAAGGAAAAGAAAGTTACTTTTGGAAATGATACTCCTGCTGTTATTAAAGGAAAAGGGTCAGTATTTCTAAAAGAAAAGGTGAAGGCTAAAGATGTCATGTATGTGGATGGATTAAGGCATAACCTATTTAGTGTTAGTCAAATGTGTGATCAAGGAGCAGAAGTGGTCTTCAGTTCCAAAGAATGTGTGGTTCGTGATCTTGATATAGGTAAAATCATTATAAAAGGAAAAAGAAATCCAAGCAACCTGTATGTACTCAACGGCATAGAACAATGTTACTTAAGCAAATCTTCAGAAAATTGGCTATGGCATCGAAGACTGGGACATCTGAGTTTCTCTCAAATCAAGAAAGCAAGCAAACTTCAAGCTGTTCGTGATCTTCCCAAGATCAATCTTCCAGAAAGTACCATATGCAAATCTTGTCAATTTGGTAAGCAGACCAGAGTCCGATTTAATGCCAAAGAAGGTGCATCAAGTAAGCCTCTTGAACTCATTCATACTGACATCTGTGGACCTATGAGGAAAAAGTCATTACGTGGGGAAGAATACTATATCCTATTTATTGATGACTACTCCAGAATGTGTGAGATCGCGTTTATTAAACACAAAGATGAAGCTTTTGAAAAATTTCAGAAGTTCAAAGCACTGGTAGAAAATGAATTTGATTCAAAAATCAAGTGTCTTAGATCTGATCGAGGAGGAGAATATTCATCAAATGAATTCTTTGAATTTTGTGAACAACATGGCATTAAAAGACAGTTCTCTGTCGCAGGCACTCCACAACAAAATGGTGTAGCAGAAAGAATGAATAGAACAATTGTTCAAATGGCCAGAGCTATGCTTACTGACTCTAATGTTCCTAACATGTTTTGGAGTGAGGCATCTCGTGCAGCAGTTAACATTCTCAACAAGGCTCATGTTCGGGTAAACAGTGATAAAACTCCATATGAACTCTGGTATGGCAAATCTCCCACCGTAAAGCATTTTAAAGTTTTTGGAAGTAGATGCTTTATCAAAAATAATGATGAAAAACTTGGCAAGTTTGACCCTAGATCAGATGAAGGGATACTTCTTGGCTACTCATCTTCAAGCAAAGCATTCACATGTTACAATAAAAGGCTTCAAAAGGTTGTTGGATGTATTGATGTTGTTATTGACGAGTCTCCTGCAGCTCCTAAAGAAGAAAAACAAACAACAGAAGAAGATGATGATGACATATGGCCTTCTACATCAGATGGAAATGATATAGACAGTGAATCAAATGAAGAACCTGAAAATGATTTATCTGAAAAAGCTCCATCCAGATATGTTCAAAAGAATCATCCTGAATCTCAAATTTTGGGAGACAAGGAATCAGGTGTACGAACAAGGAGAACTCTTGCGGGATCTTCTAGTAATTTGGCAATTCTATCCACAATTGAACCACACAATGTCAATGAAGCTAGCAAATATGAATGTTGGAATAATGCCATGGATGAAGAAATTGAGCAAATTGAAAAGAATGACACTTGGGATTTGGTACCAAGACCTCATGATAAAAATGTCATTGGAACTAAGTGGATCTTCAAGAACAAGTTAAATGAGAATGGGGATGTTGTAAGAAACAAAGCTAGACTGGTTTGCAAAGGTTATACTCAACAAGAAGGTATAGACTTTGAAGAAACTTTTGCTCCTGTAGCTAGACTTGAAGCCATAAGAATGTTTCTTGCTTTCTCAAGCTATCAACGAATCAAAGTTTATCAAATGGATGTTAAGTCTGCTTTTCTTAATGGTGATCTAGAAGAAGAAGTTTATATAGAACAACCTGAAGGATACATTTTGGGAAATGATGCAAATCTTGTTTGTAGACTTAAAAAGGCTCTGTATGGACTCAAACAAGCTCCAAGGGCTTGGTATTATCGTCTTGACAAATATCTTCATCAACAAGGATTTTCAAAGGGGTCTGCTGATAACAACTTATACAGAAAAGTTGAAAATGATAAACTATTGATTGTAGTTGTATATGTTGATGATATCATTTTTGGGAGCAACGAAGAATCTATGAGTCAAAAATTTGCTTCTGTCATGCAGCAAGAATTTGAAATGTCTTTACTTGGGGAACTAACATTCTTTCTTGGCTTGCAAGTGCATCAATCTGCAGATGGTATATTTCTATCACAAGCAGAATATCTTAAGCAAATTCTGAAGAAGTATGGCATGGAAGAATGCAAACCTGTAAGTACACCAATGATAACCGGATGCAGTCTCAGTTCTAATGATGATTCTCCCACTGTGAATCAACCAGAATACAGATCGATGATTGGAAGTCTACTTTATCTCACTGGGACCAGACCAGACATTATGCATGCCGTTGGGATTGTTGGACGATTCCAAGCTAATCCAAAAGAGTCTCACCTTCAGGCTGTCAAAATGATATTCAAATATCTACAAGGAACTCAAGACTTTGGTCTATGGTATCCAAAGGATGTTGATCTTACTCTTCATGCTTACACTGATGCAGATTGGGATGGAAGTGTTGATGATCGGAAAAGCACTAGTGGTGGTGCATTTTACATGGGGCCCCGGTTAGTATCTTGGTTCAGCAAGAAGCAAAATTCTATTGCCTTATCAACAGCTGAAGCAGAGTATGTAGCTGCCGCATCTTGCTGCACTCAACTCCTATGGATGATGCAAACCTTGCAAGATTTTCAAATCAAATGTGCAACTCCTATCTCCATTATGTGTGATAATACAAGTGCCATCAGTATCTCAAAGAATCCTGTTATGCATTCAAAGACCAAGCACATTCCCATCAAGTATCATTTCTTACGTGAACAAGTGCTTGAACAAAAGGTGAAGTTCGAGTATGTTACCTCCAAAGAACAAGCTGCTGATATCTTTACCAAACCTCTGCCCAAGGAAGCGTTCGAGCATCTAAGACAGAAGCTGGGAGTGTTCTCTGCCAGTCAAAAGAAAAAATCTGCATAATTTTTAGAAGATGGCTTGGGATACACGGGTTTCCTGAAACACAGTCGCATATGTACGCGAGTTCCTGCACATAAAACCGCGTATGTTTGGTTGCTGACAATTTTTTGGTTGGTTCAGCATTCTTCAGCACAGCTGCAGTGCTGTCTGGTATCTCTGATACTGTTTGGTATCTCTGGTGGTGTTCCAGTTCTCATAATTCTGTTTCTAATGTTTTGATGAAGATGCCTTGATGATTTGTTGGTGGAAGTTTTCAGGATGCACAAACTAAGGGGGAGCCTTAGTCTTTTGGAAAAATTGCTTGGTTGCACAGATTCAGGGGGAGCATTAGCATTGCTGAGTATAATGCATTGTTGGCATTATGATGGTTCTGTTATATGATCTCTCTTGAGGTCTTCTTGGTATTGGTCATGAAAAGTCATATTTGTATTTTTGATGAAAAGGTCATGTTTAGACCCTTGATGTAAAATCTGCAATATTCAATCATGTATGTCAAATTTGTAAACCCACTTGGTTGGGTAGCTGAGTCAATTTTTGTAAACCCACTTGGTTGGGTAGCTGAATTGAAATGTGTAAACCCACTTGGTTGGGTACTTGAGTCTCATATGTAGATCCACTTGGTTGGATATTTGATGTAAGTATGAGTCTTTGGTGATAGGAAGAGTCATGTACTTTATTGAAAAATATGTTTGAAGATTCAGCATGAACTAAGGGGGAGCTTGGCCACTTCAGCATATATCAGTTCTACAGAATGTTTCTTCCACATGAGGAGAAAAGGGGGAGAATGTTGGTTTTCATCCGCTGGTTTTACCCTTTGCCCTCGATGTCAAAGGGGGAGAGTGACATGGTGTTTGAATGAAGAAAAGATAATGATGTCAAATATTTGGGAGAGTGACATGGTATCTATCTGCTGTGGTAACCAAACACCATCATGGTTGCCATCAAGTCCAAAGGGGGAGATTGTTGGAAATATGCTGCAGAGTGTTGTCCTTGATGGCAACCCACTAATGGAGATGAAGACATGCGTCTATTGACATGTGTTGTCCTTGATGGCAAACCACCTGATGAAGTTATGCTTGACTTGATGGACTTAGTAAATGATGTAAATCTGATATGATATAATGTGTGTTGATCTTGAAAGGCAACCCACCTGATGAAGATGATGAGAACTTGATGAAGTTGTGCGCCGGTTTGTATGGATCTTCGGAGGCGAGAGTATACGCGACATCGCGGAAGAAGGCGCGCATGCAAACTAGGGCTTGTCACAAGGGTTGTAGCCTTCGCCTCAAGTCAGAGTTCTCCGGTGGAGAGGCTTCGTGTGTCTCCAGACGCGGGGTCGAGCCCTTCCAGAAAGGGCCGGGTAAACGAGTCAGGGGGTCGTAGCTCCCTTCCAGGAGAGGCCGGTAAACGAGCGCAGGTGGGTGCCTGCGTGCTGGTCAAGTCTGCGCCAGCACATATGTTGTAAGATGTTTTCTCTATAATAAAATATTGAAGGCTGAGCAACTGCAGCGGTGGTTTTCTCCCGACTTGGGTTTCCACCTAAAAATCGTGGTGTTCATGTGTGATGCTTTGTGTCATGATTTATTCTGTTCTTACTGCACATGTTTACTGCTTATTGAATATCTGATGAATAAATGAAGGAATGATTTGAGTGATCAATTAATGACATATATAGATATCTGTGTATACGCTAGTTTCGTAAAGGGTATCCGCGTATATACGCAAGTCTGGTTCAGGAAAGTAGCGTATGCATTTTAGAAGCAGAAAAAGTGAAAGTTTTGAATATGCAGTAAATACTGATTCACCCCCCCCTCTCAGTATTTTTCCCAACACATGCAAACTCAGATTTCAAAGGCTCCTAGGGTTTTTGAGTTCACTCATACCTATGATAAGGGAAAGAGACATGTAATTGCACCCAAATCTATCAAAAGTGTACTTACACTTGACACTATTGTTGAACAAAGTGAAATAGAGGAGCAACCTCTCATGCATCAAGATGAAACACCTTTACACCAACATAGTGAACCATCACCATTGGAGGTTGAGGTAGCACAGCAGGTTGAGAGAAAATAAGCTGAGGAGATCATTAGGGAGAAGGATGATGAAATAGCACAATTGAGGAAGATCTTCTCCATTGCTAATTCTCAAATCACTTTCTTACAGCAAGAGAATTTTCAATTGAAGGTGAAGCAATTGTTACAAATAAAACCTAAGCCAAACCTATAGGGAGATAAAGGTAAAGGTAAGTAGTTCATATATTTTTATAAAATGTAGTACATGGAGACTGAAACACAGCCAAGAAGGCCAAAGACAAGAGGCCTAAAAAGGGCACTAGAGCTAGAAATACAATCGGCTAATCCACCTGAAGAGTTGACCTTTGATGAGCTAATTTCCATGGAGATCAATCAAGACAAATAAATATGGTTGGAAAGGGTAAATGAACATTTTTAGAAGCTCTTGAAGAGAGCTAAGAGGGAAAATAACCACCAAATACACATGACAAATCATTATCACACCAGGAACACAATTTCACAAATAAGGCTAAAACAGCTAAAGAAAAGGCTAAAAGAAACTCAAATGAAGCTTAAAGAGAAGGATTGCTTAAATTTGTTGGTTGAATCTTCCTTGGTTTTTTAGCCCATTACTCAAAGGTGCTACAAAACCAATTTTGAGAAGTTTTTAAGAATTTTGGTATCTTTTGTGATTTTTGCACAAATTTGGAAATTTCCTCCTCACAGAAGCATAGCAAAATTTTGCTATGCTTATTTTAGGGACATCCAAATGATAAATTATTTATACGGATGGATGAATTTTCATGATTATATCACATTTTAGGAACCCTCGTTGTATGGCAGGCTTTAATTTTTCAAAAAAGGCCAAAAACTCATTCATTTTCTATGCTTCTACCACTTTTTTGGACGTCTTGCTATGCTTCTGGAGTAACCTTGGGAGAATAAAATTTTGGAGGCCTTCCCATGGGTAATTTTTAAAAATTCAAGAAGTTATGGAAACTAGACACATAGGTCAAGTTTACCATTCTTTCATAATTGGATTTTCACTCCTAAAAGTGCCTCAAAAGTGGCTGCAAACTTATGCTACGCTTCTATAAAATTCAGTTATGCTTCTATCAGAAATGTTACACATCTACATTGGATTCCTTAGGACACTTGTCAAGCTAAAAAAATGTCAGAAATTAGATATTTTTTTGTCCTACAAGTTGGAATTAGATGAATTGGGTTTTTTTTTTCCTCTTATCATGAGGGAACATGTAATTTAATGTAAGGGACACACACTCCTAGTTCATAGCTGAAATTCAGAGAATGGTTTCTAACCTCCCTAAAATATCGAAACTGACTCATCTTATGTATTTATCATGAATTTTGGATGGGATTTCAACTTGATGAGGTCTCATGGTTCATATTTTCTATAATTAGACTCTATTTAGTCTTTGGTGGGTTTGGATAGTGTTATTTTGCAGTGGAGCAATTGTAACAACATTTTGGAATGAAATCAAAGACAGTCCTATAGAACTTGTGTTGAGAATATTGTGGTCTGCATTGGATAATTTGTTCTTCCTCTACATGTTTATATATTCATGTTAAATGATATATTTTTCTCTTTTAGATACATATTTCCATGTGTTTATCTTGTAAATTTATAAGCATAAATCATGTTTGTTCATGCTCTATTTAGACAAGATTTACATGATATGTCTATTTACTTCTAAATGAATAAATTCACCTCAATTCTCATTCAAACTCTCTATCACTTAATCCTATACTAAATGAAAAATTAACCATGATTTAAAGGTACCTATCTAGCCTCACACATTCACTACAAATTGACCTTGAAATTCAGACCTAAAAACCCTAGACCCAACCTTCTCACTCACCTTTCTATCCAGAACTTAAAACATAAAAAAAAAAATCCTATTTACTGAGCTTACATACCTAGCCTAATATCAATAGATATTCAGTCAATCCATTGACTACAAATTGAAAACGAGAGAGCCCTCACTGGTCCTGGTAGGGCTAGCTACCTGACCTAAAGCCTGGTCTATGGTTACCTTCCTTCAATCCCACTTTCAGCCTTGGGAAGTTGGGGGGAGTAATAACATTTTTGGTACCGTTTCCAGGGATCGATTGCAAAAATTTCCCTGGGAATATTTCTTTAGTCCTCTGAAGGCTATACTTTTAGGCGACAAGATCTAGCATTTGAAATAGGCTGAACCCTTAAATTTGAGCCAAAGTCCAAAAATTTATATCTAAGCTGGCTCCTAAAAGACGTACTAGGTCAAATACAGACCCAAATACCTCACCAAGTGTGAATGACCCTGAGAGGCTTTTAAGAAAGCATAAAACCAAGTCTAAAAAATTTATAAGAGCTATTCCTCCACTTGTCAAATCAAATTCCTTGCCTACGAGATTTGTTTCAGAAGATTTGTTCTATAATTTAGAATCTTAAATATCTTTGTTTAGGTCTAAGTCTGAAACTTTTCTTTCAGAAACTATCTTTGATCCTTTTGATTTTGATACCTTTGCACCATTTTCTGAGTCTTTTTATTCCAAAGTTGGTAGTGAATTCTGGTCTAATTTCTACAAACTTAAAGGCTTGGTGGAAAAGTTTCAAGAAACTTCAGAAAGAGCTTATTTCCAATATCAACAACAAGCTTTTGCTTCACCACTTATCATTACACCTTCTCATACTGCTACATCATCATCCCTTCCTTTCGTTCCATCATTACCTCTGCAAGTTTTCACTCAATTAGCACCTCCACCACCCCTTCCATTAGTCATAGCTAGATTTTTTGTTGAAATTTTCAACAAGAAATAGTAAAATTGGCAACTAGAAAGGACAAAAAATGACCTCATACTAGTGTGGAATTCCAGTCACACATTGGTGAGGAATTTAGTTAGACATTAATGCTAAATGTGTGTGTCTGATTTATTTTCCCTTAAATAAATTGGACAATAAATTGTAATTTCATCTCATAACTACTTGTATCAGTGAACTAAGTCATGGAGACTGAGTTAGCTCAATAATTTTGATTTAAGGGTCTAATATGAGGCATGTAGAGTGATTCTATTATTTTGGGGGTCTAGCTGCAGTTAATACACTAGTGTGGTGTGACTGTAATTAGTTAACTAAAATTAATTGAGTTAAAATCAGTTTAACTGGTTCTAACTGAGTGATGAGCTAGTGAGAGGTCTAGTGAATTAAATTAGATTAATTCACAAGTACTGATAAATAAGATAACTGATGATTTTCTCTTAATAATTGCATTCATGTCAATTTTGAAGATGACCCAATTGAGACAGAGGTTAAAGGGAATATAATTATCAGTTGTATTATTAGAAAATTGCCTAAGAAAAATTACAATGTCATGGGAATCCCATGATGGATTGCGTAGTCAAGGAAGGTTGATTATCCTATTTAATAGGGATTAATTGCCTAGGGATTGCGTGAGCAAGGCTGGGCTAAGCAGGGGTTGAGAATTTTCTAAGTGTTAGTCAATTTTTCCTGAGAATTGCTAATCAATTTTGAGCAGGATCAGGGTGAGATGATCAGTAAAGTGCAAGATTTTCTCGGTGTGAGAAAGCATTCTATTGTTTCATGATTATTTGACTATGTAAAATATATGATAGAGGGGTTTTGAGCAGGTGATTTCCCCAGATACATCGTGTGCTGTGTGATCGATAATTTCCTTTCTCTTACTTGCATGTGATTGAGTGATCGTGTTTATATTCCGCAAATATAGTAGAAGGATTCAATATCTTGTTTTAGTACATTACATGATCGGATTGAATCCATTGATATAGATTTTCTATATAATTTATACATGGTATTGGAGTTGTGTTAGATATTTTCTACATGGTATCAAAGCAGGAATGTTTTAGGCGGCGACTTTGCAAAGAATTTCTGAAAATTTTGATGAAAATGTTAAAAAAAATAGAATATTTGCATTCCTTGTGAAAAAATATCCAAATTAAAAAAAAAAATAGTTGAATCGGAGCTCGAATGAGGGAGATATAATCAATTTAAAATCAACTCTTTTTTTAGACATTTTTCTGATGGCAGGACAATTACAATGTGCATGAGTCAAGAACCTGCATGCACTTGAGGTACAAGATGCATGCAAAGCTTTGAGGAGAAAAGAAGAGGCTAGAGACTTGGTGGTTGAGAGGGAGAACAAATTACCTCTCAACATGCAGCCTCAGAAGCAGTCTCAGAAGGTTGTGGGAAAGGAACAATTGGAGAAGTAGAGAGGATGTAGAAATTATATGCACTAAGCATGCATATGTCCTAGAGCCACCTGATCTCACACTATTTAAATTTATGCAAGATACTGAATCTATTCCACTTGTTAATATTTTGCAGAAAAATTAATTTCACACACATGTGAAGCATAAACAAAAATTATCAATCGCACATAACACAGTTTTTAACCAGGAAAGCCTGAAGCTGAAAACCCCAACTATATATTATGTAACATGGAGATCATATGAAAATCTCATACAAACATACAAAAATTATCACAAGCCCTCATTACAGTACAATCGTCATACACTAATCAGGCCTAGTCTTGCAAATCCATGCACCGATCTTTGCCACCTGCTGGCCTGCCTCCACTGCACAATATCTGCTGAAGAATAGCTCTGAATGAATTCGAATTACTCTTGGATTGATTGCACAATTCTCATTGGCATCTCCACTATGTGTTTTATGCAATCAATGCATCACTAATAGTCACAACAGATAGTATATCTTGCCCTTTCACCTATCTCTCCACTGG
This sequence comes from Pinus albicaulis, assembly GCA_034641835.2. NCBI lineage: Eukaryota > Viridiplantae > Streptophyta > Pinopsida > Pinales > Pinaceae > Pinus > Pinus albicaulis. The sequence goes on along the minus strand of MU968359.1, from coordinate 14,599,344 downwards.
TCTCCATGGAAACTGCCATGCACTATAGTTAACTGATGTATTCTTAAATTGATTAATGAGTTATTATTTATGAATTAATTAACTAATTAATTCACTCAACTCTCACTAATGTATCAATCAGTTAGACTAGATACAACTAGCTCAACTGAGTCTAACTGAGTTAAACTAAATACAACTCCATAACTACTTCTTCCAACTATGTCATAACTCTACCACTTGAGTTCTAACTGAGTCCTCCATGAAATAGCTCCATTAAACCCTTAGGAATAGCGTAATTCCTTCTATCAGCTGATGTGCCACATCTATGCACTGAACTGAAGTGCTCCAAGAGAATAAGTTGTTGTTTAGAGTCTGATTATTATTAAGAGCTAATAATAATCGGCATGCATCTATTTTTAGATTGACGATCTATAAATAGACTTCGCCCAATATTATAAAAATAGAATTTCATCTATTTTTCCAACTTGATCAACCATCCACAAATAGCATCCTGCAAATTTTGAAATATGATCATCATGTCTAAAAATAGACATAGTCTAAAAATAGACTTGCGCCAAAAATAGCCTGCAGGCCCACTTAGTGAAGGTGACTCTTTTCACTAAGCTCGTCATCTTGTTGAATCTCAACAAAGGAGACCAAGTGGAAGAGTCCACTCAAGCAGAGACCTCCAGGAGGGTAAATTTCGAGCCAAATGGGCAGAGGGAGTACATTAAGCTATACCTCCAGGTGTGAGGTGGGGCGATGTGCAGATATAATCCCAAGAATAAATTTGGGCAGGGTCCATTGAGATATTGTGTCTCATGGATCGAACCTGGCTAAAAGGAGCCCACAATACAACAGTAGCAGGAAGGATCAGTGAGATTGATGCAACCACATGTCAGGAAGACAACAATCAGAGTGAAATATTTTAGATACTGGAGTGCAGATCAGAGTTGGTAGCAGTGCAAAGGGCATCGATGCATATGTCAGCAACAATGCAGAGACTCCAGTAGATAGGTGCAGTAGCTAGCAGCAGTCAGAAGACTCTAATGATAGATGCATTATACTGATTCAGTTGTTTATAGGCTATTCAGTTTCAGGAGTTGCAGGTGCAAATAGAACTAGAGAAGTGTTGCATGCAGAAAATTACGAAGGTAGCAGATCAGGATAGATTAAATTCCTTTTTTTTTTAGAGAGAGTTTTGAAATTTGCAACAAAAAACAATGAAATTGGAAACCAGAATGGAAAAAAATTGACCACATACTAGTGCGGGATTCTAGTCACACATTGGTGAGGAATTTAGTTACACACTAGCCTCGATCCATCTTACTTTGGATCTATCATGCACTGAGAGGGATCAAATCTCTCGAGGTGCAAACCTATTTTTTGAGTGCAAAACTTGAGTAAAGGTTTGCACCTCGAGAGATTTGATCCCTCTAGGCGCATGATAGATCCAGAGTAAGATGGATCTAGGTTGGTTCTAGTTGGAGGCATCAACGTCACATTTTTCAGATTATTAAAATTTTTGTATATTTTTGAGATGTACATCATACTTTGAAATTTTGAAGATTAGAAATACAAATTCTAACGAATGTTAGAACACTATTTTGAATACTGAACCACGTAATAATCGTAGAAATTGACATCTACACTATTCAATTATTTAAATATTTTTCTTGAACTATTGTACTAAAAATCATACTTTTCTCTCTTGCTCTTCGATATTAATAGGTTGAATTACTAAAACATAAAAATAAATGTACATTGTCAATAATTTCGCTTGCTTACAGTGAAATTAATGCACAATGTTAATCCAATCACTTTAAAATTAATGTACCATCAATGTACATCCAATTACATCAAATCAGAACTCAACGTTTACACTAAAATCAATGCATATAATGCAAACAATGAAATATGATTAGAAAACAACATCTACAATGAAATGGATGCATCTAATGCAGGTAATCAAATAGGATTAGAAATCAACATCTACACTGAAATTAATGTATCTAGTGCAAGTAAGCAAATAATATTAGAAACCAACATCACTGAAACCAATGCATCTAGTGCAAGCAATCAAATAGGATTAGAAATCACCATCTATACTGAAATCGATGCATTTAGTGCAATCAATCAAATACGATTAGAAATCATGTACATTGAAATCAATGCATCTAGTCGAAGTAGTCAAATATAATTAGAAATCAACATCTACATTGAAATTAATGCATCTAGTGCAAGGAATCAAATAGGATAAAAAATTGTCGTCTACACTGAAATAAATGCATTTATTGCGAGAAAACATATAGGATTAGCAATCATATACATTGAAATCAATGCATATAGTGCAAGAAATTAAATATAATTATAAATAAACATATACACTAAAATCAGTGCATCTAGTGCAAGCAATCAAAATGGATTAGAAATCTCCATCTACACTGAAAACAATTCATCTAGTGCATGAAATCTTCTTCCCTCTCTCCCCCCTCGAAGTACATCTTTGTTTCCTTCCCTCTATCCACTCTCTCACATCCTCCCTTTCCTTCCTATCTCTCCATTTCTCTCCTACATCTCTATCGCTCTCTCTCTTCACCCTCCAACTTTGTTACTATATCCCTACCTCACTCCTTCTCTTCATATCTCATTCTTTGTCTCTTTATCTCATCCGAAAACATACACACTCTCTCTCCATCTCTCCCTTGTCACTTAATCTCTCTCTCCACTTATCAATCTCTCTGTATTTCTTCTTCCCTCCCTCTCTCCCCCTCTAAATCCATCTCTCTCTCTCTCTCTCTCTCTCTCTCTCTCTCTCTCTCTATATATATATATATATATATATATATATTCCCTCCAATTTTCTCTCTTCCCCCATCACTCTCTTCCTCTCTCTCAAGTCCTCTCTCTTGTCCTTCCTCTCTCTCCAGTCCTCTTTATTGCTCTCTCTCTCTCTCTCTCTTTCTCAACATCTACACTAAAATCAATGCATATAGTGCAAGAAATCAAATAGGATTAGAAATCACCATCAACAATGAAATCAATGCATCTAGTGAAATAAATCGTCTTCCCTCTCTCGCCCCTCCAACTCCATCTCTCTTTCCCTCCCTCTCTCCACTCGCTCACATCCTCTCTTTCTTACTTCCCCTTTCTCCCTTTCTCTCCCATGTCTATATCTCTCTCTTTCCCTCTCTCTCCCTCTCTTCACCCTCCAACTCTGTCAATATATCCCTCCCTCTCTCCTTCTCCCCTAATTCCCTCCATCTATCCTTTTTCTCTTTATCTCACCCCAAAACATACACACGCTCTCTCTATTTCTCCCTTTTCACTCCGTCTCTCTCTCCACTTCTCACTCTCTATGTATTTATTCTTCCCTTCAAATCCATCTCTCTATCCCTCCCTCTCCTCTTGTCTCCCTCCCTCTCTTCTCCTCTCTCTCTTCCTTCCTCTCCTACCTCCCTCTCTCTTCCCCCATCTATCTCTTTTCCCTCTAATCCTCTCTCTTCCCCCATAACTCTCTCTCTCTCTCTCTCTCTCTCTACCCTCCAATCCTCTCACTATCTCCATCCCTCTCTCTTCCTCTCCCCCCCCCCCTCCATATTTATGTCTCCCTCTTCCTCACATACCCTTTTCTACCTCTCTCACTCCTCTCCCTCTCTCTCTTCATTCCTCCTCTCCCCTCTCCTTGATTTTATCCCCATCTCTCCCTTCTCACTCCCTCTATCTCTCCACCTCTATTACTTTATGTCTTTGTTCTTCCCTTCCATATATATCTAGAGTTAATATATATCATGATACATTAATGTATATAATAATATAGAAAATTTAATATTGTATTAATCCAAAGTTATTAAATATAATAATATTAATATGAATATTATATTTAATAATATTATTATTATTATTAATATTTTGATATTAATATTAGGAAAAATAATGGTTTTTTTGGCATGATATTAATAATAATTTGGCCCATAATATTTGACCTATAGGATTCACCTAAATAAAACATATTTTTTTAGTGTTGGTAAATATGAAGAGATTTATAGAGTAAATATAAAAAAATAGGCTTTATTTATTTACCATACCTCTTTTATTTACAATGGTATTTGGCCCATAGACTCGGTATATAATTAGATGTTGATTTATAATGATATTTGATATTTTTTTATATATTTATCATGCCTCTTTATACCTCTTTTATATTGATTTATTTATTTACCATAGTTCTTTTATAAATATGGTATTTAGCCCATGGTATTAATAATAATTTGGCCCATGGTATTTGGCATATAGGCTTCACCTAAATAACACTTGTTTTTTGACTTATTGTAAATATAAAGAGGTTTATGGAGTAAATATAAAAAGAGGCTTTATTTATTTAGTGGAAGTAGTAAAATATAATTAGAAATCAACATCTTCAAACACAATTTACAATATTGCACATGTACAACAATATTTATAAAACCCTAAACACAATTTACAATATTTAATACTCTTTCTATGTCTATAAGGCAATTGCAGTACACCTGCAAATACTGGGATGGTTTGCCTTCGGGGTCTGGTCTATCAGCTTCTATCCTCAAGATATTCTCAATTTCCATCGAAAGAGGTCCATTTGTGCTCTAAATGATTTATACATACATAAACATATTATTCCCATATTTAGAATTATAAAAGGATCATATGTCGGATACTAAGATGCATAAAATCCAATCTACTTTATTGGGTGTGGTGGGATTGAACTTCGACTTTGTGGTATTTAATCTCACAAAGTATTCCACTTATCTCATATACAACGCATCCTTATTCTTGAGTCTCGTAGTGCAGCGCCATTATCATGAAAAATATGTCTACAATGAGGTCACTAGAGTATATGTATTAACTAGTTTTGCATCCGCTCAGAATTATTCTTTGTTAACAATTTTATTATAAGGGTTCACATTGTCTAAATATTCAGACATTTACGTTTGTGCAAAATCTTGTTGATCCCCAAATTGAATCCGAATATGGCATATTTCCATATTTTATGTGATACTAAGGCTAAACATTGAGATAAATGATCATAAAATACAGTATGCCTATTTCAAAAGAAATAGACTGAATAGGAGTCTTTCCATTCAATTACTCGAAAATATCGCTACGTGCTTGGCTGAATAATGTTTGACACGAAACATTTTCAAACTGTGATCACTTGCTCACAATATTCGGGCAAGCTTCTGGTAGGATGAGTTAGGGTTTCTTATGAAAGCGCGGGGATTTTCATCTCAATGGCGTCTCTCCTTGGATTTATATCTTCTAATGCATTTTATCTGCATTGTTGTGTCTTCTATTTACGTATGGAGAGTCAATTTCCTGGAATAAATAAAAATTGAAACGCTAAGCAGACATTAAAGAATCTTGGTGAGGTGAATTTTTTTTTAAAAGAGCTCCCAGGTTCGAAGGGAAGGAAACCGTTAAATTGTTCGTGAGTTAAGATTCCAAATAAATTAATCTGATCACCCTTTAAAGAGTTTCTAAACATTACTGTTCAAAGTTGTTTATCAGAATTGAAAATTATGAAGAAAAAAAGGAAAGGCAACGGATCGTGGAATGGGGCCAGATGGTTTCGACAAAAGAATTCATCCAGCCTACATTGTGCATCTTGTGCACACAAACGCTGTTTTCTAAAAATTGTATGGTTGTTTTGAGAAAAACTAAGGAAATACTTTTTGTACCATTTTCGTTTCTTCGCCATCGTGCTGTCATATTTCTGGTCATATATGTCATCCAGAAATTAAACGGTTTAATTTAGTTCCATGTTCGATCAGAGCTGAGTTGTTTTAATTTTTTTTTGTTTATTTATATGATTATTAAAACTTATTTGTTAAGCTGACACTTATTTTCTATTTTTATTTTAATTTAAAATTTCAGCCGACATTGAGGACGTGACCCACTTGACATCGGGGTCATACTGGGCTGTAGATGCACCTCTCGGTGCAATTAGTGTTAAATGTGTGTGTATAATTTATTTTTCCCTTAAATAAATTGGACAATAAATTGTAATTTCATCTCATAACTACTTGTATCAGTTAACTAAGTCAATGAGAATGAGTTAGGTCAAGAATTTCAAGTTGAGGGTCTAATATGAGGCATGTAGATTAATTCTATTATGTTGGGCATCTAATTGCAGTTAATACACTAGTGTAGTGTGAGTGTAATCAGTTAACTCAAATTGATTGAGTTAAAATCAATTTAACTATTTCTAACTGAGTAATGAGCTAGTGAGAGGTCTAGTGACTTAAATTAGATTAATTCACAAGTAATGATCAATCATATAACTGATGATTTGCTACTAATATTTGCATTCATGTCAATTCTTATGACGAACCAGTTGAGACAGAGGTTAAAGGGAAGATAACTATCAGTTGTATTATTAGAAAATTGCCCTAACGCAATTATAAATTCATGGGAAGCCCATGATGGATTGTGCAGTCAAGGAAGGTTTATTATCCTATTTAATAGGGATTAATTTCCTAGGGATTGTGTGATCAAATATGGGCTAAGCAAGGGTTGAGAATTGGCTGTGTTAGTCAATATTTCCTGAGAATTGCTAGTCCGTTTTGAGCAGGATCAAGGTGAGACGATCGGTAGAGTGCAGTATTTTATGATGTGAGAAAGAATTGTATTGTTTCATGATTATTTGACTATGTACAATATATTATAGAGGGCTTTTGAGCAGGTGATTTCCCCAGATACACCTTTTTTTGTGTGATTGATAATTTCATTTTGCTTACTTGCATGTGATTGAGTGATCATGTATTATATTCCGCAAATATAGCAGAAGGATTTAGTATATTTTTTTAGTACATTACATGATCAGATTGAATCCATTGATATAGAGTTTCTATATAATTTCTACATGGTATAGGAGTTGTGTTAGAGATTTTCTACATTTTCTCTATTGATCCCACCTCAACAACTCACTACACTACCTCAGAACTATGGTTAGATACTTCCCCTTTTTGACGAAACATTAGAGGTTATTTCTTATCAACACATTTCCAAAGTGATTGATTTCATAGATATTGAAGAGATTGACAATGACAATGCCAATATGTGCATCATTGTGTAGAGTTTCTCAGGAGAGGTTAATAAATGGTTTGACTCTCTCACAGTTGGTTCAATAGGTACTTCACAGCAGCTGATTGACTTGTTTAGGGAGAAATGGGAGGAGAAGAAGAATCCATTGCAAATTATAGCTGAGTATAATGCCTTGAAAAGAAATCCCAATGGGTCAGTCCAAGACTTTACAGCTAGATTCAATAAAATCTATGATTCAATTCCTGAGAATATTAAGCCTCCTCCATGCCTTACTTTACTTCATTATCCTGATGGTTTTGATCTTGACATGGCCTATTAGCTAAGGGAAATAAACCCATCAACTCGTGAAGAAATTTAGAGAAATGCAATGAGTGTGGAAGCTAACTTGATCATCAAAAATTATAAAATCAATATGGAGAAAAGGATCACTATCAAAGAGGAAACATCTAATTCATCAAAGGGAAAATTAGACACCTTAATCAAGACCATGGAGAAGATGATGGATAAAATGTCCATCGTTGATAGACAAGTTGAACCCTTCATTAGAAATCCCAATTTCATGGGTGAAAATCAACAGCCTTAGTAAAGGATCAAGCAAAGGGAACAGAGGGGTCAAGATCCACAAAGTCAGCGGTAGATTCTCACTCCATTTCAACAAAACTACACTGAAGGCCCTAATGAATAATATGAAGAATAAATTTATGGTGAGAATCATTTAATTGAATAAAATCAGTAGCCTATTTTCCTTACTGAAGAGGATCAGCTTTCTGCAAAAAATTGTGCATCAAACGATTAGTAATATGTCTTGTCAAGTGATTACATGCTATCAGCGTGGATGGAAGATTATCAGAGAGGATATCATAATGCTCTCTCTCAAGTGCAGAGACAATATGGTTTGAGATGTAGGAATATTCCTATAACCTCAAATTAGAAAAAACATAACGCTCAAGTAGATGCTCATCATAAAGAAACTACTGCTCCAAATCAAAGTAAATACAAAGGACCTATTGTTCCTAATCATGTTAAAGGAAATTAAGCTTCCTCCAGTGGTTAGAGAAAATATAAATAATTCCAAGATGGAGGACAGAAGAAGGATACTTCACACAAAGATCAGCCTAAAAAGAAAGATGCACCATTGAAACAGGTAGAAAAGCACTCTTCTCTTCTTAGTCTTGAAAATGAACTTGCCAAATTGAAAGTCTCCATTCCTCTAACTGAAATAGTAAATAATGATCAATACAAATTCCAAATAGCTAAGTTTCTTAGAGTGGATCAATTTTCTGACATGGTTAATCTGAGTGATGATCACCTAGAGCTTCTATTTGGTCCTGATGCTGATGGTGATCTAGAAGATAGTGAGGTTCCTCCATTTGATTTTATCCTCCATAACGCCATGCTTGATTTCGGAGCCTCTCACAAACTTATTCCCAAAGCCATTATGGAAATATTGGGATTGGATATCACAATACCTTATCATGATATTTATTCATTTGATTCAGGGAGGGTGAAATATATTGGCTTCATTAAGGACCTAGTGGTGTCTTTAGAGAAAATCCCTACCAAGAATGTCCTTATGGATGTTTTTGTGGCTAATATCCTTCCCACGTATGGAATTTTTCTCTCTCGGTCATGGGGAGCAAAGCTTAGAGGTACCTTATAGCTTGACTTTTCATATGCTATCATTCCCATCATTGGGTAACTCAAGAAAATATACTGGGGAAGTAAAATGGATTACATGATCAATAGCTGAGAAAAGCCTAATAATCATCCCATACATGCTATCACAAAGATTTAGATTCCTTTATGTTATTCAATGAATAATGTTCAACACCTTTCGAAGTTTTAATTGAATAGAAAGCAAAAAATTCTGAGTTTTCAAATTTTGTTTTAGAAATGGAAAATGCCGAAATTCATGAAAAGATGCCAAGTGGTTTGGAACCAAGTGCATCATCCCAAAAAACAGATGAAATAGTGAAAAAAGCAGAAATTTTTGGTACAAAAGAACTCTCTCAAGCATCAAGTAAAGTTCATTCATCCGATTTGTAACTTCCTGATGAAGAAAGTAGTTCATGAACCATGGAATTCGATGGAGCTTTGGGTAAAGAAGGGGTTGGCATTGGAGTGTGGATTCACAACCCTATAAATCAATCACTAAATATTTCTCCCAATGTTCGAATTTCCTCTTATGAGCTGGCTTTCGACCGTTCAAACAATGAAGCTGAGTATGAGGCTTTGATAGCCAGTTTGAATATTCTCAAGGCAACAAGAAGATTTCTATGTATGGCAACTCTGAGCTAGTAATAAAACAAGTCAAAGGGGAATACCAGGCCAAGAATCCAAGGATGCGAGCTTACCTAAATGTAGTTTTATATATCCTCAAGACCTTCACCAAGTATACTTTGTCGTAGATCCCAAGGGATAGAAATGTTATTGTTGATTCTCTTTCTACTTCAGCCATCATGTTTAAAATTCCATTGTATCCTAATAAGAAGTATGATATAAATTCCAAACAGTGCCCTATTGTTCTAGATAGTGTTCAGTATTGGAAGGTCTTTCAAGATGATAAACATATCATCAACTTCTTGCATAGAGAAGAGGAATTTGTGAATTCACAAATGGATAACCATTGCTATGAAGATGACTAAAAATTCCATGCAGCACAAATGAAAGTGCTTCAGCTAAAATACAACTCCATTCCAAGAGTTTTATTACCTTTGGAGGAGATTTTTGATCAAGATGATGTTGTATGCAAACTGACCATGCTACCAACGGAAGTGGGAGTGGAAGATCTCAAACTTGGCACTCCGGAAAAGCCAAAGATGGTCAAAATTTCAAATTCCTTGAGTGCAGAAATGAAAGGTAAATACACATCGCTTATGTCTCATTTTTCTGATGTATTTTCTTGGGAACATTCTAATTTGAAAGTGAACGATAAGAGTATAATTCATCATACAATTCCCTTAAAGCCGGATCAGAAACCTTTCCTCCAGAAGTTAAGGAGAATGAATCCCAAGTTTCTACCCTCCATTCAAAAGAAGGTAAACAGATTATTTACTACTGGTATTATAGTTCCTCTTCACTTTTCAAATTGGATGTCTAATCTAGTGCTAGTGAGAAAGAAGACAAGAATTTTTTTTTTGTGTATATATTTCAAAAATCTGAATAAATTGTAACTGAAAGAAAATTGCCCACTACCAAAGATGGACCATATTATGCAAAGGGTAGTTGGATCTTCCTGACTGTCATTGTTGGATGGATACTCTAGGTATAATCAAATTTTAGTCCATCTAGATGATTATGAAAATACAACCTTTACAACAACATGAGGCACCTTTATGTATGCCAAAATTCCTTTCGGATTGAAGAATGCAAGGGAAAATTTTTAGCGAGCAATGGATATTCTTTCACCAATGAAAAAGATGTCTTTTTGGTCATTTGTCTTGATGAAATCATTTTTTTTTCCAAGACAGATGAGCAGCACTTACAACACTTGAAAACATTTTTTCAGAGATGTAGAAATTTTGGCATATCGATGAACCCAAAGAAGATATTTTTCGCTATGGAGGAAGGTAAATTTTTGGGCCATATCATATCAAAATATGGAATTAGGATAGATACTTCAAGGATTGAATCAATTCAGACCTTGGACTATCCTAAGATAAAAAAAGGAAATCTAGTCGTTCAATGGCAAAATCAATTTTTTGAGAAGGTTTTTCCCCAATCTTGTTGAACACTTAATAAAAATTATTGACATGCTGAAGAAAGATAGTGAAGTAAAATGGTCTGAAGAGGTGAAAAATTCATTCAATCAAGTTAAATTTGTGTTATCTCATGCTCATATTATTATTAGTCCATATTACACACTTTATTTCATCATTTTTTCATTTGCTTCGGAACACACTCTAGTTGTCGTCCTTATGCAAAACAAAAATTAGAACATTGAATAGCCCATCGACTTCTTCAGTAGAACCATAAGAGACACAACCTTGAAGTAAAAAATCATTGAGAAACAAGCCTTGGTGTTAGTCAAAGTGTTGAAGGACATTCGAGTCTATATTCTCCACTTTCATGTCATTGTTTATGTCCCAAACACTATTTTCAAAGATGTGCTTACACAGAATGATCTAGAAGGGCAGGGAGGTAAATGGATCGCTGCTATGTTAGAGTATGACTTAGAGATCAAGCCTACAAATTTAATCAAAGGACAAGGCCTGGAAAATCCAATGGCCGGTTCAAATCTACATGCTTTGGACATTAGTTTTATTGTTGCATTATCTGAGGAGAAAGAGGCTAAAACATTACCTGAGGTATCTGAAATTTTTTTCTTCATCACCTTGGTTTGCTGATATATTTCATGTTTTGCAACACTTGAATCCTCCTCCCAAATTTCCAATTAATAAGGCTATATCTTTGAAGTTGAGACCTATTAAGTATTTCATCCTTAACAGTGTCTTGTATTGGAAATATCCGGGCAGAGTGTTGTTGAAATGTTTGGTTGAAGGAGAAGTTGAAAAAGTGATGAGTTTTTCTCATAAAGGTGACAGTGACGATCATATTTATTGGAATACTACATCTAACAAGATCTTGAGGGCAGGTTTCTATTGGCCAAGTTTATTCTTTGATGTCTATAAAATGGTCATGAGTTGTCATGAATGTCAAATATTTCAGGGAAAGAGAAAGCTCTTTCCTTTTCCCTTAAAACCAATTGAAGTGCAAGCACCATTCCAACAATGGGGAATTGACTTCATTGGCGAGATCCATCCTCCATCATCAGCCCAGCATAAGTGGATGCCCACATCCACATATTACTTCAGTAAATGGATTGAAGCCGTCCCCACGAGGCAATCTATAGACACTATCATTATTCAGTTTTTAGAGAAAAATATTATGTCTCATTTTGGTTGTCTATACAAAATCATTACTGACAATGCAGCTGCCTTTAAGTCCAAGAAACTGATTGAATTTTGTGATAAGTATCACATTAGGCTTGGTCATTTTTGTGAAACCAGCTCCAAAAATAGAAGAAAAGAGGTATCAACGCCTTAGAAATAAGCCACTTTGAGGGGGAAACCTCCAATACATTACATGAATGAACAATTCTTGGATGATACAAATTACAAAACCTCCTTTCTATATATAGGAGTCCATAGGGCCAAAATTTAATCCTAGTGGGGCCACAATGTAATCCTAGCCGACCTAACAATAATAATTTAAGGGCACAATAATAACAATATGGGGGTTACAAGGGTACAATAATAACAATAAGGGGGTTACACTAATAACAATAAGGGCTATACTAGTAATATAGGGACCTAACATGCCCCTCTCCTTAAAAAAAGTGTTGTACTCAACGCTTGAGTAGCTCTGGGTGCTTCTGTATAAAATTCTCATCCTCCCATGTAGAATCTTTAGTGGGTAAGTTCTTCCACTTGATGAGATACTCTGAAAGTGTTCGATTCCGTAGCTGTCAAGTTCTGGTTTCCGTAACCACTTCAGCTTCCAATATGATTTTTCCTTCCTCATCAAGTTTTGGAAATATTGTTTGAACTGGAATATTTTCACCTATAACCTTCTTTAAGCATGAAACATGGAAAATTGGATGCACTCGCGAAGAAGTAGGAAGCTCCAATTTGTATGCCATAGTACCAATATTTTGCAACACCTTGTAAGTACCATAGTACTTTGGCGATAATTTATTATCCTTCTTAGCTTGCTTGAGGGACATTTGTTTGTATGGTTGTAGCCGTAAAAATACCCAGTCTCCTACATCAAAACTTCTCTCGCTGCGATGTTGATCCGCCTGTTGTTTCATTCGATTTTGTGCCAAATTTAGGTTATCCTTTAAGAGTTGGAGAACTTCTTGTCGATGCTCAATGTGATCTTCCACTACTTGAACTTTCAAATTTTCTCTTAAAGATGATGTGATGGATGGTGGATGATATCCATGAAGTGCCATAAATGGGGTCATTTTTGCTGAAGTATGGAAGGAAGTGTTATACCACCATTCAGCGAGAGGTAACCACTTGACCCATTGTGTTTGTTTATCAGATACAAAACAACGAAGATATCCTTCCAAACATTTATTTACAATCTCAGTTTGACCATCAGATTGAGGATGATAAGATGAGCTATGAGCTAATTGAGTACCCAAACAAGAAAATAACTCCATCCAAAAATTTCCAGTAAAAATGGGATCTCTGTCGCTCACAATAACCCTTGGGTTTCCATGTAGCTTTTGAATTGTGTCCATAAATGTAGTAGTAACTATACTTGCTTTAAATGGATGAGATAATGCACAAAAGTGTGCATACTTGGTAAGTCTATCAACTACCACCATGATGACACTCTTTCCTTTGGACTTAGGTAAACCTGTGATAAAATCCATTGAAATCTCCTCCAAACGTTGACTTGGAATGGATAAAGGTTGTAGAAGTCCTGGGGTCTTAATTGTTTCCACTTTATTCTGCTGGCAAACCAAACATTCCGCCACAAACTTTTGAATATCAGATTTAAGGCCATCCCAAAAAAATTCTTTCTTCACCCTGTGGTAAGTTTTTTAAAATCCCGAGTGTCCTCCTAAAGGAGAAGTGTGCAATTCCAGAATAATCTTTTGTTTTAGTTGGGAATTCTTACAAAGATATAAGCGATCTTTGTACCATAAGGAATCATTTTTTCAACTAAATGTATTAGATGTACTAGGATCTTGCTGCAACTTTTGAATGAGTGTCCACACTTCTTCGTCCTTCTTCCATTCATCCCTTGCTTTGGTTATCCAATCTGGTTGGATAATAGAAATGGCACAAAGCAATGCTTCCACCTCTTCATTATTTCTTGAGAGTGCATCTGCAACAACATTTAGCTTCCCTTTTTTGTAGATTATTTCAAAGTCATAACCCAACATCTTTGTGACCCATTTTTGCTGCTCTTCTGAAGATAGTCTTTTTTCCAAAAAGTGTTTAAGACTATCATGATTAGTTTTTACCTTGAAGTGTCTTCCCATTAGGTAAGTTCTTCATTTCTTAAGTGCATTCAATATTTCTAACATTTCCTTCTCATAAATAGGTTTATGTAAATACTTTCCTTTGATTGGACAACTTTCAAAAACAATGGGTCTTCCTTCTTGCATTAAAACAACACCAATTCCATTTCTTGAGGCATCACATTCCACAATAAAGGTTTTGTGAATTCTGGCGTAGCTAAGACTGGTGCTAGGAAAATTGCCTCTTTAATATGTTCAAATGCCTTAGTTGCTTCAGGAGTCCATGAAAATGCATCTTTCTTCAATAATGTTGTTAGAGGTGCTGCTATTCTCCCATAATTCTTAACAAACTTGCGATAACACCCTATTAACCCGAGAAATCCTCGCAATTGCTTTATGGTTGTGGGGAATTTCCATTCCTTAATGGCTTTAATTTTGTTAGGGTATAGCTTAACACCCTCGTGAGATACAATATGACCCAGATATTCAACCTCTTGTACTCCAAAGACACATTTGGATGTTTTTTCATATAATTGTTTCTCCTACAATAGTTTGAGCACCCTGTCAAAATGTTGAACATGATCCTTACAAGGCCTGTTGTAGATTAGTATATCATCAAAAAATACTAGCACAAATTTTCTAAGGAAGGGTTTGAAAATGGAATTCATCAACCCTTGAAATGTAGAAGGTGCATTGGTAAGGCCAAAAGGCATGACCAAAAATTCATAGTGACCCTCATGAGTTCGAAATGTTGTTTTCGAAATATCTTTGGTCTTCATTCTAATTTGATGATATCCTGAACGAAGATCCAACTTGGTAAAATAAATTGCTCCATGTAATTCATCCAATAATTCATCAATCACAGGAATGGGAAATTTGTCTTTAATGGTGAGCTTATTGAGCTCCCTATAATCCGGACACATTCGCCATGATCCATCCTTCTTGTGTACCAATAATACAAGAGCAGAGAAAGAACTTTGACTAGGTTGAATTATACCCGCCTCTAACATTTCTGCAATCATACGTTCAATTTCGCTCTTTTGGAAGTAAGGATATCTATAAGGCCTGATGTTTGGAGGAACACTTCCTTGAATCAAATGAATAGCATGATCATGATCACGAATAGGTGGGAGTCCTTTGGGAGTTTCAAACACCTTGGAATGATTGTCCAAGACTTGTTGGAGATCTGGCAAAATAGATGATTTTGATGTTGGAACTTCTAGTGAGCATAATTGTGCAATTACGCCTCGTTGTTATTTCTTCAGAAGCTTTGTCATGAAATTAGAGCTTATTATCTTTCCTGGCTTCCCTGAGATACCTCACAATTCGATTTCCTTTCCTTCCAAAAAAAATTTCAAGAAAAGTTCTTGAAAATTAAAAGCTACCATCCCCAAAGATTGTAACCATTATACTCCTACTACAACATCAACACCTCCCATTGGGATGGAAAGCATTGGACTATTCAATACATATTCCCCCATGGATAGCTTGATATTATGGCATATTCCAGAGCAATTTATAGTTCCTCCATTTGTAACCATCACTTGACATTCTGGTGATGGGTATAGGAAATAATTCAATTCCTTGGATACCTTACAATGAATAAAATTATGGGTACTACCTGAATCAGTCAACACTATTACCTTTTTCTTCTTGATATGTCCTTCTATCTTGAGAGTTTGAGGAGTGTTAATTCTTTCCAATGCATTACACGATATGGTCGGACTCATTTCTTCCTCTTCTAGGGTTGGTTCTTGGTGTATATCCTCTTCTTGTTCATTTTCTTCTTCCTCTTCACAATCTATGTAAAATAATTTCTTCTCAGCACACGTATGACCTTTAGTGTATTTTCTATCACAACTGTAGAAAAGCCATTTTGCTCTTTTTTCTTCCAATTTTTGTGGTGTCAACCTTGTAGGTTGTTGAAATCTAGGAGTAGCAACACTTCCCTCTTTATAGAAGTAAGTGGTAGGCTTCCTCATCGCCATAATTTTACATTCAATTTTTCTCGCCAACCTAAATGCCTTCTCCAATGAATCAGGTTCCAAAACGTGAACTTCATGTTCTATGTTATCCTTTAAAGTAACTATGAAGAGATCAATCATGTGTTCCTCTGAAATATCAGTTACCCTTATATTCAATTTTTGGAAGTCCTCAATGTGCTCCCCCACTAAAACCTTTTTTTTGAGATTTATCAATTGGCTAAAGAAAGTGTTGTTCTTTGTATCCTCATAATGTGCTATCATTTCCTCCATAAAAATTGACCAAGTGACAATTTTTTTATGGGAGCAAAGCCATCGATACCATACAAATGTATTTTTTTCTAGATGTAAAGTTGCAGTGCATACCATTTGTGTGTTTTACACATTATTGATATCAAAATATTGCTCCATCTGTAGTATCCATGTTATGGGATCCTTGCCATCAAAATTCCTCATATCCATCTTTGGAATATGGTGGTTCTTCCTGCCAATATTAGATTTTATGAAATCACAATTATCATTTATTTTGTTCTCATCATGAGTTTCCTCTACTATATTTTCACCATTAGGAAACATTTGTTGTACTAACTTTGTCAAACCTTCCATGTCTGCTTTTAGATCATTCTTCATGTTTTCCATTTTTTCTTCGATCTTAGCTTCCATGTCATCCATCTTAGCTTCTATGCCAAATTCCATGCCATCCATATTAGCTTCCAAACCAGTCATCTTAGCTCCCATGCCTTTCTTCAAACCATCCATCTTAGTTTCCATGCCTTTCTTCACATTTTCCATTTCATTTTTTTTCTCTTTGCGATAGCGAAATTTGGTGCACTTTTGCATGGACTTTTGATATCTCATGTTGCATTTCTTCATCTTAATGAGTCATAGTAGAGCCTTCTGAAGGATTAATGGGTGTTGAATTATTTTTAGGAAGCATTTTAGAACCCAATACTGATAACTATGCTCAATAGGCCTTTGGAATCAACTAGAACTAATTTTTCAAACAAGACTTATGCAATTTCAAAAAAATACACACCTTTTTCTTGATTTTGAGGAGCTTGCTATTGAAACTGAATTATCTTTGTGATTTCAAATCTTCAATATCTAAAATTTGGCCTTGAAGTCACCCTCTGAATCTTCTTTCGAATGCCACAGGTCTAACCTGATTTGGATTCTTCAAGGAAAAGTTATGTCCAATCTCCCACAATGACCCAATTATGGACTGGTTTAGTATAGAAAATTTGTACGACTTGCCACGTGTCACTGTTTCTTTCTTTGGCTATGAAATTGATAGATATGAAACTACAGTCCATTTAATTATGGCCACTCTTTACAACATTCCAATCTGATACTCAGAGAGATAGTTATGAAGGTTTTCCCACGTTAACCTCTTTGAGATGAAATTCGGGAACCTAAAAACTACCTAACTTCCACAGATCATATCTCCTAACATATTGTGAACCAAGCTCTGAAATTGTGCGACGATGTTCCTCAGGATTTTTTCTTTGCTCTTGAAAAATTTCAGCTTCTGAAATTTCGTAGAACAAAAGTTATAGCGCAAATGCCGCGATGACATGTTTAGGTTAAATTGAGGAGCCTACAAAAAGCCCTAACTTCCACAAATCATATCTCCGAAAATATTGCAAACCAAGCTCTAAAATTTTGCGATGACATTCCTCAGGATTTCAGCTTCGCACTATCAAAATTTCATCTTCTGCAACTTCGTAGAAAAAACGTTATAGAAAAAATGCCACGATGAACTGTTTGAGGCAACGAAACCAAAGCTCTAATACCAAATGTTGTGAAACCAGCTCCAAAAATAGAATAAAAGAGGTATCAACGCCTTAGAAATAAGCCACTTCAAGGGGGAAACCTCCAATACATTACATGAATGAACAATTCTTGGATGATACAAATTACAAAATCTCCTTTCTATATATAGGAGTCCATAGGGCCACAATGTAATCCTAGCCAACCTAACAATAATAATTTAAGGGCACAATAATAACAATATGGGGGTTACAAGGGTACAATAACAAAAATAAGGGGGTTACACTAACAACAATAAGGGACTATACTAGTAATATAGGGACCTAACAGTAATTCTACATCATACTATCCTCAATGCAACAGGTTGGTTGAATCGTCAAATAAATCTTTAGTGAACACAATCAATAATATGCTACAAGAAAGCAAGAGAAATTGCCAACAAAATATCACCAATGCTCTATGGGTGGATAGAGTTAGCGTGAAGAGATCAATCAAAATGTCACATTTCCAGCTTGTGTATGGTGTTGACACAATGTTCCCTACTTCTTTAGTTGTACCAGTGATGAAAATTCTGCAAGAGATTGACAGTGAACCAAATGATATTCAGCGAAGAATCAATCAAATGATTCATCTATAGCGGTCAAGAGATGAAGTCTTCAGTCACACTTTAAAGATTCATGAGAAAATAAAAAATATTTATGATAAGAAGACCAAAGGTAATGATTTTAAGCTTGGAGATGTTGTTCTTCGTTGGGATTCCAGGAATGAAGAAAAATGTAAGCACGGAAAGTTTGATAATATATGTAAAGGTCCTTACAAGATCACTGCATTCAGAGGTAATAAAGCATTTTTATTAGAGGATCTTGAAGGGCAAGAAATTCTAGGAGGAATAATCAATGGTAGGTTCCTCAAACATTACCTTACTTGATCACTGAAGATGAAGTCCACTTTCATTGTACATATCATTTCAATTTGATGTCCAAGTAATAAGGAAGTTGTTGCAGAATTTTGAAGCCCGATGATAAGGCCATGAGACTTCTACATTCAGCTCATGTTTTCTTTCAAAAAGTTAAAAAGGTTTCAATCATTTTTCAAGT
This sequence comes from Pinus albicaulis, assembly GCA_034641835.2. Taxonomy (NCBI): domain Eukaryota; kingdom Viridiplantae; phylum Streptophyta; class Pinopsida; order Pinales; family Pinaceae; genus Pinus; species Pinus albicaulis. Next base: position 14,580,454 of record MU968359.1, on the reverse strand, counting down.
CAGAGTCAAGTCAGTTCATTTTTAGTTCAAAGTCATTTCTAGATTCATTTCATCATTTCAAGTTTGTCAAAGTTTTTTTAATTTCAAGTTTGTCAAAGTTTTTTTATTTCTAGTTTTGACTCCATTGCCCAATGGTAAGGCTACTTGGTCTACGGTGTTCTTGACACCTCCTGAAGGAGCTTCTATTCAAGTTGGATCCAATGTTAGTGTCGATATGTTAGTGATCAAACACGCTCTTTCAATTTTTTTCCTAGTAGCCATAGGTCAAAAAATTTGGTCTTTTCAAACAGTGTTTCAAAATATGCTTCTAGAAGCAGTTGTTACAATTCTGCTACACGATGTTACACCTCTAGAAATATTTTAGAAAATAAGGTTTTTTGGCTCCCAATCCATTCAAACAAACTCAAGGCTTGTTCGCATCAGTTCTTAGACCTCTTAAAACTATAATTTAACTTCTTATACCCTCTAGTGGTTAAATTATGAAGCTTAATATTGATTTTCATACTCAATCCAATACTCCATTATATTTTCACCTCTTTATATCATTGAAAGATTCCATTGAAATAAACCCTAACCCTCCCATCTAACACTATCCTACACCTCCCATCTAACACTATCCTACACCTCCCACATAAAAATACACCCATCTCCCACCATCAATATCCTTCCTAAGAGCCATTTTCTCCAAACCCTAATTTCTAACCATTTTTCACAGTGTTAAAGTGGGAAATTCCTGTGTTTCCCTCATTTTACCACATTCCTCACATCCATTTCACTTGACTTCACTCATATCATGGAGCCAAAATGCAAGCCTATCTCCTGAATTTTTTGTAGAATTTTATTTGGCTTCAAAACCCCTCATCTCACCCTGTAATTCTACCCCATCCCTATACTCTTCTTTTCCCAAATTACCCTACACATACGCATTACATCTACACACTATGTTTTCATCCTTTCACTGATAGAAAATATGGAGAGTGAGAAGAAAAAATTCAATGGAGGGCTCCACCTCAAATTAGAACCCTTCACCATCCAAGAAATCAATGCTTCACCCTTGGCCAAAAGATGTTTTGATTAGACTAGATTTTTGAGGTTTTGTGAGAAGATCATGGAGGAAGGGTATCATCTTCAACTTACAAGATTATTTGCCTCTAATCTCAACATGGGAAGGTCATCATTGCATGTGTAGAGTTTAACCTATCAGCGGATCTGATTTCTTCAGCAACATGTATTCCTAGTCATCGAGAGAAGTGGTTCAAAAGCATGGACTTAGACCTTGAAGATTACAAACAATTTCTTAAACCTCATGCTAGAGAGGAACCAAAGTACCTCTTCCCTTTCAAAGGCCTCCGTAACAAATATGCTCCTTTGATGATGTTAATAATGAAGTATTTCACATGTGAAGGAATATTTTCCAGGTTGTATAGGTACCATATCAGGCTATTGATGCATTTCACCTCTATCAAATCACTTGATTGCCACATTTCTTGTACAATATTTTGATCAAAATGACTGAGAAGGTTCAGAGCAGAAAACAACATTATCCAAGTCATTTTCACCATGGTTTGGTCAAAATAATTATGTTGAATCACCTTTCATCCATCAGCATGACTTGGGAAACCTTCATGGAAAGAGTAGCATCATCACCCACCACTAGCCCTAATGTTATGCATAGCACATCATCACCATCACTATTAGCACAACCAATGGATTTTGGATCTTCCAGCATGAAAACTCAGATTTAAAGGGCTCCTAGGGTTGTTTATTTCATTCATGCCTATGATAAGGGAAAGAGAAAAGTATTTGCACCCAAATCCATCAAAAGTGTACTTACAGTTGACACTATTGTTGAACAAAGTGAAATAGAGGAGTGCCCTCTCATGCATCAAGATGAAACACCTTTACACCAACAGAGTGAACCAATTCCATTGGAGGTTGAGGTAGTAGAGTAGGCTAAGATAGAACCATATGAGGAGATCATTAGGGAGAAGGATGAGGAAATATCAGAGTTGAGGAAGATCTTCTCCATTGCTAATTATAAAATCACTTTCTTACAGCAAGAGAATTTTCAATTGAAGGTGAAGCAATTGTTACAAAGAAAACCTAAGCTAGACCTAGAGGTAGATAAAGGTAAAGGAAAGAATGTCATAGATTTTGATCAAATGTAGGACATGGAGACTGAAAGACAACCAATTAGGCCAAAGACAAGAGACCTCAAAAGGGCATTGGATCTAGAAAGATAGTCAGCTCATCCACCTGAAGAGTTGACCTCTGATGAGATAAAATTTATTGAGATCAATCAAGACAAAGAAATATGGTTGGAAAGTGTAAATGAAAATTTGGAGAAGTGAAGAGACCTAAGAGATAAAATAACCTCCAAAGACACATGCCAAATCATTATCACACCAGGAACACAATTTCACAAATAAGGCTAAAACAACTGAAGAAAGGCTAAAAGAAACACAAATGAAGCTTAAAGAGAAGGATAGCTTAGATTTTCTGGCTGAAGCTTCCTTGGTTGTTTAGCCTATCACTTCCAGGTGCTACAAAACCAATTTTGAGAATTTTTGAAGTATTTTGGTACTTTTTGTGATTTTTGCACAAATCTGGAAATTTCCTCCTCACATAAGCATAGAAAACGTTTTCTACGCTTATTTTAGGGACATCAAAATGATGATTTATTTATATGGTTGGATGTATTTTGATGAATACATCACATATCAGGAACCCTCTTTGCATGATAGACTTTAATTTGCAGAAAATGCCAAAAAAAACACTCATTTTTTATACTTTTGCCACTTTTTTGGAGGTCTTTCTAAGCTTCTGGAGTAACCTTGGAGAATGAACTTTTGGAGGCCTTCCCATGGGTCATTTTGAAAAATTCAAGATTTTCTAGAAACTAGATACATAGGGCTAGTTGAATGTTCTTTTATAATTGGATTTAGACTCATAAAATTTCCTCAAAAGTGGCTTCAAACTTATGCTACGCTTCAGTAAAATTTGGTTACGCTTCTATTAGAAATGTTAAACATCTGCATTGGATTCTTCGGGACACTTGTCAAGCTTAGAAAATGTCATAAATTCAAGGTTTTTTTGTCCTATGATTTGGAATTAGATTAATTGAGTTTTTTTTTTCCTCTTATCATGAGGGAACATGTAATTTAATGTAAGGGACACACACTCCTAGTTCATAGGTTAAATTCAAAGAATGGTTTATGACCTCCCTTGAATCTAGGAAATGATTCATCTTATGTATTTATGATGCATTTTTTATGGAATTTTGACCTAATGAGGTGTCATGGTTCATATTTTCTATAGTTATACTCTCTTTAGTCTTTGGTAGGGTTGGATAGACATATTTTCAGTGGAGCTATTGTAACAGCATTTTGGAATGAAATCAAAGGCAGTCCTTCAAAACTTGGGTTGTGAATCTTGTGGCATGGATTGGAGAATCTTTTCTTCATCTGTATTTTTATATATTCATGTTAAATGATATATTTTCCTCTTTTAGATACATATTTCCATGTTTTTATCTTGTAAGTTTATAAAAAATCATGTATGTTCATGCTCTATTTAAACAAGGTTTACATGATATGTCTATTTACTTCTAAATGAATAAATTCACCTCAATTCTCATTCAGAATCTATATCACTTAATCCTATACTCAATGAATAGTTAACCATGATTTAAAGGTACCTATATAGCCTCACACATTCACTACAAATTGACCTTGAAATTCATACCTAAAAACCCCAGACCCTACCTTCTAATTGACCTTTCTATACAACACTTAAAAAATCAAACAAAAATCCTATTTATTGAGCTTACATACCTAGCCTAATATAAATAGATATTCATTCAATCCATTGACTGCAAATTGACAAAGAAAGATCCCTCTCTGGTCCTCCTAGGGCTAGCTACCTGACCTAAAGCCTGGTCTGTGGTTACCTTCCTTCAATCCCACTTTCATCCTTCGAAAGTTGGGGGGAGTAATAAAATTTTTGGTGTCGTTGTCGGGGAGTGATTGAAAAAATTTCCCTGGTAATATTTAGTTATTCCTCTGAAGGTTATACTTGTAGGTGACGATCTCTAGCATTCGAAACAAGCTTAACTCTTAAATTTGAGCCGAAGTCCAAAAATTCCTATCTAAGTTGGCTCCTAAAAGGTACACTAGGTCAAATCCAGACCCAAATCCCTCACCAACTATGAATGACACTAAGAGTCTTTTAAGAAAGCATAAAACCAAGTCTTAGAAATTTGGAAGATTTATTCCTCCACTTGTCAAATAAAATTCCTTGCCTACGAGATTTGTTTTAGAATATTTGTTCTATAATTCAGAATCTGAAAGATCTTTCTTTAGGTCTAAGTTTGAAACTTTTATTTCAGAAACTACCTTTGATCCTTTCTATTTTGAGACCTTTTCACCATTTTCTGAGTATTTTTATTTCGAAGTTAATAGTGAAGTCTAGTATAGTTTCTACAAACTCAAAGGCTTGGTGGATAAGTTTGAAGAAAATTCAAAAAGAGCTTATTTCCAATATCAGTAGCAGGCTTTTGCTTCACCACCTGTCATTACGCCTTCTCATACTGCTACATAATCATCCCTTCCTTTCGTTCCATCATTACCTCTACAATTTTTTACTCCATCAGCACCTCCACCACCCCTCCATTAGTCATGGCCAGATTTTCTTCGTTGATCTTACCTCAAAAACTCACTGAACTACCTAAAAAATATGGTCAGAGACTTCCCCTTCTTGATGGAACATCAGAGGTTATTGCTTATCAACACATTTCCAAAGTGATTGATTTCATAGATCTTGAATATATTGACAATGACAATGCCAAGATGCACATCATTGCACATAGTTTCTCAGGAGAGGTTAAGAAATAGTTCCTCCCTCTCAGAGTTGGTTTAGTAGGTACTTCAAAACATATTATGGACTTGTTTATTTCAAAATTGGAAGAGGAGAAGAATCCATTGCAGATTCTAGATGAGTGTAACGCCTTGAAAAGGAATCCCGATGAGTATGTCCAAGACTTTACAACTAGATTCAATAAAATATATGATTCAATTCCTGAGAATATTAAGCCTCCTCTGGGCCTTGCCTTACTTCATTTCCTTGATGGTTTCGATCCTGACATGGCCTATTAGCTGAGGAAGGAAACACATCAAATATTGAATAAATGTAGAGAAACGCAGTGAACGTGGAAGCTAATTTGATCATAAAAATTATAAAATCAATACAGAGAATAAAATCAATATAGAGAATAGGTTCACTATCAAAGAGGAAACATCTAATTCATCAGAGGGAAAATTAGACACCTTTATCAAGGCCATGGAGAATATGATGGATAAAATTTCCATCGTTGATTGACAAGCTAAACCCTCCATTAGAAATACTAATTTCGGGGATCAAAATCAACAGCCTTAGTACATGATCAAGTAAAGGGAACAAAGGGGTCGGGATCCACAAATTCAGCACCAAATTCACACTCCATTTCAGTGGAACTACATTGAAGGCCCTGATGAAGAAGAAATTTCTAGTGAGAATCATTTATTTGAAGAAAATTAGCAGCCTATTGTCCTTATTGAAGAATACTAATTTTTTGCAGAAATTTGTGCATTGGACGATGAGAAATATGTCTTGTCAAATAATGACATATCAATGCATATGGAATATTATTAGAGAGGTTATTATAATTCTCTTTCTCAAGTGCATGTACAATATGTTTTGAGGATTAGGAATGTTCCTATAACCTCCAATCAGAAAAAATAGAACTCTCAAGTAGATGCTCATCATAAAGAAACTTTTACTCCAAATCAAAGTAAAGACAAAGTACCTATTGTGACTAATCATGTTAACGGAAATGAAGCTTCCTCCAACAGTTAGAGAAAAGATAATGAATTCCAAGATGGAGAATAGAAGAAGGATACTTCACACAAAGATCAACCCGAAAAGAAAGATGCACCATTGAAAGAGGTAGAAAAACATTCTACTATTTTTGGTCTTGAAAATGAAATTGCCAAATTGAAAGTCTCCATTCATCTAACTGAAATAGTAAAGAATGATCAGTACAAATTCCAAATAGCTAATTTGTTTCGAGTGGATCAAATGTCTGACATGGATAATGTGAGTGATGATCACCCGAAGCTTCTATTTGGTCTTGTTGTTGATGGCAATCTACAAGATAGTGAGGTCCCTCAATTTAATCTAAGCCTCAAAATCCATGATTTTATCCTCTATAATTCCATGCTTGATTCTGGAACCTCTCACAACCTTATGCCCAAAGCCATAATGGAAAAATTAGGATTGGATATCACAAGACCTTATCATGATATTTATTCAATTGATTCAGGGAGGGTGAAAGTATTGGCCTCATTAAGGACCTAGTGGGGTATTTACACAAAATCCCTGCCAAGAATGTCTTCATGGATGTTTTTGTGGCTGATATCCCTCCTAGGTATGGAATTTTTCTCTCCTGGTCATGGGGAGAAAATGTTAGAGGTACCTTACAACTTGACTTTTCATATTCTAGCATTCCCATCTTTGGGCAACTCTAGAAACTATATCGAGAAAGTAAAATGAAGTACATGATCAATAGGTGATAAAAGCCTAATTATCATCCCATACATGTTGTCCACACATATTTAGATTCCTTTATCTTATTCAATGATGAATGTTCAACATCTTCCAAAGTTTTGATTGAAGATAAAGAATAAAATTCTAATTTTTAAAATTATGTTTTAGAAATGGAAAATGCAGAAATTCATGAAAATATGCCAAGTGGTTTGGAACCAAGTGCATCATCCCAAAAAAGAGATGAAACATTGTAAGAAATTTTTTTTTTTTGGTACAACAAAAATCTCTCAAAGAGCAAGTAAATTTCAGTCATCTGATTTGCAGCTTCCTGATGAATAAACTAGTTTGTGGACAATAGAATTCTATGGAGCTTTAGGTAAATAAGGGGTTGGCATTGGAGTGTGGATTCATAGCCCTATAAATAAGTCACTAAACATTCCTCCCAATATTCGAATTCTCTCTTATAATTTGGCTTTCAATTGTTCAAATAATGAATCTGAGTATGAGGCTTTGATAGTCAGCCTGAAAATTCTCAAGAAGTTAGGTGCCAAGAATATTTTTGTGTATGGCTACTCCGAGCTAGTAATAAAACAAGTCAAAGGGGAATACCAAGCCAAGCATCCAAGGAACCGAGCTTACCAAAACGCAGTGTTATATATCCTCAAGACCTTCACTGAGTATAATTTGTTGTTGATCCCAAGGGACATCAATGTTATTGCTGAATCTCTTGCTACTTCGGCCGGCATGTTTAAAATTCCATTGTATCCTAATACGAAGTATGAGATAAATGTCAAACACTGCCTTGTTTTTCTAGATAATATTCAGTATTGGAAGGTATTTCAACATGATAAACATATCAACAACTTCTTCCAGACAGAAGAGGAATTTTTGAATGGAGATTTTCTATCAAGATGATGTCGCACGCAAATCGACCATACTACCAACAGAAGTGGGAGTGGAACATCTCAATCTTGGCACTCCGAAAAAGAAAAATATGGTAAAAATTTCAAAATCTTTGAGCACATAAATGAAAGGTAAATACACAGTGCTTATGTCTAAGTTTTCTGATGTATTTTCTTGGGAATATTTTGATTTGAAAGTATACGATAAGAGTATTATTCAAGATATAATTCCCTTAAATCCGGATCAGAAACCTTTCCGCCCAAAGTTTAGGAGAATGAATTCGAAGTTGTTTCCCTCCATTCAAAAGGAGGTAAATAGATTATTTACTGTTGGTGTTATAGTTCCTCTTCACTTTTCAAATTGGATGTCTAATCTAGTGCTGGTGAGAAATAAGACAGGAGAGATTCATTTTTGTATAGATTTTAGAAATTTAAATAAAGTGTCATTGAAAGACAGTTTCCCACTACCAAAGATGGATCGTATTCTGCAAAGGGTAGTTGGATCTTCCAACAACATTGGGCACCTTTATGTATACCAAAATGCCTTTCGGATTGAAAAATGCAGGGGCGGATTTTCAGAGAGAAATGGATATTTCTTCCGGCAATGAAAAATATGTCTTTTTGGTCATCTATCTTGATGACATCACTATTTTTTCCAATATAAATGAGTAGCACTTGAAAATCGTTTTTTAGAGATGTAGAAATTTTGGCATATCGTTGAACCCAAAGAAGAGCCTTTTCACTATGGAGGAAGGTAAATTTTTGGGCCATATCATATCAAAATATGGAATTAGGATAGATCCTTCAAGGTTTGAAGCAATTCAGACCTTGGACTATTCTAGGAGAAAAAAGGAAATCCAATCGTTCAATGGCAAAACCAATTTTTTGAAAAGGTTTGTCCCCAATCTTGTTGAACACTTTAAGGAAAATTACTAACATGCTAAAGAAATATAGTGAAGTAAAATGGTATAAAGAGGAAAATAATTCATTAAGTAAAGTTAAATTGGCCTTATCTCATGCTCTTATTCTTATTAGTCCAGATTACACACTTGATTTCATCTTTTTTTCATTTGCTTCAGAGCACACTCTAGCTGTTGTCCGTATGCAAAAGAAAAATCAGAACATGGAGCAGTTCGTCGCCTTATTTAGTAGAACCATAAGAGACGCAGCCTTGAAGTAAAAAATCATTGAGAAACAGGCCTTCATTTTATTCAAATCATTAAAGTACTTTCAAGTCTATATTCTCCACTCTCATGTCATTGTGTATGTCCCAAATATTGTTGTCAAAGATGTGCTTAAGCAGTATGATGCTGAAGGGAGGTGAGGTAAATGAATCATTGCTATTTTTGATTATGACTTGGATATCAAGCCTAAAAAGTTGATCAAAGGACAAGGCCTGGAAAATCTAATGGTAGATTCAAATCTACATGCCTTGGACATTAATTTTATTGATGCATTATCTGAGGAGAAAGAGGCTGAAACATTACCTGAGGTATCTGAAATTGTTTTCTTCATCACCTTGGTATGCTGACATAGTTCATGTTTTACAACACTTGAATATTCCTCCCATAGTTCCAAGTAATAAGGCTATATCTTTGAAGTTGAGAGCTCTTAAGTATTGCATCCTTAACAATGTCTTGTATTGGAAATATCTGGGTGGAGTGTTGTTGAATTGTTTGGTTAAAGGAGAAGTTGAAAAAGTGATGAGTGATTTTAATAAAGGTGATTGTGGTGGTCATATTTATTGTAATACTACAGCTAATAATATATTTATGGTGGGTTTCTATTGGCCAAGTTTATTCTACGATGTTTATAAAATGGTCATGAGCTGTCATGAATGTCAAATATTTCGGGGAAAGATAAAGCTCTTGCCTTTGCCCTTAAAACCAATTGAAGTGCAAGCACCATTCCAGCAATGGGTACCTTACTTCATTGGCGAGATCCATCCTCCATCACTAACCCAACATAAGTGGACACTCACTACCATAGATTACTTCACCAAATGGATTGAAGCCATCCCCACAAGGAAAGCTACTGAAATTGTCATTATTCAGTTTTTAGAGAACAATATTCTGTCTCATTTTGGCTTTCTCTAAAAAATCATTACTAACAATGAAGCCACCTTTAAGTCCAAGAAAATGATTGAATTTTTTGATAAGTATCAAATTAGGCTTGTTCATTCTACAAAATACTCTCCTCAAGGCAACGGGCTGGCTGAAATGTCAAATAAATATTTAGTGAACGTAACCAAGAAGATGTTGCAAGAAAACAAGAGAAATTGGCACAAAAATCTCACCAATTCTCTATGGGCATATAGAGTTAGCATGAAAATATCAATCAGCATGTCACCTTTCCAGCTTGTGTATGGTGTTGACACAGTGTTCCCTACTTCTTCAGTTGTACCAGTGATGAAAATTATGCAAGAGATCGACAGTGAACCAAATGATATCCAGTGAAGAATCAGTCAAATGATTCATCTACAACAGTCAAGAGATGAAGTCTTCAGTCACACTTCAAAGTTTCATGAGAAAATTAAAAATATTAATGATATTAATGATAATATTAATGATATTAATGATATGTTGTTCTTCACTGCGATGTCCAGAATTAAGACAAAGGTAAGCATAAAAAGTTTGATAATCTATGGAAAGGTCCTTACAGGATCACTGCATTTAGAGGTAATAAAGCATTTTTTATTAGAGGATATTGAAGGGAAAGAAGCTCTGGGAGGACCAATCAATGGTAGGTTCCTCAAACATTACCTTACTTGATCATTGAAGATCTGAGTTCACTTGCATTGTACATATCATTTCACTTTGATGTCCAAGCTATAAGGAAGTTGTTGCAGAAGTTTGAAGCTCGAGGAGAAGGCCATGAGCCTTCTACATTTAGATAATGTTTTCTTTCAAAATTTTCAAAAAAATTTCAATCAGTTGTGAAGTCAGAGTCAAGTACATTTTTAGGTAAAAGTCATTTCCAGATTTATTTCATCATTTTGAGTTTGTCAAATTTTTTTTAATTTCCAGTTTTGGCTCCATTTCCCAATGGTAAGGCTACTAGAACTATGGTTTTCTTGACACCTCCTGAAGGAGATTCCATCCCCAGTTGGAGCCAATGACATCAGTCTCAATATTTCAGTCATCAAACATACTCTTTCAGTTGTTTTCATAGTAGTCATAGGTCAAAATTTTTAGTCTTTTCTAACAAGTTTTCAAAATAAACTTTTGTCACTGAAGGGGTCTAGGTCAGAATTGCTGCTCCCCTCATCTCATTCATGGCCATCATCGCTTTAAAGGTCATCTCATTCATTATCATTTAGAATTCTTAGGTCATTCACTCCATTTCATCTAGGTATATTGTATAGGTGTCATTGTTTTGCCTTTGAAAAAGTCTAATTTGTCATCGAACAAGGCAAACAATCCTTCATTTCACTCATAAGCCTTTTAAAGGGGAGTCAACATACTTAGGTCAATAAAGTAAGGCAAGTTGTCTTATTTAAAAATGTGTTTTAATGTCAAATTATTTCAAAAGGAAAATTTTTCTTATTGTTTCACTACAGGACATAAATTCAATTCAAAGCTTATAAAGGAAAAAAGAAGCTCATCCAAACTCATTATTCTATTTTTTTGTGTGGTAGATCTCCTATCCTACCTCCATTACTCTCCTTAGTGGTTAAGTATTAGAAACCAAGCTGAGAAATTACTCCAAGGAACACTTTGTTACGTTTCCAGAACACTTTGTTACATTTATATAACTTCTGCTACGCTTCTTGAGGCAGTTGTTACACTTCTATAACTTTTTCTATGCTGCTAGAGGCAGTTGTTTTGCTTTTGTAGCTAGTTTTTATGTTTCTGGAATAGTTTCTATGCTTATGGAAGTAGTTGTTACGCTTTTTATACACAGTGTTACGCTTCTAGAAAGAGTTCAGAATTAGGGCTATTTGGCTCCCAAGTCATTCAAACAAACTCAAAGCTTTTTGGCATCAGTTCTTATACCTCTTACAATAGTAAGTTAACTTCTTATATCCTCTAGTGGGCAAATTATCAACCTTACTATTGATTTTCATACTCACTCCAATACTCCATTATATTTTCACCTCTTTATATCATTGAAATATTCCAGTGAAATAAACCCTAACCCTCCCATCTAACACCATACACCCATCTCCCACCATCGATATCCTTCCTAAGAGCCATTTTCTCCAAACCCTAATTTCTAACCATTTTTCACAGTGTTAAAGTGGGAAATTCTTGTGTTTCCCTCATTTGACCACGTTCCTCACATCCATTTCACTTGATTTCACTCATATCATGGAGCCAACATGCAAGCCTATCTCCTAAATTTTTTGTAGAATTTTATTTGGCTTCAAAACCCTTCATCTCACCCTCTAATTCTACTCCATCCCTATACTCTGCTTTTCCCAAATTACCCTACACATACTCATTACATCTACACGCTATGTTTTCATCCTTTCACTAATAGACAAGATGGAGAGTGAGAAGAAAAAATTCAAGGGAGGGTGCCACCTCCGATTAGAACCCTTCACCATGCAAGAAATCAATGCTTCACCCTTGGCCAAAAGATGTTTTGAGAGGACTAGATGTTTGAGGTTCTGTGAGAAGATCATGGAGGAAGGGTATCATCTTCAACTTACAAGCTTATTTTCCTCTAATCTCAACATGGGAAAGGTCATCATTGCAAGTGTAGAGTTTAACTTATCATCAGATCTAATTTCTTCAACAAAATTCATTCCTATTCATGGAGAGAAGTGGTTCAAGGGCATGGACTTCAACCTTGAAGATTACAAACAATTTCTCAAACCTCATGCTAGAGAGGAATCAGAGTACCTCTTCCCTTTCAGACACATCTGTAACAAATATGCTCCTTTGATGATATTAATAATGAAGTATTTCACATGTGAAGGAATATTTTCCAAGTTGTATGGGTAACATAGCAAGTTGTTGATGCATTTCACCTCTACCAAATCACTTGATTTTCCACATTACTTGTACAGGAGTTTGATCAAAATGAATGAGAAGGTTCAGAGAAGAAAAAAATATTATTACCCAAGTCATGCTAACCATGGTTTGTTCAAACTGATTGTGTTTCATCACCTTTCATCCATCAACATGACTTGGGAAACCTTCATGGAAAGAGTAGCAACAACACCCACCACTAGCCCTCATGTCATGCATAGCACATCATCACCATCACTGTCAGCACAACCAATGAAGGTTGGCTCTTCCAGCATGAAAACTCATATTTCAAAGGCTCCCAGGGTTGTTGAGTTCAATCAAACCTATGAGAATGGAAAGAGACAAGTATTTGTGCCAAAATATATCAAAATCATGCTTACACTTGACACTATTGCTGAACAAAGTGAAATAGAGGAGCAGCCTCTCAGGCATCAAGATGAAACACCTTTACACCAACATAGTGAACCAGCACCATTGGAGGTTGAGGTAGCAATGCAGGTTGAGATCAAATCAGTTGAGGAGATCATTAGGGAGAAATATGTGGAAATATCAGAGTTGAGGAATATCTTCTCCATTCCTAATTCTAAAATCACTTTCTTACAACAAGAGAATTTTCAATTGAAGGTGAAGCAGTTGTTACAAAGAAAACCTAAGCCAGACCTAGAGGCAGATAAAGGTATAGGTAAGAATATCATATATTTTTATCAAATTTAGGACATGGATATTTAAACAAAACCAAGAAGGCCAAAGACAATAGGCCTCAAAAGGGTGTTGGAGCTAGAAAGACGGTCAGCTCATCCACCTGAAGAGTTGGCCTTTGATGAGCTAATAGCTATGGAGATCAATCAAAATAGAGAACCGAGGTTGTAAAGGGTAAATGAACATTTGGAGAAGCTCTTGAAGAGAGCTAAGAGGTACAATAACCTCCACAAACACATGGAAAATCACTATCGCACCAGGACCACAATTTCACAAATAAGGCTAAAACAATTGAAGAAAAGGCTAAAAGAAACTCAAATGAAGCTTAAAGAGAAGGATAGCTTAGATTTTCTAGTTGAAGCTTCCTTGGATTTTTATCCCATCACTCACATGTGCTACAAAATCAAATTTTAGAAGTTTTGAAGAATTTTGATATTTTTTGTGATTTTTGCACAAATCTGGAAATTTCCTCTTCACATAAGCGTAGAAATCTTTTGCTATGTTTATTTTAGGGACATCCAAATGATGATTTCTTTATATTTTTGGATGCATTTTCATGAGTACGTCACATAACAGGAACCATGTTTGCATGATAGGCTTTAATTTTGCAGAAAATGACAAAAAACCACTAATTTTCTATGCTTCTGCCACGTTTTCGAAGGTTTTTATACACTTCTAGAGTAACCTTGGGAGAATGAACTTTTGGAGGCCTTCCCATGGGTCATTTTGAAAAATTCAAGATTTTCTAGAAACTAGACGCACATGGCTAGTTGACTGTTCTTTCAAAATTGGATTTGGGCTCCTAAAATTTCCTCAAATGTGGTTGAAAACTTATGTTACGCTTCTGTAAAATTCTATTACACTTCTGTCAGAAATGTTACACATCTGTATCGGATTCCTTCGGACACTTTTTAAGCTCAGAAAATGTTAGAAATTCAAGGTTTTTTTATCCTATGAGTTGGCATTAGAGTAGTTGAGTTCATAGCTAAAATTCAGAGAATGGTTTCTAACCTCCCTAGAATCTAGGAAATGACTCATATTATGTATTTATAATGAATTTTGGATGGGATTTAAGCTTGATGATTCGTCATGTTTCATATTTTCTATAATTAGACTCTCTTTAGTCTTTGGTGGGGTTAGATAGTCTTATTTTGCAGTGGAGCTATTGTAACATCATTTTGGAATGAAATCAAAGACAGACCTGCAAAACTTGTGTTGAGAATCTTGTGGTATGCATTGGAGAATTTTTTCTTCCTCTATATTTTTATCTATTCATGGTAAATGATATATTTTCCTCTTTCAGATACATCTTTCCATGTGTTTATATTGTAAGTTTATAAGCATAAATAATGTTTTTTCATGCTCTATTTAGACAAGGTTTACATGATATGTCTATCACTTCATCCTATACTCAATGACCAATTAAGCATCCTTTCAAGCTACCTATATAGCCTCACACATTCACTTCAAATTGAACTTTAAATTAAGACCTAAAAACCCTAGACCTAGCCTTCTCACTAACCTTTATATCCAACACTTAAAACATTAAAAAAAAAAAAAAAACCTATTTACTGAGCTTACATACCTAGCCTAAGATCAATAGATATTCAGTCAATACATTGACTGCAAAGTGACAACGAGAGAGCCATCTCTGGTCCTGGTAGGGCTACATACCTGACATAAAGCCTGGTCTATGGTTACCTTCCTTCAATCCCACTTTCAGCCTTGGGAAGTTGGGGGGAGTGATAACATTTTTGGCATCATTTCTGGGGAACAATTGCAAAACTTTCCCTGGGAATATTTCTTTAGTCCTATGAAGGTTAGACTTGTAGGTGACAAGCTCTAGCATTTGAAACAGGATAAACTCTTAAATTTCAGGCAATGTCTGAAAATTCCTCTCTCAGTTGACTCCTAAAATACATGCTAGGTCAAATCTAGACCCAAATACCTCACCAACTATGAATGCCCCTAAGAGTCTTTTAAGAAAGCATAAAACCAATTCTCTGAAAGTTGGAAGAGCTATTCCTCCACTTGTCAAATCAAATTCATTGCCTACAAGATTTGTTTTAGAAGATTTGTTCTATAATTCAGAATATGAAAGATCTTTATTTAGTTCTAAGTATGAAAGTTTTCTTTTAGAAACTACCTTTTATCCTTTAGATTTTGAGACCTTTGCACCATTTTCTGAGCCTTTTTATTTGGAAGTTGATATTGAAGTCTTGTCTAATTTCTACAAATTACTTAAAGGCATGGTGGATAAGTTTCAAGAAACTTCAAAAAGAGCTTATTTCCAATATCAGCAACAGGCTTTGGCTTCACCACCTCTCATTACACCTTCTCATATAGCTACAACATCATCCCTTCCTTTCATTCCTTCATTACCTCTGCAATTTTTCACTCCATCAGCACCTGCACCACCCCCTCCATTACTCATGGCCATATTTTCTCCGTTGATCCTACCTCAAAAACTCACTGCATTGTCTCAAAACTATGGTAAGGGACTTCCCCTTTTTTAAGGAACATCTGAGGTTACTTCTTATCAAGACATTCCCAAAGTGATTGATATCATATATCTTGAAGATATTGCAATGACGATGCCAAGATGTGCATCATTACACAGAGTCTCTTAGGAGAGGTTAAGAAATGGTTTTGCTCTCCCACCGTTGGTTCAATAGGTACTTCACAATAGTTGATTGAATTATTTATTATGAAATGGGAAGAGAGTAAGAATCCACTATAGATTCTAGTCGAGTATAATGCCTTGAAAAGGAACCCCAATGAGTATATCCAAGACTTTACAACTAGATTCAATAAAATATATGATTCAATTCCTGAGAATATTAAGCCTCCTCCAGGCCTTGCTTTACTTCATTACCCTGATGGTTTTGATCTTGACATGGCCTATCATCTGAGGGAATTAAACCCATCAAATCTTGAATAAATGCAGAGAAACCCAGTGAGTGTGGAGGCTAATTTAATCATGAAAAATTCTAAAATCAAGATGGAGAAAAGGGTCACTATCAAAGAGGAAACATCTACTTCATCAGAGGGAAAATTATACACCTTGATCAAGACCATGGAGAATATTATGGGTAAAATGCCCATCGGTGATAGAAAAGTTGAACCCTCCATTATAAATCCCAATTTCAGGGGTGAAAATCAACAGCCTCAGTACAGGATCAGGCAAAGGGAACATAGGGGCCAAGATCCACAAAGTCAGCAGCAAATTCGCACTCCATTTCAACATAACTAGACTAAAGGCACTGATGAAGAAGATAAAGAATAAATTTTTGGCTAGAATTGTTTGTTTGAAGAAAATAAGAAGCCTATTTTTTTTTACTGAATAAGATCAGTTTTCT
Organism: Pinus albicaulis; assembly: GCA_034641835.2. Lineage (NCBI taxonomy): Eukaryota > Viridiplantae > Streptophyta > Pinopsida > Pinales > Pinaceae > Pinus > Pinus albicaulis. The sequence continues at coordinate 14,563,936 of MU968359.1, read as the reverse complement.
ACAGAAATTTGTGCACCAGACGATTAGCAATATGTCTTGTCAAATGTTGACATGCTATCAGGGCGGACAGAAGATTATCAGTGAGGATATCAGAATTCTCTTTCTCAAGTGCAGAGAAAATATGGCTTGAGGAGTAGGAATGTTCCTATTATTAGTGTCCAAATTTTCAGTGATCAAAAGTACTCTTTCAGTTTACGTTTTAGTGTTCCTAGGTCAAAATTTCATGCTTAAAGTCAGTTCTCAAATAAATTTTGTTCATTGAATATGTCGAGGTCTGAAATGATACTCCATTTACTCCATTAATGGTCATAATCATTTTATAGTTCATGTCATCCATCAATAATCTAGGGTCTGAGGTCATTCACCACACCTTCATTTATGTCAGAGTCTAGGTCTCATTTGTTTTGTCACCATAAGAGTCAATTATGTCATAAAAGAAAGAAAACAAAATCTCATTTTCACCAAAAAAGTAATTTTCATAGGGGGTTAGAAATGATAGGGAAATAATTAAAGAGCTCCTTTATTCTCTCCATCATACTCCATAGCTACCATGGGATTAAGAAAAATAAGCAAATATGTGCCAACACTACCTGTGCTACACTTCTGGTTGTGTTGTGCAGGCGTTGTTATTTCGGTGTTTGAGCTCCAAATCAGTTCTCCAAGGTTCAAAACTACTAAAAAAAGTTTCATGCACTTCAAAAAAATTAATTGGACACCCTCTATACCTCTCTCAAGTAAAAACTCATCAGCAAATGAGTGGTTTCCTTAACTAGGTTACCTCCACTACGTGTTGCGTAGGTGTTGCACTTTTGGTGTCTTTCATCTTTTGTTTGTTTCAACTAATAAAACCCTAATATAAAAATTAAAAAACTTCATATAACCTTCATGCACCATACCCTATCATCTCTATCACTCACAGCCATTTTTTCCATCAATTTCATTAAAACCCTAATTTTCACTACATTTTGGCAGAAAAACTAGTGAAACCCTGTGTTTTGACCATTTGGGTACATTTCACATGCCTATTCCCAAAAATTTCACCCTATCACCCCAAAGTTTTAGGTATTTTTCCATAACTTCCTTCCACTTCATTTATGTCCCTAAAACCACTCTACCACTATCTCTTGTTTTCCTAATTTTCCACCTTCCCTGTCCACTACATCAAGCTAGGGCTTTCCTTGTTGGAAAACATCATGGAGGGTGAGAAGAAGGTCCATAATGGAGGTCACCATTCCATTTTTTAGCCAACTCAGACATGTGGCATCATTTTTAGAGCTTTGTTATCAAGCCAGGGTTTACATTGCACACAGGGATAGTTTGAATTAAAAAAAAAATTCTAAAGTAATGGAGATGAATTTTAAAAATGTGAAAGAATTTTTTGTCAATATTAAGCCAAAAAAAAAAAACACTCCTTCATTTTATGCACAGGTGTTATGGTTTGAGATAAATTCTCAAAAAACAATTGCTCCAGGTCATTTTATGCACTTTTGGACCAGTTGTCTTCAAGTCAATTTTTCAAGGGATTGGAGCAGGGTTTTATAGTACTTGATGAATCCAATATGTATTAGATATCCTAAGCTTTCCATCCATGCTAATTTCAGACCCAAAATCATCTGGGAAGGCCTACAAACTCCCTCTAATAGTAGGTTTTACACTTCTATTGAGAGTGTGCTACGCTTTTGCAAATTGTGAGAGATCAAATTCAAACTTGGATTGTGAGCTAATGGGAAAGTATTTTGTCAAAATGGAGGAGGTTGGGGTTCATATCATGCCAAAGAACAAAAGCCTCTCTAATTTTCGAAAAAAACATTATGGTGAGAGAGATATGGATCCATCTTTAAGCCCTATTTTTAAATATTTTTGGCAATTCCCTTGTTACGCTTTTTTTGCCCTTGTTACGCTTTTGCCTCCCTTGTTATGCTTTTGTACATGTTTATTATTCTTTTGGATGAGAGGCATATTTCGGTTTTTGGCTTAGAAAACCTCCAAGCCAGCTCGGTGCTTGGCATCATTAGCTTGTGAACACCTCATAAAAGGTAAACCATCACTCTTGTGCCCTCTTTTGGTCAATTTTTTTAGTGTTTAAACATTTTTATGCTCCTTTTGTTTTTCTTCATATTACCGCTTATCCATGGTATGAAAGATTTCATTTGAAAAACCCTAACCTACTCCACCTTCCTAAAACCCTAACCTTAGTACCTAAACCCTAACTCACACATCTCATATACATTATCCCCACATTTCCTATCATTCACACCATCCTTAACATGTCAAATTCACCCAAACCCTAGATTCTAGCTATTTCATAGTTAAAAACTTGGAAATTTCCCATGTTTTATAGATTTCTCCACCCTCACACATCCTTTTCCCCTAATTCCACCTACAGTATGGAGCTAACGTTCTACCCTATGCACTAAAATTTTTCTATAATTTCGCTCAGCTCCATGATCCTCCATTTCACATTCTAAACTCACTCCGCCTCTACACTAGCTATTTTCATAGTGTGAAATTGGAAATTCCCCGTGTTTTCATCATTTCGTCACCTTCCTCACACTCATTTCACCTAATTACACCCACAACTTGGAACTAACATACAACCCAATCCACTCAATTTTTTCCAGAATTTTTCTTAGCCCCATGATCCTTCATTTCATCCTCTAAACTTACACTTTCCTACACTATGTTTTTCCAAATTTCCATATATTTATCCATCCCATCAACACACTACGGTTTTCATTATTACAGTGAAAAAAAATATAGAAAGTGAGAAGAAGAGCTTCAAGGGAGGGCACCACCTCAGGAAAGAACCCTCCACAATGCATGAACTCAATGCCTCGCCATTGGCCAAAATATGCTTTTATAGGGCTCAGTGTTTGAGATTTTGTGAAAGGCTTAGGGAAGAGGGGTATGATCTTCAATTGAACATCCTATTTTCTAAAAGCTTTAGAATGGGAAAGGCCATCATTGTAGGATTTTATTTTAACCTATACACAAACCTAATTTCTTCAACAACAGGTATTCCTTGTCATGGAGAGAAGCAAATAAGGCTAAAACAGATGAAGAAAAGGATAAAAGAAGGAAAAATGAAGCTTAAAGAGAATGATATATTGGACTTGTTAGTTGAATATTATTGGTTATTTATCCCATCACTCACATCTGCTATAGAACCAATTTTGAGAAATCTGATCAATTTTGGAATTTTTTGTGATTTTTGCAAAATTTTGGAAATTCCTCATTGTAAAAGGGTAAAAAAAATTTGTTACACTTATTTTGGGGGAATCCAAAAGATAATTTATTTACATGGATGGATGTATTTTTATGAGTACATCACAGTTCAGGAACCCCATGGCATGACAAGCTGTAGTTTTGGAGAAAAAGCTCAAAAACCACTAATTTTCATGTCTTTGCCACCTTTTTGGAGTCTCTGTTACGCTTTTGGAGTAACCTTCAGAGAATAGATTTTTGAAGGCCTTCCCCTGGGTCATTTTGAAAAATTAAAGATGTTCTGGAAACTAGACACACAGGGCTAATTTACCATTCTTTCATAAGTGGATTTTCACTCCTAAAATTGCGTCAAAAGTGCCTCCAAAATTTTGTTATGCTTCTACAAATTTTTGTTACCCTTTTGTTAGAAATATCACAAATTAGCATTGGATTCCTCGGGACACTTATCAAGCTCAAAAATTGTCACAAATTTAAGGTTTTTTTGTCCTATGAGTTTGCATTAGAGTTATTGAATTAGTTTTTTCCTCCTATCATGAGGGAATATGTAATTAATGTAAGGGACAAACATTCCTAATTCATAGCTAAAATTCAGGGAATGGTTTCTAACCTCCCTAGAAACTAGGAAATGAATCATCTTGTGTATTTATGATCCATTTTGGATGGAATTTCGACCTAATGAGATATCATATTCCATATTTTCTATAATTATACTCTCTTTAGTCTTTTTTAGGGTTGGATAGTCTCATATTGCAATGGAGATCTTGTAATTATCTATTTGGAATGAAATCAGAGACATATTTGTAGTAATTGTGTTGATATACTTGTGGTATGCTTTGGAGCATATGTTTTTCTCATGTATGTTTATAATTTCATGCTCAATACCATGTATTCTTTTTCATATATGTTTATCTTGTAATTTTATGAGAATAAATCATGTTTATGCATGCTCTGTTTTAGACAAGATTCACCATACTATGTTTATTTTCTTCTAAATTGAATGAATTCACCTCAGTTATCATTCAAACTCTCCTCCATTTCATCCTATACTCAATGAATTATTAATATTGTTTCAAAATACCTATCTTTCCTCAAATATTCTCTACAGATTCACCTTGGAGTTCATACCTAAAAACCTTATATACAGTCTTCTCACTGACTTTTCTATCCAGCACTAAAAACAAAACATATTTAATAAGCTCATATACCTAGCCTAATATCATTATATACTCCACCATTCATTTGAATGCTAAAAGTGACAATGAGAGAGCCCTCTCTAGTCTTGGTAGGGCTAGCTACCTAACCTAAATCTTGGTTTGTGGTTACCTTTCTCCAATTCTGTTTTCAGCATTGGGAAGTTGGGGAGAGTTTTAAAATTATTCGCGCCATTGTCGGGGAGCGAAGGTTAAATCTTTCCCTAGAAAAAATGAAAAAGGTTAGATCTAATTTTTTATGGTGAACAGTGGTCAGGCACAAGAAAGGTTGTGCATATTTCACCTAGTGACTCTAGTGGCAAAGAATCCAAAAGTTCTGAGTTTTCATGGCGACTCCACTGTTTAAAAACTGGTAGCTTCAAGAACTATTGGTGACTTCACTATTTTCAAGATGGATTCAATTGCAAGAAGGAATGCTAGGTATGCTCCTATGCATCGAGATCATGTTCTAGAATTTCCAAATTCTATGCCTCAGGTAGATTGGAAAACATACTTGCCAAAATTCAGAGATGGAAAAGGCGATGATGCTACACTTCATTTAATAAGATTTCATATGCGTGTGTGTAAGTTGAAGATAAATTTTCATGAAGATTGTTTAATGAATATGTTCATGATAACATTACAAGAAAAAGCATGGTTTTGGTAGGAAAGCTTGCCTACTGCTCGCATTTTCTCTCAAGGATTTTCACTCAGTATTTTTTTAGAAGTATAGAGAAACCTATCCTTATTTGCTTTTGATTGAGGATTGTTGTGATCACTTTGAGAATTTTATTCAAGAGCTAGAAAGTGCTTATGGTGATGAAGATTTTATGGATGATGAACTTTTGGATGCTTTGAATGAAAATCCTTTTCACCACCATCACAAGATTATGGATTCTTCCATCGATGACAACAAACTTGAGAAGAATTCTTCAAAGGATGAAATTGATCTTACATCTTTCTAAGTTGATGATAATTTGCAGTAGTATTTCCAAGCTTAAAATGATCAAGATATATATGAATATGTTCTTTCCATATACCCTTCATCCCTATCCTCTTCTGAGTTTTTAATTTAGGAAGAAATATGTGCAGATAATAATTTTGACTTTTCTTTTATCTTGACTCTAGAGAGTCATGATTTATCCGTTGAGATAAAAAACATTGTACAACAGGTTTTTTTTCTTAAGTTTTATGAACATGTTCAGCAGCCTTCAAATGATCAAGATATAGAATTTTTTTAGAGCCAAGACAATTCTCTTTCTTATATACATGAAAATCCAATTGTAGATATTTTTGTTGATGTTGATTTGGCTACCTCAATTGAAGTTTTGCAAGGACATACAAAATTTGCCTCTGATTTGGAATATATGGAAGATCAAATTACTGAATTTCTATTTAATATGGATCAACCAAATGAAGAAGAACAATAAACCATTATATTTGAAAGCATTTCCCTTATTTTTGTTGATCAACAAGAGGTAATGTTTCACGATTTTCAAGACCCCTTGGGCAATCTTTTGGAAGCATCAGAAAATATGGAGTTTGTTTTCTTCGCCAACACAAATATTGGGTTCAGTTTTCAGTTGGGGTTGTCATTACCACAACACTTTTCTTTTGAGGAAAGTAGGAGGAGCAAGAAATCAGATAACCATTTGCTTTCACAGTTGCACTGGATCTTCGACTTCACTTGATAAATTGATTTATGGATCACTTAGAGAAGGTAAGGTGTGATGAATAAGCTCAACATTTTAATCATATTTTTTAGTGCCAATTTATAGTATATTATTCAGTTGATGATGTACACTTTATATTTTATTTTGATTTGAATTAGTTTGAGGATTTTAGTTGTAGTGACTCCATTGCCCAATGTATGAGGCTACTTGGTCTATGATGTTCTTGACACCTCCTAAAGGAGCTTCCATCCCCAACTATAGCCAATTTTAGTTTAAAAATGTTCAATGATCAAATGTACTCTTTCAGTTTTCTTTTTAGTGGTCCTAGGTCAAAATTTCATGTTTCAAGTCAGTTCTCAAATAAAATGTTGTTCATTGAATATTTTTAGGTTTGAAATGCTAATCCCTTCATTCCATTCATGGTCATCATCATTTCATATGTCATGTCATCCATTAATCATCTAGGGTCTAAGGTCATTCACCACACCTTCATTTAGGTCAAATTCTAGGTCTCATTTGTTTCGCCACCATAATAGTCAATTATGTCATAAAAGAAAGTGAACAAAATCTCATTTTCACCATACAAGTCATTTGCATAGGGATTTAGAAAAGATAGGGAAATAATTAAATAGATCATTTCTTCTCACCATCATACTCAACATCTTCCATGGATTGAAGAAAAATAATAAAATTTGTGTTAAAACTACCTGTGCTATGCTTCTGGGTGTGGTGCGCAGACGTTGTGTAGGTGTTGCGCTTTTGGTGTTTGAGCTCCAAATCAGTTTTCTAAGGTTCAAAACCACTGCACAAAGGTTCATGCACTTCCTAAATAGTAATTTTACACCCTCCATACCTCTCTAAAGTTAAAATTCATCAGAAAATGAGTGGTTTCCTTCATTAGGTTAACTCCATTGTGTGTTGTGCAGGTGCTGCGCTTTTGGTGTTTTTCATATTTTTTTTGTTTTAGCTGATAAAAACCTAATATAACCATATAAAACCTTCATATAAACTTACTACACCATAACCTAACATCTCCTATCACTCACAGCCATTTTTTCTATCAATTGCATTAAAAACCTAATGTTCACTACATTTTGGCAGAAAAACTAGTGAAACCCTATGTTTTGACTATTTGGGTACCTTTCACATGCCCATTCCAAAAAATTCCACTTGAATAATGTAGCCAACTTATCACCCTATCTCCCCAATTTTTTATGTATTTTTCCATAACTTCCTTCCACTTCATTTCTATCCCTAAAACCACTCTACCACTATCCCTTGTTTTCCTAATTGTCCACCTTCCCTAACCACTACATCAAGCTAGAGTTTTCCTTGTTAAAAAACATCAGGGAGGGTGAGAAGAAGGTCCATAAGGGAGGTCACAACTCTATTTTTGAGCCAACTCAGACCCATGGTGTCATTTTTAAAACTACGTGATCAAGCCATGGTTTACATTTCACACAAGGAAAGTTTGGCTTCAAAATCAACTTCTGAAGTAATGGAGATGAATTTTATCAAAGTGAAAGATTTTTTTCTCAATGATAGGAAAAAGAAAAAAAAAATTCCTTCAATTTATGAACAGGTCTTATGGTTTGAGAGAAATGCTCAAAATATAGTTTCTCTAGGTCATTTTATGCACTTTTGGACAGGTTGTCTTCCAGTCAATTTTTCAGGGGTTTGGAGGAGGGTTTTGGAGTGCTTGATGACTCCATTCTATATCAGACATCATAAGATTTCCAGCCATACCACTTTTAGCCTTGAAATACTCTAGGAAGGCCTCCAACCTCCCTCTCAAATTAGGCGATACACTTCTGCTCATAATGCGCTACGCTTCTGAAAATTTTGAGTTATCAACGTAAAATTTGGATTATGAGCTAATTCGAAAGTATTGTGGAAAACTAGAGGACGTTTTTGTTCATGAAATGCCAAAGAACAAAAAACTCTCTCAGTATTGAAAAAATCGTTATGTTTAGATAGATATGGATCCATTTTTAAGCCCTATTTTTGCATATTTTTTGCAATTCCCTTGTTACGCTTTTGTTGCCCTTGTTACGCTTTTGCCTCCCTTGTTACGGTTATATACATGCTAGTTACGCTTTTGGAGGAGAAGCAGATTTTGGTTTTTTTCTTAGAAAACCTCCAAACCAGCTCATTGTTTGGCATCATTAGCTTGTGAACACCTCATAAAAGGTAAATCATCACTTGTATGCCCTCTTTTGGTCAAATTTTTGAGTGTTTAAACATTTTTATGCTCAGTTTGTTTTTCTCCATATTAGCATTTATCCATCGTATGAAATATTTCATTTGAAAAACCCTAACCTACTTTACCTTCCTAAAACCATAACCTTAATACCTAAACCCTAACTCACACATCTCATATTCATTATCACCACATTTCCTATCATTCACACCATCCTTAACATGTCAAATTCACTCAAACCCTAGATTATAGCTATTTCATAGTGAAAAACTTGGAAATTTCTCATGTTTTATATATTTTGCCACCTTCCCACATCCTTTTCCCCTTGTTACACCTACAGTATGGAGCTAACATGCTGCCCTATGCATTGAATTTTTTCTAGAATTTTTCTCAGCTCCATGATCCTCCATTTCACATTCTAAACTCACTCCACCTCTACACTAGCTATTTTCATAGTGTGAAATTGGAAATTCCCTGTGTTTTCATCATTTCGCCACCTTCCTCACACTCATTTCCCCTCATTCCACCCACAACTTGGAGCTAAAATACAACCCAATCCACTCAATTTTTTCCAGAATGTTTCTTAGCTCCATGATCCTTCATTTCATCCTCTAAATTTAAACTTTCCTACACTTTTTTTTTCCATATTTCCATAAACTTACCCATCCCATCAACACACTAGGGTTTTCATTATTCCAATGAAAAACAAGATAGAAAGTGAGAAGAAGAGATTCAAGGGAGGGCGCCACCTCAGGATAGAACCCTCTATTACACAACATTTTGTCACCGTCCCTGCAATCCCCATCTTGCACATTGGAGGATCATTTCTGTGACTTATATGTAGTGTCATGTCTTGCAAAAAGTGTCATTGTATCCCTTTCCATGAGAAGATGATTTCCTCTGTTGACTATTCCTATAATAGGCCATCAAAAACACATGTTTTTGGGTCGGCGTTGGTAGGTAGATATTGCCTCGCGCTAGTAGAGAAATTAGCACTGGGCCCCGCGCCCATTAGCGCTCTATCTCAGTGGACTGACCACACCGAGCTATTTTTGGAAATTTTTTAAAAATAGAAGCGAAGTTTCCATTTCCAACCACTCGTGAGTGGATTCAGCATGAGTTGTTCGACTGAATAATGTTGAACATCTTCCTTTGGCTTCTTGCTCCTAATTTTGAGCAACCTCCCAAAGGATAAGGCCTCCCTTCCACCATTTGAGGGATCCCAACCTCCTTCTCCTGTTGGACGGATTAGTCTTTCTTGCAGACAAGACATACCTCCCAAGTGTCCTACGGACAACTAGCAACAAATGGACAAATAAAACTATCTTTCTCTAGATGTATTTCGATTCATAATTAAATTCTATACAGGTTTAACGATCCTACCTTTGATCCAATGCTTTTTCATAGTAGTAGTCCTTCAATTGCTCGAAAGAGTTCCCTTCGAATATCTACAATCATAAACAAGCAAGCATCAAATATCACATGCATAGAATATATTCATAAATCATATCTATTATGGTGATCAAGGAATCCATAAAATAAACAATCAATTGACAACTTATTGAGAAAAATGGATTTATTTGTATTAACTTAAATAAGGAAGCGCCTTACAACTGTGTCCTCCTTGATGTTGTACAGGTCCTCCTGGGGTCCAGAGCAGGTGTTTCCTTTACTTAGATCAGCCTTGCACTCTTCCAACCGAGATACATACAGGTATGTAATCCTTCCCACATGAAATCTCAGCTAAAAGGGTCTAAGTTTCAACAACACTTCGCCTCCAACAATACTAAAACTTCAATTCATTAATGGTAACCCGTTGAGGCTACCCTATGCCTCTTTTTATAGTGGAGAAGAGGAGGTTACAGCTCCATACAAGAAGGGATAGAGTCTTCCTTCAAAGGGATTAGTTCCTTACATCAAGGGGTTAGCTCCTTATTGGATGGGATGCATGAACATGAAAGGAGCGATCTTTCCACCACGGGAATGTTTCTAGAAGCTTCCAAAAATGAATTAAACTAAGCTTCTAGATTTTACTTGCGCATTTTTTAATCTTTTAAAGGGGTCCGCACTTTTAATAAATAGACAGTGTGTTTGGCTCCACAGGATTTATAACCAAAAAGTGCAGGACCGCAGGCAAAACTAGGAGAAAGTGTGGTACCAAAGTTTTAAGGCTTTTATGAGCTTTTCTCTTAGTTTCAAGGCTTGAATTTGGGAACTTTGATATTGTAGACTTTCAAGGGAGTACTAAAATTTCATGGTGACAAATTTCAATGTAACATCTCCTCTCTTATAAGTACATCTCTCTCACATAGATGCAACTAGATGAACATTTTGTACAATAGTTGAACTGGTTGAATAGATGAACAGTCTGATATAGCTGGTGTGAGATAGAGTACAGAGAGACCTATTGTCGAGAGAGAGTCTAGGCTTATTACCTTGCCAATTCCAATTCCCCGACGAATTATCGAGACGCATTTTTACTGGATCCGCTGAAGGAGGCTGCAACATCAAGGCTCTTTTGGTTGTAAAATATTTCTCTCTTCTTAATTAATACATAACTGGTGTTTTGGTTCCCATATTGCTTTGATATGATTAGTCTTGTGCAATACGTTTAATTCTCCTTGATCAATTAGATAGTTATGAATGCAAATATTGTTTCGCATGCTTCTATCATTCTCTGATCCTTGTGCAGGCACCTGAGTACCACCGCTGAAGGACCGCAATGTGTCGGGATGAATATCAGGAGATTGCTGCCACAACTACGACAACTGCATTTGAACAAAGGAAGGACATCTATCCCAATTCAATTTAATTCATTAACTAGGAATCGATGCATTAGCATGTCCTCTTGTTGCTAGACCCACCCTAGGGCTAGAGGGATCGCCTCTGTCCACAGAGGGGATTTACCTACACAATAAGTTGGTGACTCCACTGGGGATCAGTGTGTGTTTTTCGTCTCATTGTTTGTCAAACGTTTGGCTTGTCGAGTCGACTTTGGTCATTTCATCATTTTTCTGCTTTGCTTGACTTATCTCACTGCTTTCAACCATCCTATTCAGTTCCAGAGTATCAAGTCTGACCTCTGCTCAGTGGTTTTATTTTTTCCCATGTTTTTCTAGCTCGACGCTGATTTTCTTTGAATAGTCGTGCTGATTGGCGCATGTTGCTTTTGTGACATGTGCACCAACCACTGTTTAGTGTGGATTATAGCTAAACAATTGTGCCGAATCCTATGGGATTTCATTTGACCTCTTTTCAGAGTTTTTGTCAGTGTTTCTTGCCTCTGGATTGGTTTTTTACCTTTTAATTGGTCTACTAAGATTGTTTTTTACTCTGTAGTCTTAGTCTTCTTAGTTTTTTTACCATCACTTATTAGTGGTGTTTGTATCCCTAGGGTTTCTAGGTGCCTTGTGTTGTTTCTTCGGCTCCTCACTGAGCCTTCTGAGTTAAGTTCGAGTCACTTTGATATTTGTCATTTCAATTCACTAACTGATTGTGTTAGTCTTTCTCTCGATTCTTCGTGTCTTTGGTTTGTTGATTGATCACTTTTTTTTTTGTTTAGCTCTCCATTCATCACTTCGAGCATAGATTACATTTCTCATTGGATCGTTTCGAAAGCCATTTGTTTGCTTGGAAGAGTGCATCCTTGTTTTGAGTGTGTTTTATTTTTGTATTGCATTGATCTCTTTGTTTTAGATCGTTACAATCATAGTACTCAAACTAGTTTTTATTTTTATTTTTAGTGCAACAGTGCATTGTGTGCCTCATTCATCTAAAAAGACAAAAATTGCATTCTTTCTCTTAAATTGAAAATGAAAATTCTCTTTTGCATTACTAGCTATTAGCGAACTAGGAAAGAGTTTTCATTTTCTGATTTGGTTGTATTAGATGCATTAGTATAGTTCTTCTTATGTTTCAATTGATTGCTATTTTGTCATAGATTCCTATCCTTCTCTTAGCTAGCATTCATTGAATGGGAATGGTGTCCTTTTTCATGTAGTATGCATTTAGGAATTCGAGATCACATTTGGTAAGGCCTTGAAATCACAACATTAATTCAAGATCAATGTTAAAATGAATTCAATCAACCTAAGTAAGCATTGAAACCTAACAGACATATTTTAGAGGTCGAGGCTAGTGACGTGTTCCAGCATCGTTAAACCTAGTAGCTGTCATTCGCCACCTAGAATTATACAACACTACCACGGACTTGTGCTCCTCATACCATCGTTTTTATAAAGGGAGACCCTCATAGGTTGCAATCCTTTATCTATAGGAAGCCGAGTCTTCCACCCTGTAACCATGATACATCGAACACAACATTCGGGGATACTACCTGCACATACGTCAAGTCCTTGGTCATTTCTCTTTCATTTGATCACCAAGGTGTATATGGAAGTTCATGGAAACTTGGTACACCCTATTGTTTAGATTACCTAAGTAGTTATTTTGGTCTTTTCGTGACTCTCTAAAAGTGAAAATATCATCAAGCACTTGTCCTCTCACGCTCTTTCAAATCTAAAAGTGACTAGAGTCATCTTTTGCCTATTTCTCGACTCTTAAAACATGAAACAACAGATTTTCATTTCAATGTCATAAAATTAACTGTCTATGATCACATCCCCATTATAGGAATTTGTTTGGCTTGTTTTTGCTAGTTCCTTACTGTTTGGTCTAGAAGCCTCGAATATGCTATCTCATTTCTTGTCTATTTTGAAACACAGTCACAATGGTGGAATCGCTAATTTAGTCATCCTCTTCACTACCTCCTAGTGGTTATCCTTCTCCTAAAGTTTCTTCGGAAGCATCTCATCCCATTAGGTCTGCTGATTTTTGTTAGTCTCTCCTACCTAGTATCTTACCTCTCACTACCTGGTCTCCTCTTGACGAGCCATTTGATATAAATTGGCAACCTCGAGACTCTTGGTCTAGTTTTGGGGATGAGACAAAATTACCTCCTCGTACTTCAAGATCACCTCCACTAGCTAATGCCTTACTCGGCACTGTTTGTCATCTTTTTCATGATCAAATGTATTCATCTGACATGGATTCTTCGAGTCCCGTTAGTAGTGAAGAGATCTATGTTTCTACAGAATAATATCAGCTCCCTCTAGAGAAATTTCCTTATGTTTCTGATCAACCTTACTAACAACCAGTTTCTTTCCCACATGGTTATCGAACTTTGGGTCAGATCATTTCCGACGTTCAGTTGTTGTATCAGAATCTGATATGGACCGTTATGCCAACTCCTTCCGCGAGTTCAGTTGTCTTGGTAGCGGGGGCATCACCCTTGACTGCTATGACATCGATGATTGTAAATTCTATTCCTATTCGACCCACTGTCTATGTAGCTTCATCTGCACTTGTTTTTAGTATGACTCTATCATCATTGGGGCCTTCTACTGGCCGTAGGTCTATTTTTATCAATCCCACGATACCTATTAGACCCCCCATGAGTGGATCACAACCTCTTATTGTGGAAATCCATCCTACATGCACTGCACCTATGGTTTCTACTTCCATTCCTAGCGGTTATACATTCGATGAATATTTTTTGGCCATTCAACAACAATATTCTACCTCTCAGGGTCCTCAGCAGTAGAATTCTACCCCTTAGGGTTCTCAGCAGTTAGTAACTTCTGGAAATCCTCCACATCATTATGATGCATATGGTAATCCTATTTATTTTCCTCTGATTTATCCCATTCAGTTCACATACCAATAGGGAAAACCCTCTGGTTCACAAGGACAACCCTTTCATGGAAAACCTTTGATCCAGCAGGGAAAACCCTCCGGTTCTCAAGAAAAACCTTGTGGTTCTCAAGGAAAACTCATCCAGGGACAACCTTTGGCCCAACAAGGACAACCCTACAATCCTACTGGTCAGTCTCATGTTCAACAGGGTGCATCTTATCTCCCCAGGGAGCAAATCTATCCACAACAGGGACAAACTTTGTGCAACAACATCAACCTTCTGTTTAGCAAGGCCAAACTTTTGTACAACAAGTACAACCCTATGGTCCTCGACCAGGTCAACCCAGTCTTCAGGGGCAACCTGGCCCATCCCAACCATCAGGAAAACCTTTTCAACAAGGGAAACCTGGTGGCCCTCACTATCCAGGCCAACCTGCTCCACAGGGACATCCTGTCCAACCTCAGTATCCGGGGAAACTTGAACTGCAAGGCACCAATTATCTTCCTCCAGGTCAATCTCAGGTGATATATATTGTGCCCAGGCATTGCTTATATCCCTCAAGGTCAATCTCAGATAATATAGAGTGCCCCTCAAGGTCCTACGTATCTTCTGCCAGGGAAAACTCAAGTGTTGGATAATGCACCTCAAGGCACTGCTTTCATTCTGCAGCAAAATCCATATGTTTCTTAGTAAGGACCACAATGGTATGCTCAGAATCAATATCCTGGTCCTCAACCCATGTATGAGCAGAAATTTCAGGCTTATAACCCCTATGGATAGAATCCTCCGAGACAAAACATATGGGGGAAGAATGTCTCCCAACCTTGGTGGGCCTTTATCAATGACCTGTAATGCCTTTCAATACTCAATTACCTTTTCTGGCTACGTTGGAATTGTCTAATGTGTTGAAGTTGACAAACGATCCCATCCTTCACAATCCATATTGGCCTCCAGTTCCAACCAAAATTCCTAGATATTTTCCCAAGTTTGAGGGTAAGTCTAGAAAAGAACCGCAAGCGCATGTTATGACATACCACCTTTGGTGTTCCTCTAACTCTTGGGTTGACGATTCTATCTGACTCCATCTTTTCCAACGAACTCTTACTGGTGGCATTGCCAAGTGGTACATTGAATTATCTCATGGTGTCTTCCAAGATTTCAACTCTTTAGCCATGGCGTTTCTCATGCACTTTCAATTACCGGTTTGGTATGAAATCGAGACACACCTCCTCACGTCCTTGAAGCAAGATCGAGCTACTCATATCTCAAATAATATTCATGAATGGAGGCATCTTTGTCCCTTGATCAAGTTTGAGATCCCTAATAAACTTCTAACTAATTGGTTTACTACCTCCTTCATTGCTCTGATTGCTAAGGACATTGCTATGGGGGCATGTGTCACTGAGGAACAAGCCATTTCTCATGCTTGGTACCTTGATCTTGTGTACTCTCAGTCTGGCACATTGTACAAACTCTTGCCTAATTCTCCTAGACCTAGAACTTCCAAATCACCAGTGATGCCATCCGTCGACGGTATCATCAGTTCTGTGTCTTAGACTTCTCAGAAGACTCCTCCTCCAAATCATGGGAAGCAACAATATACTCTTTCCAGTGATACTGCTTCTCAACCAATCCCAAATTCTAGTAAAATCGTGGAATTGAATTTCATTCAGGCCAATCCAGTGGATAAAACTTCCAAGGGTAAAAAGAAGGGTAAAGGTAAGGCCAAAGCCGATACCCCAAAACAAGATTCTCAGAAATATCGTGCTGATGATGGTTCACAACGTAAACCGAAGTATCCTTGCTTGATTTGTGATGAAGAGCACTACACCAAGGATTGTCCTCGATGAGCTTAAGTGAGTCGATTTCTCAAAGGCACCCAAGGAACTCCGATTGTTCTCAAAGAACCGTTTCTGTCACGACAGACTCAGTTGGTAGAGCAACCTCAGTCCTCTGCCCCTTTTGGCTCTCAGGTTTTCATGATGAACAATCCTGCATCTGTTTCTATTGCTACTTGGTCGAAATATTATATCGAACCGCATTAGGCAGTGGGGAAAGAGATTGCTAATGGTCCTCCTCCTCTGCCTACTTCTGGCCCTCTTCAGATTGAAATGCCCAGTACTAATCCCGTTGTTTGGCCACCTTCCAAAGTTGTACTCCGTAAGTCTTTTTACAATCCTAACGCCCGTGCTACTCAAAATTATAGTATTTTTGAGGATTTGACTCAGGCACCATCTGCTATGTCTGCATTAGAAGTACTTCAGAGTTGTCTATCTCAATGGAAGGCTTTACTATCTACCATCGGTGGGGTTGATCCCACTGATTCAAGCCTTATCACTTTCTACTTAGAGAATTTCATCCCACGTCTCCCTCACTAGCTTGCACTAATCATCCAAGTTGGGATTAATGGACTAAATATCCATCGAGCGGTCATGGACGAGGGTTTGTCTATGTGTGTTATGTCATCTACCTACTGGAAAGTCATTGGTTCTCCAGCTCTTAATTCATCTCCAAATTCTTTAGAAGTGTTTGATGGAAGGGATTCTAAACCTCTTGGTGTTCTCGCTAGTTTACTGATCACTCTAGAAGGGAAAACAATTAACGTCTAGGTTGAAGTAGTTGATGCCAAGCTCAATTAAAATCTTCTCCTTGGTCACAGTTGGACTCATGCCATGTTATGAGTTCCGTCCACTCTCTTTTGTTTTTTGCGATTTCCGCACAAAAGAAATATCATTACTGTTGATTAGTTGTCCTTTTTCACTTCTTCATATTTCGAGAGCAACATTCCATACATCGATAAAATTCCTATGCCTTATGAAAACATAGGGTTTGGTCTCTTCAAATATCCTGCCCTCATGGGTATTTTTCCTCTTCCTCCACCCAACATTGTTAAGGTTAATATGATCTCCAGGTCTTCTGATCCGTGGATCATCCCTTCACCCGAGAAAATTGCTTCATTTGGAGATTCGATGTCATTAAATCCTATTGAGATTGATTATTGTGAACTTATTTTGGCTTCGGATCGTCCGCCTCCTAATCATGCTCCTTTGGGCATGTCTCTTGACACTTATTCTCAATTCCCTTGGCTCAATGATTCAGATTCGCCTGATCCCTTAAGAGAGATATTTCATTACGATGAGGCCATCGTGGAAACTATGTCTCTTGAGGATCCTCCTTGGGATGATAGTCATCATTGTTCCTCGTTTATGCCTGGCCTTGGGGCCATATCTACTTGTCTCGAGAGTTTTTCTTCTCAGTGTCCTCCTCCTCCACTCAAATGTTTATCCTGACACACGAAGTCTTTGCGTAAGGTAGCTTGAGCAACAACACATAGAAAATGTCTATCGACATCTTCGTTAAACCGGGGGTTGTCGAGAACATCCATATTGGGGTGACCCGTTCTCCCATTGAGATCCAAGTCTATACTAGTCTCTTTTGCGAGTTTCATGACGTTTTCGCATGGTCTTACGAAGAGATGCCTGACATTGATCCAAGTATAGTGGTGCATGAGATTCCTACCTATCCTGGTGTGAAGCCTGTTCACCAGCGTCTTCATCCTGTGGCAGTCGCTATTAAGGGAGAAGTTGAAAAAATTCTTACAGTTGGTTTTATCTATCCAATTCCCTTGACAGAATGGGTTTCCAATATTGTTCATGTAGATAAGAAACAGGGTACCATTCATGTCTGTGTTGATTACCGTGACATTAACTATGCTTTCCCTAAGGATAATTATCCCACTCCTTTTATTGATCAAATAATTGATGACTGTGCTGGGAGTGAGATGTTTTCCCTTATGGACAGGTTTTCTAGGTACAACCAGATTAATATTCTTCCGACCGATCAACATAAGACCACCTTTATATGTCCTTGGGGTACTTTCGCTTATAAAATGCTCCCTTTCGGTCTTAGAAATATTGGGGCTACATTTCAGCTAGCAATTTCATTTGCTTTCCACGATATCAAGTGCATTTTTCAGCCTTATCTAGATGACCCTCCGACTCATTCGGCTAAGCGTAAAGACCATCCTAATCATCTCCTTCATATTTTTCTTCGATGTCGACGCTATAACATCTGACTCAATCTGCATATGTGTGTCTTCTGCATTGACTCCAGAAGAATCTTAGGGTTTATCTTTTCCAAAGATGGTATTCGTCTCAATCCACTAAAATTTGAAGCTATTGTTAATCTCCCCTCTCCTTCCTCCTTACATCAGCTGTAGATTTTGTAGGGGAAAGCTAAATTCCTGCATAATTTTATACCTAACTATGCTGAAGTGGCCAAAGGATTTACGTGATTAATGAAGTAAGGCATCCCGTTCCTCTAGGAAGAGATCACCCAAAAGTCATTCGATGCACTGAAGACATTGCTGGTCAATGCTCCTCTGTTGCGTCCTCCAAATTATCATCGTGATTACTCCCTCTATTTGGCCACTGCATTTAGCACCGTTGCCATGGTTTTGGTACAAGACGATGATGATGGTGACAAGCATGTCATTTATTATCTAAGTTGAAATTTTCTTGATACTGAGACGTCATATGCACATATCAAGAATTTGGATTTGGATGTTTTTCAAGCTATTCAACTTTTTTGTCACTATATTCTGTTACGCACAGTGACTGTGATTTATGATTGAAACCCTATGACTTACATATTGACTCATCAATTGCTAGGGGGAAATTACTCAAAGTTGATTTTCATCCTCCAAGATTTCTATTTCGAGTTCACTACCGCCAAGTCGAAGAAGTCATTAGTCTTCACTGATTTGATCTGCTCTCTCCCTTCCAAATTCGCTCCATCTAGTTCCTAGGAATGCATTCCAGACAACACAATTTTTCTTATTAGCACCCTCGATCCTTGGTATGGTGATATCATCGTATATCTCTAGACTTCTACTTTATGATCCAAGTTTATGAAGGATGCTCGTTGACGCATCCGCCATCAATCAAAACCTATCGCATAGTCGGAGATACACTGTACCACATCGAAGTTGATTCCATTCTCTACTGGTGATTGACTCTCGAGGAGGCTGAAAAAATCTTGAATGATTGTCGCAGTGGTGCCTATGGTGGTCACATGTCTGGGTATGCTACTGCACAGAAAATTCTTTGTGCTGGCTATTTTTTGCCCACCATATTTAAATACTGCATTTTTGCTATCTGTAATTGCCATGATTTCCAGATCTATCAACGCAAGATGCACGCACCACCTTCCCATCTTCACCCTATCATTACCATTGGTCCCTTTGAAAAGTGGGGCATCGATTTTATGACATGTAACCCTCACTCAGGCGGGGGGCATGCTTATATCATCATATCCATAAACTAATTCACCAAATGGGTTGAAGCAATTCCTACACTTATGGCTGACGGTAAGACAGCAGCATAGTTTCTATTCAATCATGTCATTTCCAGGTTTGGTGTCCCTCAAGCCATTGTTACCGATCATGGTTCCCATTTTCGACATTACATGGTCGCTGAGTTGACTTCCAAGTTGGGTCTGTGTCATGTGTACTCAACACCATACTACCCTTAGGCCAATGGCCAGGTTGAAGCCGTGAACAAATTTCTTGTCACTATGATTCAACATATGATTGGTATGCACAAGTAAAACTGGCATCTCATGTTGTTTTAGCTCTATGGGCTTACTAAACCTTAGTGAAGGATGTGACAAAATTCACTCCATTCCATATTGTCTATGGTCTGGAAGTTACCCTTCCAATTGAATGTGAAATTCCTTCTCTCAAACTAGATGTTGAATTGTCATTGAATACTTTGCCAGAAGAAGAGTGTCTTCTATATTTAGAGAGGCTTGATGAAACTCGCCTCTTTATTACTCTAGTCATAGAAGCACAGAAAAAGCAGGTCAAAGCTCATTTTGACCAGTCAATTTCCCCTTGTTCCTTTCTAGAAGGAGACCTCATCCTCCTGTATGACCAAACTCACAATAAGCTCGGGGCATGAAAATTTCAACATGTGGCATGGGCCCTACATTGTTAAGTGTGTTTTACAGAATGAGGATTATGAGCTTATTGATTATGAAGGCCATCCTATGGATCAGCCCAGAAATGGGTTGTATCTCAAAAAGTATTATGCATGAGTCATTCATGTATATTTCTTTGTACATAGGTGTTTTTTTCATTTTTGTAAATTTTTGGCTTGATATGCTTTGCGAGCATTTTCCTGCTTATTGGATCATTTCTTATTGTGTAGATTCCTATTACCCCTTATGTTAGTTTCACGGATGGTGCTTTACGCAGTACCCAGAACCTGTCTTCAGCAGCCTGGGTGATTTATGATCCTATTGGTGAGTTGATAGACCTTAAAGGTATCTGTCTAGGACGGACCACAAACAATTTCGCTGAATATAGTGTTGTTATTGAACTATTAACCGAGGCCATTACTCTTGAAATTCATGCATTGATTGTTAAGTAGACTCACAGCTTGTTGTTCTTCAACTTAATGGGCATTATTCTGTTAGAAACCCTCACATCTTAAGGTTTTATTTGCGTGTTTGTTTATTGGAAAGACACTTTTATTACATTACATATCAACATATTCCTAGAAGAATGAATGTGTTAACTGATACAGTAGCTAATATTGTATTAGATATACATTTGTATAATTTTTAAAAAATCATCATCACATGACAAGATCCATACAGGAAAATAGATTTATATATATACTGATTGTTTGCATCCATGTGCATCATAAGTTCAAAAAATATGTAGGTTTCAGTTACATCCTGAGACATCATGTCTCTCAAAAAATATGCGAAAATGAAAGCCTAGGTGTCTAGTCGACGTGACACTCATGATAGCACGTCACTTCCCGTACAAGATGCCTCAACAAGTGGTGAACACGGTTTGACGCCCCTACAGTATTTCTCTGGTACGCGTGAGGAACATCATCAAATCGGGCATAGTCCAGGATCCCACAAAAGATTTCGTCCAAGTTGCGTATGATTTCCTCCTCCTCTCCTCCCTCACCATGAGGGGCCACATCAAAGTCACGAGGAATCCTCCGTGCTATTGGTGACATGCCTACAGGTCTTTCCGGACCAACATCTGTGATTACATATATTAATGTCAGAACATGCATAACAAAAAAAAAAATCATAATACTCATCAAAATAAAAAAAGAGTCTTTCCCAATGCTTCATCCCAATCATCTCCTTCTGGGAGTGGGATATCTGCATCACTGGTGAAGTCCGTGCCAGAGTAGGGCCATTCCTCCATGACAATCAGCTATCGGCAGAACCACTCAAAGAAATCCAGTCTCCAGGACATCTGTTGACCGCCCCATGACCTTGGCATCAAATTTTTCCAACAGACCATCTATGGCTCCTGGGCTAGTGGTATCGGAACTATTACCTCCTGACATTGGAAAATTAGTTACCGTTCCAAGATGAAAGGTACCAATATGGATCCATAGTTGAACTACTTCAGCTTACCATTCTTGAATTTTTTCAACTCGCATTTTATGTTGATTTTTACTACCTCTGCCTAGTTGTAGAGTGTCAGTGCCATGCAATCCACAACAAGAAGTAATTGTGTTTTTTTGGCCTGATGTGGAGCCTAAAATCCTTCAGCTCACATGATGGTGTGTAGCACTACTCTTAGTGCCAGATCGAGAATGGTTTGGATATCCACCTTCTTGTTTTTGGATCGTTTTCGTGCTCCTCAGCACAATTGGTCAATAACCATACTCATGTTTTCCATTGTCGGTCGAGTACCAGTCAGGATTGGTCTTTTACCCATCCACGACAATCCAGTTAAGAATTAAATATCTGAGACCTCAATCTCAAGTTCCTGATCGCGAATAATGAATATTTCCTGATCAATGTCCCAAACATTGATCAAGTACTGCAATAGCTCTAGTTGAGCTCTGAGACATGGTGCCATAAAGAATTTCTTGAGCCCGCAATCTGTGAGAGCATCCATGCATCTCTCATTTCCCATAGCCTCCTCATCTTCTTCACTATGCTCTCGTTCTTTCCATTCAATCACCATTTTTTCATTTCATACCTACAAAAACATCCATATGATTTTCATTAGCCAAATACAATGCTTTTGAAATGGTTAAATTGGGCTCATTGCTTGAATTTAAAAGCTTAGAATGGTTTCTGCAGTTGGCATGCCCCCATTTGGAATTTAGGTCGGTTGGCACGAGTCTATGCCTGATACCCGTGCCAACTGCCGCGCCCTAAATTTTACAAAATCTCCCATAGATATACAAAAATGGGTTGCTGGTAATGAAAATTCTATAAAAATGCAAGGGAAGATATGAGTTCTTACCTGGAATAGACAGATTCGCGATTGGCCTTCTGGATTGCCCACTATCAACTTTGCAAAATCGTAGTGAAAAAGGGTAACAAATTTCTCACAAGAGGTAAAAGTGAAAAGTAATTTATTTTTTACCATTTTTGGCATTTTATAAACTTTTCAGAACCCTAATTAGGTTTTAAGGCATATTTTTCGGTTATTTTGCTATTTTATTTTCGGAAAATGGGTTTTATGTGCGTCTCTTGTGCAGCGACAGGTTCTCAATGTGATGATGATGAAATGATAAGTTGTATTTTATACTTTTTTGGACTCGGTATAAACACGAAAAAGTCACTCCTGCAGTCATCTTTCAGCTCTTTTCTGACTCAATTGTTGAGACTCTTGTCATTTTGAACTCGTTAAATGGTTGCGAAATGATATCTACCCAGTGTACGTTTACCCCTTTTTTAGGTTGGGATAGATTATTTACGAAAAAGGAATACCTTAGCCTATCACGACTAAAAGGTTCTCTCAGACATAGTTTTCTACCTTTTCATATCTGTGAGACTACCTACGAAAGGGACCTGTTGGAGTTTTCTTTTCCTCTTCTTTTCAAACTCTCTAAACATGAAAAGATGTCGAGTTCTTCCTTTGTCAGACTCGTTAAAATTTAAATCAGATCATAAATCGTCACCATGACGTAACCAAGTTCCTCCTTCCTAGAGCTCGTAAAATGTACTAGGATGGATTTGTCCGAAGTAAAAAATTACATGACAAGCATATGTTATCGCCTTCAAGCTTGTTTTCCAAAAATAATTGGGGTACTCTCTAGCAATGGTGGGGGGAAATGGAACTAGTTCTCAGTTGTGTCGGCAGTATGTCGCTCTTGGACATGACACTCATCTGCATTCGTGTCGAGTTGGGGACATCTCATTTCATCATTTTTGCCTCCCTGGGTTTGGGTAATATGTTTTGACCTCCCATCTACTATTTTCCATGTCATCATGACCAAAATCCCTTGATGTAAAATACTGCCAAATCCAGAGTCGTGTCGCTGATATGTTCAAGAGTAGTTTTCGTTTGCAGTTTTCAACCTCCCTCTGATCCTCTTTTGGTCTTGATTCACTATCATCATATTCCTCTGTCTCATGTCGATGATGTGGGAAAATTTATGGCCCTCCTTCGACCAGGTCACTTCTTGTCAACTTCAGCTCAATATCCATAAAATTGATCTAGAGACTCCCTTCCGGTACCTTATAGCTTGCATGCCTCAATGGCAATTTCTTCGCATTCGACGACAGGTCCACATCATTAACCTTTGATCAAGTGATTCTTTAGGTGTTGGACACCAGATCACTGTTCACATTTTGTGGATTGTACATGTTTTACCTTTAGAGCCATTTTCATTATTGGTGGTTTCTCTCGTGCTTTTTAACAACCTACATCATTAGCTGGTAATCAGGTGACTTTCTTGCATGTTTGACTTCAGCTAACATATTCACATGCTTGAATTTGTACTTGTTCGAGCCGAGATGGAGCGTAAGACCCTGGGTTTTGTCTGATAAAATCTAGGTTGCGGGATATTTTGGTTTATCATGACTATCTGCATGACTCTTTTGATTGTATGGTTGTGACCATATCTAAATCTATTTATTTGATCCTTATTGCTAGATGGTTGTGTCCATACCTCAGATATTGTTTATATATGTAATCTATTATGGATGGTTGCACCCATGCCACACGCTCATGTATCAGTGATATCAGTTGTATTTGTACTTGCAAGTCTTTAGACGGTGGTGTTTGGTTTGAACGCGTTCTCGTAAATAATTTGAATCCTCCCTCTCTCTCTCAAACCTCATGCTTTAGGTGGCATCTATTACACAACATTTTTTCACTGTCCCTACAATCCCCATCCCGCACATTGGAGGATCATTTCTATGACTTATATGTAGTGTCATGTCTTGCAAAAAGTTTCATTGCATCCCTTTCCATGAGAAGAACATTTCCTCTGTTGACTATTCCTGGAACAGACCATCAAAAACACATGATTTTGGGTCAGCGCTGGCAAGAAGTTATGGCCTCGCGCAAATAGATAAATTAGCACTGGGCCCCACACCCATTGGCACTTCGTCACAGTGGACTGCCCGCACTGAGATGTTTTTGGAAAGTTTTTTAAAATAGAAGTGAAGTTTCCATTGCCAACAACTTCGTGAGAAAAGTCAACATGAGTTGTTCGACTGAATAATGTTGAACATCTTCCTTTGGCTTCTTGTTTCCCACTTTTGAGAAACCTCCCAAAGGATAAGGCCTCCCTTACACCATTTGATGGATCCCAACCTCCTCCTGCTCTCCTATAAATATATCTCTCTCACATAGATGCAACTAGCTGAACAGTTTGATATAGCTGGTGTGAGATAGAGAAGAGAGAGACCTATTGTTGAGAGAGAGTCTAGGTTTATTGCCTCGCCAAGTCCAATTCCCAGTCGAATGCTCGAGACACATTTTGACTAGACCCGCTAAAGGAGGCTACAACATCAAGGCTCTTTTGGTTGTAAACTCTTTCTCTCTCTCTTCTTAATTAATACATGACTGATGTTTTGGTTCCCATCTTGCTCTAATATGATTAGTCTTGTGCAATAATTTTAATTCTCCTTGACCAATTAGATAGTTATGAATGAAAATATTGTTTCGTACACTGCTATCATTCTTTGATCCTTTTATAGGCACCTGAGTACCACTGCTGAAGGACAGTGACATGTTGGGGCGAAGATCAGGAGACTGCTGCCACAACTACGAAAATTGTGTTGGAACAAAGGTAGTACATCTATCCTGATTCAGTTTCATTCATTAAATAGGAATCGACGCATTAGCATGTCTTCTTGTTGCTAGACCCACCATAGGGCTAGAGGTATTGCCTCTATCCGTAGAGGGGATTTACCTACACAACACCCTCCACAATGCAAGAACTCAATGCCTCACCATTGGCCAGAAGATGCTTTAAGAGGGCTCGGTTTTTGAGATTTTGTGAAAGGATTATGGAAGAGGGGTACCATCTTCAATTGACCAGCCTATTTTATACAAGATTCAGCATGGGAAAGGTCATCATTACAATATTTGAGTTTAACCTATCAGTAGACCTAATTTCTTCAGCAACAGGTATTCCTTCTCATGAGAGAAGCAAATAAGGTTAAAAAAATTGAAGAAAAGGCTAAATGACACACAAATGAAGCTTAAAGAGAAAAATAGCATGGACTTATTGGTTGAAGCCTCTTTGGCTATTTATCCCATCATTCACAACTTCCATAGACCCAATTTTGAGAATTTTTGATCAATTTTGGATTTTTTTGTGATTTTTGCAAAATTCTTGAAATTCCTCATTGGAGAAGGGTAGTAAAATTTTGTTACGCTTATTTTGGAGGCATCAAAATGATAATTTATTTACATGTATGGATGTATTTTGATGAGTACATCACAAATAAGGAACCCCCTTGGCATCACAAGATGTAATTTTGGAGAAAAATCTCAAAAAATGCTCATTTATCATGTTTTTACCACCTTTTTGGAGCCTTTGTTATGCTTTTGGAGTAACCTTGGAGGAATGGATTTTTGAAGGCATTCCCATGGGTCATTTTACAAAATTCAAGATGTTATGGAAACTAGACACACAGGGCTAGTTGACTATTCTCTCAGAAGTGGATTTGGACTCCTAAATGTGCCTCCAAAATTCTGTTACACTTATAGAAATGTTTGTTACCCTTCTATTAGAAATGTCACAAATCAGCATTGGATTCCTCAGGACACTTGTCAAGCTCACAAATTGTTACAAATTCAAGGTTTTTTTGTCATATGAGTTGAAATTATAGTTATTGAGTTTTTTTTTCCTCCTATCATGAGGGAATATGTAATTAATGTAAGTGAAAAACACTCTTAGTTCATAGCTAAAATTCAGGGAATGGTTTCTAACCTCCCTAGAAACTAGGAAATGACTCACCTTGTGTATTCATGATCCATTTTGGATGGTATTTCGACCTGATGAGGTTTCATAGTCCATATTTTCTATAATTAGACTCTCTTTAGTATTTGTGGGGTTGGATAGTCTCATATTGCAGTGGAGATCTTGTAATTAGCTATTTGGAATGAAATCAAAGATAGATTTGCAGGAACTGTGTTGAGATACTTGCAGTATGATTTGGAGCATCTGTTTTTTCTCATGTATGTTTATCATTTCATGCTTAATACCATGTATTCTTCTTCATATATGTTTATCTTGTAATTTTATGAGCAGAAATCATGTTTATGCATGCTCTTTTTTAGACAAGATTCATCATACTATGTTTATTTGCTTCTAAATTTAATGAATTCACCTCAGTGCTCATTCAAACTCTCCTCCATTTCACCCTATACTCAATGACTTATTAAAATTCTTTCAAACTAGCTATATTGCCTCACATATTCTCTGTAGGTTCACCTTGGAGTTCAAACTTAAAAACCTTATATACAGTCTACTCACTAAATTTTCTATCCATCACTAAAAACATCCAACAAAACCTATTTACTAAGCTTATATACCTAGCCTAAGATCATTAGATACTCATCAATTCATTTGACCGCTAAAAGTGACAACTAGAGAGCCCTCACTGGTCCTGGTAGGGCTAGCAACTTTACCTAAAGCTTGGTTTGTGGTCACATTTCTCCAATCCTATTGTTAGCCTTGGGAAGTTGGGGAGAGTGTTAACACCTATAACCTCCAATAATAATAAAAAAGAACCCTCAAGTAGATTCTAATCATAAATAAATTGTTGCTCCAAATAAAAGTAAAGACAAAGGACATGTTGTTCCTAATCATGTTAAAGTCAATGAAGATTCCTCCAGCGGTAAAAACAAATATAAAGAAGTCCAAGATGGAGGATAGAAGAAAGATACTTCACACAAATATCAGCCCGAAAAGAAGGATGCACCATTGAAAGAGGTAGAAAAACAATTTGCTCTTTTTAGTCTTGAAAAATAAATTTCCAAATAGAAAGTCTGCATTCCTCTAACTGAAATAGTCAATAATTATTAGTACAAATTCCAAGTAGCTAAGTTGCTTAGAGTGGATCAAATTTCCAAGAGGGTTAATGTGAGTGATGATCACATTGAGCTTTTTTTTGGTCTTATTGTTGATGGTGATCTAGAAGATAGTGAGGTCCCTTCCTTTTGTCTAAGCCTCAAAATACATGATTTTATCCTCCATAATTCCATGCTTGATTCCAAAGCCTCTCAATACCTTATGCCCAAATCCATTATGGACATATTAGGATTGGATATCACAATACCTTATCATGATCTTTATTAATTTGATTCAGGGAGGATGAAATGCCTTGGCCTCATTAAGGAACTAGTGGTGTCTTTAGAGAAAATGCATGCCAAGAATGCCCTCATGGATGTTGTTGTGGCTGATATCCCTCCTAGGTATGGAATTTTTCTCTCCTGGTCATTGGGATCAAATCTTAGAGGTAACTTACAGCTTGAATTTTCATATGATACCATTCCCGTCTTTGGGAAACACAAGAAACTATACCAGGAAAGTAAAATTAAGTACATGATCAATAGCCAAGAAAGGCCTAATAATCATCCCATATATGTTGTCCACATAGATTTAGAGTCATTAATCTTATTCAATGATGAATTTTCAGCATCTTCCAAATTTTTGATTGAAGAGAAAGCATAAAATTCTAAGTTTTCAAATTCTATTTTAGAAATGAAAAATGTAGAAATTCATAAAAATATGACAAGTGGTTTGGAACCAAGTGAAACATCCCAAAAAAGAGATGAAACATTGAAAGAAACATAAATTTTTGGTACATCAGAAATTTCTCAAGCAACAAGTAAAGTTCAGTCATCCGATTTGCAGCTTCCTAATGAGGAAAGTAGTTTGTGGACCATGGACTTCGATGGAGATTTGGGTAAAGAAGGGGTTGGAATTGGAGTGTGGATTTACAAACCTATAAATCAGTCACTAAACATTCCTCCCAATGTTCAAATGTCATATTATAATCTGGCTTTCCACTGTTTAAACAATGAAGCTCAGTATGAGGCTTTGATTGTTGGTCTGAAAATTATCAAGAAGTTAGGTGCCAAGAAGATTTTTGTGTATGGAAACTCTGAGTTAGCAATAAAACAAGTCAAAGGGGAATACCAGGCCAAGCATCCAAGGATGTGAGCTTACCGAAATATAGTGTTAGGTATCCTTAATACCTTCACTGAGTATACTTTGATGTTGATCCCAAGGGACAACAATGTTATTGCTTATTCCCTTGATACTTTAGCCAGCATGTTTAAAATTCCATTATATCCTAATAATATGTATGAGATAAATTTCAACCACCACCCCATTGTTCCAGATAATGTTCAGTATTTGTGGGTCTTTCAAGGTGATAAACAGATCAGCAACTTCTTATACACTTAAGAGGAATTTGTGAATTCAAAAATGGATAACTAGTGCTATGAAGATGACCAAAAATTCCATGCAACAGAGATGCAAGTGCTTCAGCTCAAAGACAACTCCATTCCAAGATTTTTAGTTCCTTTGGAGGATATTTTTGATCAATATAATGTTGCACGCAAACCGACCATGCTACCAACAAAAGTGGGAGTGGAAAATCTCAATCTTGGCACTCGGGAAAAGCCAAAGATGGTCAAAATTTAAAACTCCATGAGCACAGAGATGAAAGGTAAATAAACAACACTTATGTCTCATTTTTCTTATGTATTTTCTTCGGAATATACTGATTTTAAAGTTTATGATAAAAGTATAATTCAACATACAATTCCCCTAAAGCCGGATTAGAAACATTTCCGCCAAAATTTAAGGAGAATGAATCCCAAGCTGTTGCCCTCCATTAAAAAGGAGGTAAATAGATTATCTATTGCTGGTATTATAGTTCCTCTTCAATTTTCAAATTAGATGTCTAATCTAGTGCCAGTGAGAAAGAATACAGGAGAGATTCGTTTGTGTATAGATTTCAGAAATCTGAATAAAGTGTCACTGAAAGACAATTACCCACTGCCAAAGATGAACCATATTATGCAAAGGGTAGTCACATATTCTATAATTTCATTGGTTGACGTATGCTTCGGGTATAATCATATTTTATTCCATCTAGATGATTAGGAAAAGCCAGTCTTTACAACAACATGGGGCACCTTTATGTATGCCAAAATTCCTTTCGAATTGAAGAATGCAGGGGCTAATTTTCAATGAGCAATGGATATTTATTTTTCCAATTAAAAATATGTCTTTTTGGTCATATATATTGATGACATCAATTTTTTTTCCAAGACAGATGAGCAGCAATTACAACACTTGAAAACAAATTTTTTAGAGATGTAGAAAGTTTGGAATATCGTTGAACCCAAAGAAGATCCTTTTCGTTATGGAGGAAGGTAAATTGTTGGGCCCTATCATATCAAAATATGGAATTAGGATAGATCCTTCAAATATTTAAGAAACTCAGACCTTGGACTATCCTAGGAGAAAAAATGAAATATGGTCGTTCAATGACAAAATCAATTTCTTAAGAAGGTTTGTCCCCAATATTGTTGAACACTTAAGGAAAATTACTGACATGATGAAGAAATATAGTGAAGTAAAATGGTATAAAGAGGCCAAGAATTCATTCAATCAAGTTAAATTGGCCTTATCTCATGCTCCTATTCCTATTAGTCCATATTACACACTTTATTTCATCATTTTTTTCATTTGCTTCGGAGCACACTCTAGTTGTTGTCCTTATGCAAAAGAAAAGTCAAGACATGGAGTAGCCCATCACCTTCTTTAGTAGAAGCATAAGAGATGTAGCCTTGAAGTAAAACATTATTGAGAATAGGTCTTAGCGTTATTAAAATCATTAAAGGACTTTCGGGTCTATATTCTCCACTCTCATGACATTGCCTATGTCCTAAACATTGTTGTCAAAGATGTGCTTACGCAGAATTATCTTGAAGGGAAACGAGGTAAATGGATCGCTACTATGTTGGAGTATGAATTTGAGATCAAGCCTACAAATCTGATCAAAGAACAAGGCCTAGAAAATATTATGGCAGATTCAAATCTACATGCTTTGGACATTAATTTTATTGCTGAATTATCTGAGGAGAAAGAGGCTGAAACATTACCTGAGGTATCTGAATTTTTTTCCTTCATCACCTTGGTATGTGTATATAGTTCATGCTTTTAAACACTTGAATCCTCCTCTCGGATTGCCAAGTAATAATGCTAGATATTTGAAGTTGAGATATCTTAATTATTGCATCCTTAACAGTGCCTTGTATTGGAAAGATTTGGGTGGTGTTTTTGAATTATTTGGTTGAAGGAGAAGTTGAAAAAGTGATGAGTGATTTTCATAATGGTGACTATGGCGGTCATATTTATTAGAAGACTACAACTAACAAGATCTTGAGGGCGGGTTTCTATTGGCCATTTTTATTCTCTAATGTTTATAAAACGGTCATGAGCTTTCATGAATGTCAAATATTTCAGGGAAAGAGAAAGCTCTTGCCTTTTCCCTTAAAACCAATTAAAATGAAAGAACCATTCCAGAAATGGGGACTCGAATTCATTGGTAATATCCATCCTCCATCATCAACCCAACATAAGTGGATACTCACTGCCACATATTACTTCACTAAATCGATTGAAGCCATCCCCACAAGGCAAGCTACTGGCACTGTCATTATTCAATTTTTAGAGAACAATATTTTGTCTTGTTTTGGTTGTCCATACAAAATCATTACTAACAATGGAGCCACCTTTAATTCCAGGAAAATGATTGACTTTTGTGATAAGTATCACATTAGTCTTGGTCACTCTACAACATACTATCCTCAAGGCAATGAGTTGGTTGAATTGTCAAATAAATTTTTCGTGAACATAATCAAGAAGATGTTGCAAGAAAACAAGAGAAATTGGCAAAAAAATATCACCAATGTTGTATGGGTGAATATAGTTAGCACAAAGAGATCAATCATCATGTCACCTTTCTAGCTTGTGTATGGTGTTGTTACAATTTTCCCTACTTGTTTAGTTGTACCAGTGATGAAAATTTTGTAATAGATCGACAACGAACCAATGATATCCAAAAAATAATTAGTCAAATGATTCATCTACAACAGTCAAGAGATGAAGTCTTCAGTCACACTTCAAAGGTTCATGATAAAATCAAAAATATTTATGATAAGAAGACCAAAGCTAATGATTTTAAGCTTGGAGATGTTGTTATTCGCTGGGATTCCCGGAATGAAGACAAAGGTAAGCACAGAAAGTTTGATCATCTATGGAAAGGTCCTTACAAGATCACTACATTCAGAGGTAATAAAGAATTTTTATTAGAGGATCTTGAAGGGCAAGAAGTTCTGGGAGGACCAATCAATGGTAGGTTCCTCAAACATTACCTTACTTTACCATTGAAGATGAAGTCCAATTTCATTGTACATATCATTTCAATTTGATGTCCAAGCAATAAGGAAGTTGTTGTATAAGTTTGAAGCCTGAGGAGAAGGTCATGAGACTTCTACATTCAGCTCATGTTTTCTTTCAAAAATTTCAAAAAGTTTCAATTAGTTGTCAAGTCAAAGTCAAGTCAATTCATTTTTAGGTCAAATTCATTTCCAGATTTATTTCATCATTTCGAGTTTTTAAAAAAAAAATTAATTTCCATTTTTTACTCCATTTCCCAATGGTAAGGCTACCTTATTTACGATGTTCTTGCAACCTCCTGAAGGAGCTTCAATACCCATCTAGAGCCAATGTTACTGTCAATTTGTCAGTGATCAAACATACTCTTTCAGTTATTTTCCTAGTAGTCATAGGTCAAGTTTTTTGGTCTTTTCAAACAAATTTTCAAAATACATTTTGGTCACTGAAGGAGTCTAGGTCAGAATTGCTACTCCCCTCATCTCATCCCTGGCCATCATCACTTTAATGGTCATCTCATTCATTATCATTTATAATTTTTAGGTCATTCAATCCATTTCATCTATGTCTGTTTTCTACGTGTCGTTCTTTTTCCTTTGAAAAATTCTAATTTGTCATCAGACAAGGCAAGAAATCCTTCATTTCACTCATAATTCTTTTAAAGGGGAGTCAACATAATTAATTCAATAAATTAAGGCAAGTTGTCTTATTTAAAAATGTGTTTTAATGTCAAAAGATCTCAAAAGGAAAAATTGTCTTTTTGTTTCATTACAAGACAAAAAAGTCATTTAAAATATTATAAAGGATAAAAGAAGCTCATCCAAAATCATTATTCTCTTTTGTTGTGTGGTAGAGCTCCTCTCTTACCTCTATTACACTCCTTAGCAGTTAAGGGTTTGAAACCAAGGCGATAATTACTCCAAGGAACACTTTGTTACGTTTCCAAAACACATTGTTACGTTTCTATAACTTCTACTATGCTTCTAGAGGAAGTTGTTACACTTCTAAAACTTCTGCTATGCTTCTGGAGGTAGTATTTATGCTTTTGTAGCTATTTTTTATGTTTTTGGAATAGTTATGCTTTTTCTACACAATCTTACAATTCTGGAAAGAGTTCAGAATTAGGGTTTTTTTGCTCCTAATCCATTCAAACAAACTGAAGGCTTGTTGGCATCATTTCTTAGACCTATTACAAAAGTAAGTTAACTTCTTATACCCTCCAGTGGTCAAATTATCAAGCTTATTATTGATTTTCATACTCAATCCAATACTCCATTATATTTTCACCCCTATATATCATTTAAAGATTCCAGTGAAATAAACCCTAACCCTCCCATATAACACTATCCTACACCTCCCACATACATCATAATCCCATCTCCCACCATCCATATCCTTCCTAAGAGTCATTTTCAACAAACCCTAATTTTTAACCAATTTTCACAGTGTTAAACTGGGAAATTCCTATGTTGCCCTCATTTGACCACCTTCCTCACATCCATTTTACTTGATTTCATTCATATCATGGAGCCAAAATGCAAGCCTATCTCTCGAAATTTTTGTAGAATTTTATTTGACTTCAAAACCCTTCATCTCACCCTCTAAGTATACCCC
Source organism: Pinus albicaulis (assembly GCA_034641835.2). NCBI lineage: Eukaryota > Viridiplantae > Streptophyta > Pinopsida > Pinales > Pinaceae > Pinus > Pinus albicaulis. The sequence continues at coordinate 14,530,625 of MU968359.1, read as the reverse complement.
ATTCCCATACTCTATTTTTCCCAAATTACCCTACACATACTCATTACATCTACAGACTAGGTTTTCATCCTTTCACTAGTGATAGAAAAGATGGAGAGTGAGAATAAAAAATTCAAGGGAGGGTGCCACCTCAGATTAGAACCCTTCACAATGCAAGAAATCAATGCTTCACCCTTGGCCAAAATATGTTTTGAGAGGACTGGATGTTTGAGGTTATGTGAGAAGATCATGGAGGAAGGGTATCATCTTCAACTTACAAGCTTATTTGCCTCTAATATCAACATGGGAAAGGTCATCATTGCAAGTGTATATTTTAACCTAAAAACAGATCTAATTTCTTCAACAATAGGTATTCTTAGTCATGGAAAGAAGTTGTTCAAGGGCATGGATGTAGACCTTAAAGATTACAAACAATTTCTCAAACCTCATGTTAGAGAGGAACCAAAGTACCTCTTCCCTTTCAGACACCTCCGTAACAAATATGCTCCTTTTATGATGTTAATAATGAAGTATTTCACATGTGAAGGAATATTTTCCAAGTTGTATAGCTACCATATCAGCTTGTTGATGCATTTCACCTCTATCAAATCACTTGATTTTCCACATTACTTGTACATGAGTTTGATCAAAATGACTGAGAAGGTTTAGAGGAGAAAACAAGATCATACACAAGTATTTTTCACCATGGTTTGGTCAAAATAATTGTGTTGCATAACCTTTCATCCATCAACATTACGTGGGAAACCTTCATGGAAAGAGTAGCAACAACGCCCACCACTAGCCCTCCTGTCATGCATAGCACATCATCACCATCACTGTCAGCACAATAAATGGAGGTTGGCTCTTCCAACATGAAAAATCAGATTTCAAAGGCTCCTAGGGTTGTTGAGATCACTCATACCTATGAGAAGGGAAAGAGACAAGTATTTTCACCCAAATCTATCAAAAGTGTAGTTACACTTGACACTATTGGTGAACAAAGTGAAATAGAGGAGTAATCTCTCATGCATCAGGGTGAAACACCTTTATACCAACATTCTGAACTAGCGCCATTGGAGGTTGAGGTAGCAGAGCAGGTTGAGATCAAATCAGCTGAGAAGATCATTAGGGAGAAGGATGAGGAAATAGTAGAGTTGAGGAAGATCTTCTCCATTGCTAATTCTCAAATCACTTTCTTAAATCAAGAGAATTTTCAATTGAAGGTGAAGCAGTTGTTACAAAGAAAACCTAAGCTAGACCTAGAGGAAGATGAATGTAAAGGTAAGAAAATCATAGAAGTTGGTAAAATGCAGGACATGGAGACTAAAACATAGCCAAGAAGGCCAAAGACAAGAGGCCTCAAAAGGGCATTGGATATAGAAAGACAGTGAGCTTATCCACCTAAAGAGTTGACCTTAGATGAGCTAATATCTATGCAGATCAATAAAGACAGAGAACTCTGGTTGGAAAGGGTAAATAAACATTTGGAGAATCTCTTGAAGATATCTAAGAGGGAGAATAACCTCCAAAGAAACATGGAAAATCACTATCGCACTAGTAACACAATTTCACAAATAAGGCTAAAAGAGTTAAAGAAAAGGCTATAAGAAACTCAAATGCAGCTTAAAGAGAAGGATAGCTTAGATTTTCTGGTTGATGCTTCCTTGGTTGTTTATCCCATCACTCATAGGTGCTACAAAACCAATTTTGAGAAGTTTTGAAGAATTTTGGTATTTTTTGTGATTTTTGCACAAATCTGGAATTCCCTCCTCACAGAAGTGTAGAAACTTTTTGCTACGCTTATTTTAGGGACATCCATATGATGATTTATTTATATTTTTGGATGCATTTTCATGAGTACATCACATTTCAGGAACCTTGTTTGCATGACAGGGTTTAATTTTGCAGAAAAGGAAAAAACCCACTCATTTTGTATACTTCTGCCACTTTTTTGGAGGTCTTGCTACACTTCTGGAGTGACCTTGGGAGAATGAATTTTTGGAGGCCTTCCCATGGGAAATTTTTCCAAATTCAAGATGTTATAGAAACTAGACACACAGGTCTAGTTGACCATTCTTTCATAATTGGATTTGGACTCCTATAAGTGACTCAAAAGTGGCTGCAAAATTTTGCTACGCTTCTGTAAAATTTTGTTACGCTTCTGTCAGAAATGTTACATATCTGCATTGGATTCCTCAGGACACTTGTCAAGCTCAGAAAATGTCAGAAATTTGAGGTTTTGTTGTCCTATGAGTTTCCATTAGATTAGTTGAGTTTTTTTTTGCCTCTTATCATGAGGGAACATGTAATTTAATGTAAGGGACACACACTCCTATTTAATAGTTGAAATTCAGAGAATGGTTTTTAACCTCCCTAGAATCTAGGAAATGACTCATATTATGTATTTATGATGCATTTTGGATGGGATTTTTGTTGGCTGTGGAGCCTAATTATCTTTTTTATTTTGTATCACAGTGTCAGACCCCTGTACCTTAATGGGGGAGGCAATGCCACCTGTAATTAAACGCTACCTGGGGGGTCCAGGGGGGGGGCGCGGCTGCAACTTCATGGAGCCCCCCCCCTAGCAGGGGGTTTCGGGGGCAACGCCCCCAAAGCTAAAAACAAATGTAAAATTGCCTTGTAAAAGTATAGTAATTTCCAGTCAATCTGGGCCATTCATTAGGCGGATGATCTGACGGTAGAAGTTATGTTTAGTTTATGGTTTTTTGCCCTAGAAGGCACCCCCTCGCTTGTATGAGGGTATTGTATTGTGGTTGTGTATGGTATGTGTATTCTCAGAGCAAGAAACAAAGAGGGAGACTATGATAGAGAATAGAGGATATTACAGTGGATCTGTTGTAGGTTGTGTCTCTTCATTTTTGCTGGATAATAGAAAGGGAGGACTGGCTGTTCGGGGTGGGCGTAGCCCAAAATGGGTGAACCACGTATATCTGTGTCTCTCTAGTTTTATGTGTTTTGTGTGCTTGTGTTTTCCACATATTTTATGTGTTTCATTGCTCTGTAATATTTGATTTTCTAACAATTTTGACCTGATGAGCTGTCATGGTTCATATTTTCTATAATTAGAATCTATTTAGTCTTTGGTGGGGTTAGATAGTCTTATTTTGTAGTGGAGCTATTGTAGTATTTGTGTTGAGAATCTTGTGGCATGCATTGGAGAGTTTGTTCTTCCTATGTATGTTTATCTATTCATTTTAAATGATATATTTTCCTCTTTCAAATAAATCTTTCCTTGTGCTTACATTGTAATTTTATAAGAAGAAATCATGTCGTTCATGCTCTATTTAGACAAGGTTTACATGATATGTATATTTACTTCTAAATGAATGAATTCAACTAATTTCTCATTTATACTCTCTATCACTTCATCCTATACTTAATGAAAAATTAAGAATGATTTCAAGCTACCTATCTAGCCTCACACATTCACCACAAATTGACCTTGAAATTCAAACCAAAAAACCCTAGACCTAGCCTTCTCACTGACCTTTCTATCTAGAACTTAAAATATCAAAAAAAAATCCTATTTACTGAGATTACTTACCTAGCCTAAGTTTAATATAAATTCAGTCAATCCATGACTGAAAAGTGAAAATGATAGAGCCCTCTCTGGTCTGGGTAAGGTTAGCTACCTGACCTAAAGCCTGGTCTATGGTTACCCTCCTTCAATCCCACTTTCAGCCTTGGGAAGTTGGGTGGAAAGATAACATTTTTGGCATCATTTCCAGGGAGAGATTGCAAAAATTTCCCTAGGAATATTTGTTTATTCCTCTGAAGGTTATACATGTAGGTGACAAGCTCTAGCATTCGAAATAGGTTGAACTCTTAAATTTGAGCCAAAGTCCAAAAATTCCTATCTAAGTTGGCTCCTAAAAGACATACTAGGTCAAATCTAGACCCAAATCCCTCACAAACTATGAATGACCCTGAGATTATTTTAATAAAGCATAAAACCAAGTCTCGGAAAGTTGGAAGAGTTATTCCTCCACTTGTCAAATCAAATTCTTTGCCTACGAGATTTGTTTCAGAAGATTTATTCTATAATTCATAATCTGAAAGATATTTTTTTAGGTCCAAGTCTAAAACTTTTCTTTTAGAAACTACCTTTGATCAGTTTGATTTTGAGACCTTTACACCATTTTCTGAGTCATTTTATTTTGAAGTTGATAGTGAAGTCTGGTCTAATTTCTACAAACTTAAAGGCTTGGTGGATAAGTTTCAATAAACTTCAGAAAGATCTTATTTCCAATATCAGCATCAGGAGTTTGCTTCACCACTTGTCATTACACCTTCTCATACTACTACATGATCATCCCTTCCTTTCATTCCATCATTACCTCTGCAAGTTTTCACTCCATCAACACTTCCACCACCCTCTCCATTAGTCATGGCCAGGTTTGATCTGTTGATCCTACCTCAAAAACTCACTGCACTACCTAAGAACTATGGTCAGATACTTCCCCTTTTTTATGGAACATTAGAATTTACTGCTTATCAACACATTCCCAAACTGATTGATTTCGTAGATCTTGAAGAGATTGAGAATGACGATGCCAATATGTGAATCATGACACAGATTTTCTCAGGAGAGGTAAAGAAATGGTGTTGCTCTCTCACAACTGGTTCAATAGGTACTTCATAGCAGTTGATTGACTTTTTTATGATGAAATGGGAAGAGAAGAAGAATCCATTGCATAATCTTGTTGATTATAATGCCTTGAAACGGAATCCCAATGATTGTGTCCAAGACTTTACAGTTATATTCAATCAAATCTATGATTCAATTCCTAAGAATATTAAGCCTCCTCCGGGCCTTGCTTTACTTCATTACCCTGATGGTTTCGATCCTGACATGGCCTATCATCTGAGGGAAATAAACCCTTAAACTCTTGAAGAAATGCAGAGAAACGTAATGGGCGTGGAAGATAATTTGACCATGAAAAAGTCTAAATTCAAGATGGAGAAAAGGGTCACTATCAAAGATGAAAATCTACTTCATCAGGGGGAAAATTAGACACCTTGATCAAGACCATGGAGAATATTATGGATAAAATTTCCATCGATGATAGGCAAGTTGAACCCTCCATTAGAAATCCCAATTTCAGGGGTCAAAATCAACAGCCTTAGTACAGGATCAAGCAAAGGGAACAGAGGGGTTAGGATCCACAAATTTTGTAGAAAATTCACAATCCATTTCAACATAGATACACTCAAGGCCCTAATGAAGAAGATGCAGAAGAAATTTCTGGCGAGAATAATTTATTTGAATAAAATCAACATCCTATTTTCCTTACTGAAGAATATCAGTTTTTTTGTAAAAATTTGTGCACTGGACGATTAGAAATATGTCTTGTCAAATGATGACATGTAATCAGTGTGGATGTAATATTATTAGAGAGGATATCAAAATGATATTTCTCAAGTGCAGAGACAGTATGGTTTGAGCAGTTGAAATTTTCCTGTAACATATAATAAGAAAAAACAAAATGCTCAAGAAGATGCTCATCATAAAGAAATTCTTATTCCAAATCAATGTAAAGACAAAGAACCTGTTGTTCCTAATTATGTTAAATTCAATGAATTTTCCTCAAACTATTAGAGAAAAGATAAATAAGTCCAATATGGAGGAAAATAGAAGGATACTTCACACAAATATAAACCCGAAAAGAAAGATGCACCATTGAAAGAAGTAGAAAAACATTATGCTCTTTTAATTAGTCTTAAAAATGAAATTGCCAAATCGAAAGTCTCCATTCCTGTAACTGAAATAGAAATAATGATCGATAAAAAGTCCTAGTAACTAAGTTTCTTAGAGTGGATCAAATTTCTGACATGGTTAATGTGAGTGATGATCACCCAGAGCTTCTATTTGGTCCTGTTGTTGATGGTGATATAGAAGATAGTGAGGTCCCTCCATTTTATCTAAGCCTCAAAATCCATGATTTTATCCTCCATAATGCCATGCTTTATTGTGGATCCTCTCACAACCTTATGCCCAAATACATTATGGAAAGATTAGGATTGGATATCAAAAGACCTTATCATGATATTTTGTTCATTTGATTCAGGGAGGATGAAATGTCTTGGCCTCATTAAGGACCTAGTGGTGTCTTTAGAGAAAATCCCTGCCAAGAATGTCCTCATGGATGTTTTTGTGGTTGATATCCCTCACAGTATGGAATTTTTCTCTCCCGGTCATGGGGAGCAAAGCCTAGAGGTACCTTACAGCTTGAATTTTCATATGCTACCATTCCCGTCTTTGGGAAACTTGGAAAAATATACCGGGAAATTAAAATGAAGTACATGATCATTAGCCGATAAAAGCCTAATAATCATCCCATACATTTTTTCCACATAGATTTAGAGTCCTTTATCTTATTCAACGATGAATGTTCAACATCTTTTGAAGTTTTGATTGAAGAGAAAGTAGAAAATTATGAGTTTCCAAATGATGTTTTAGAAATGGAAAATGCAGAAATTCATGGAAAGATGCCAAGTGGTATGGAACCAAGTACATCATCCCAAAAAAATGATGAAGTATTGAAAGAAACATAAATTTTTGGTACATCAAAACTCTCTCAAGCAACAAGTAAATTTCACTCATCTGATTTGCATCTTCCTGGTGAAGAAATTAGTTTGTGGACCATGGACTTCGATGGAGCTTTGGGTAAAGCAGGCCTTGGAATTGGAGTGTTGATTCACAGCCCTATAAATCAGTCACTAAACATTCCTCCCAATGTTCGAATGTCCTATTATAATTTGGCTTTCGACTATTCAAACAATGAAGTTGAGTATGAGGTTTTGATAGTCGGTCTGCAAATTCTCAAGAAGTTAGGTGCCAAGAAGATTTCTGTGTATGGCGACTCTGAGCTAGTAATAAAACAAGTAAAAGGGGAATACCAGGCCAAGCATCTAAGGATGTGAGCTTCCCGAAATGCAGTGTTATATATCCTCAAGACCTTCACTGAGTATACTTTTTCGTTTATCCCAAGGGACAACAATGTTATTGTTTATTCTCTTGCTACTTCGGCCAACATGTTTAAAATTCCATTGTATCCTAATAAGAAGTATGAGATAAATGTCAAACATCTGCATGTTGTTCCAGATAATGTTCAGTATTGGCAGGTCTTTCAAGATGATAACATATCATCAACTTCTTGCAGACAGAAGAGGAATTTGTGAATTCACAAATGGATAACCAGTGCTATGAATATGACCAAAAATTCCATGCAGCAGAGATGCAAGTGCTTTAGCTGAAAGAAAACTCCATTCCAAGAGTTTTAGTACCTTTGGAGGGTATTTTCGATCGAGATGATGTTGGACACAAACTGACCATGCTACCAACAGAAGTGGGAGTGGAAGATCTCAATCTTGGCACTCTGGAAAAGACAAAGATGGTCACAATTTCAAAATCCTTGAGTGCAGAAATGAAAGGTAAATACGTAGCTCTTATGTCTCATTTTTTTTATGTATTTTCTTGGGAATATTATGATTTGAAAGTGTACGATAATAATATAATTCAGCATACAATTCCCTTAAAGCCGGATCAAAAACCTTTCCACTAGAAGTTAAGGAGAATGAATCCCAAGTTACTACCCTCCATTCAAAAGGAGTTAAGTAGATTATTTATTGCCGATATTATAGTTCCTCTTCACTTTTAAAATTGGATTTATAATCTAGTGCCAGTGAGAAAGAAGATAGGAGAGATTCGTTTGTGTATAGATTTCAGATATCTGAATAAAGTGTCACTGAAAGACAATTACCCACTACCAAATATGGACCATATTCTGCAAAGTGTACTTGGATATTCTAGACTTTCATTCTTGGATGGATACTCTGACTATAATCAAATTTTATTCCATCCAGATGATCAGGAAAATACAACCTTTACAACACCATGGGGCACCTTTATGTATGCTAAAATTCCTTTCGGTTTGAAGAATGCAGGGGTGAATTTTCAACGAGAAGTGGATATTGCTTTCACAAATGAAAAATATATCTTTTTGGTCATCTATCTTGATGGCATTATTGTTTTTTCCAAGACAGATGAGTAGCACTTCTAGCACTTGAAAACTTTTTTTCAACAATGTAGAAAGTTTGGCATATCGTTGAACCCAAAGAAGAGCATGTTCGCTATGGAGGAAGGTAAATAATTGGGTCATATCATATTCTCCACTCTCATGTCATTGCGTATTTCCCAAACTCTATTGTCAAAGATGTGCTTACGAGATCGAGTGAAATAATCGACTAGGAATTTACGAGATCTAATCAAAGACTCGAATTGGAAGGGGATTTGTTTCATTTTTTAATGAGCTTGGCATAGGAAAAGAACTATGCTCAAGATTGTTTCATGTTTATGCGATCTTCAAATGTAGAGGAAACTATGCTCATAGGAACCTATTTAATTTTTTAACGAGGTTGAAATAGTAAAATAACTATCCTCATAAGAGTGTGTTTCATTTCTTAATGATCTTCACACAAGAAAAAGTAACTTTGCTCAGAGACCTTGATCATGACCTATAGAAGGCCATGGCTTCCAAGAGGTTCTCATCAGTTGGGAGAAAAAAATTCTAGAAGGTATCAAAGGATCCAATGGATAGATCAAACTCCAATGCCCCCAATAAATGATGCACTACATCACCTACTGGATCTAGGTCAAAAGAAGTTGAGAAAATAGTGAAAGGCTCTTGTTCAACAATAGGTAAGGGTGTGGGACATGTTGCCACATAATTAATCTGTGGTGGGAGAGATACCACTTTCATATAAGGACCATTTAGGGAAGTTGGTTGATTGGGAGTCAAATTAGGGCCAATGAACGAAAGTTGGTCAATGGTCATGATTATTCCTTCATGTGGGAAACACATCACATTAAAGAGTGAAGATACAAGAGCTCCCATGACATACACATAGTCATGCCCAAGGAGTAAATTAAAATCCAAAGGGCCTTGGACTACCATCACATCGATATAACCAATTTTTATTCCCAAAGTAAAGGATCCCTAACGGTTGACTATTTCCTCTATTAAAGGCCAACAATTTCTAGGTGATGGGCACAAGTTGTGGAGAACCTAAATCTTTCCAAGAAGTTGAGGAGAGAATACTAACATATGTGCCTTCATCTATAATTGTGCTATGTACGACCAAATTATAAGCATGTACTATGATTTGGTCAGCACATAAGGAGGAAGACAATATCCTGCCAGTCGACTCCAATCAAAGGAAGTGACCATACTACTTGGAGGGGGTACCATAGGAATGAGATCAATTCCCCCTATTGCTATGGGAATGAGAAAATTAATATCATGTACTGTTTGAATGGGAGGATTTCCCCCCAATTCATTTGAATCTGAAGAAATGAGAAGAACCTTAGCAGTATGAAGTTCACTCTCTATGGGAAAGGTGTGATCAACTGAAGGTTGAATCGAGTCAGCAATTTTATCAACCGATGGTTGATAGAGAACGAACTCATGGGATTCATGTTAAAAGAGATTGGGATTTATTGGATTTGGATTCTGATAAATAACTTCATCAACTAGTGGAGGACTAGGAGAAATATTATGGTAACTAGCTGGAAGTCGAGGCCGAGAACCTGTAAGGTTTTCCAACACTTTTGAGGCTTCATCCATATAAGTAAAAAGGTGAATAGGATGATTACCTTCACATAACTGACAGGGAAAATTAACTTTTCCCTTATTCTCATGGACCTTACTATCACCAGTTGATGGTTCGTTACTAGCATGATCTCTAAAGGCTGATGAAAAAGGCTGATATGAGCTTGTGGACAACACTTCTAATACCTTAGGAATACCAGGACATTCTCTAAGATGGTGGTCACCCTTACTTAACATACAAGGGAATTTAACTTTGAGGGGCTGATTGGAATATTTCTCCATACTAGTTGCATCAACAACAATGTCTTCTTGGTAGCCCCCTGCTTATTTTGCTTCTTCTTCTTCGTCATCTGCTTCTTCTTCTTAGCTTCCTCATTAATAGAATCAATAATTTCACCTAGGGAGGAGGAAGAAAGGGATGAAGAAACAACAAGTGAAGAAGGAAAAGGGTCAATTTTAAGATCAAAATGAGGTTTCTATTTTTCAAGTGGAGGATAACATAGTTGAGGAGTAGTTTGGACATTCGAAACCATAGGGTTCGAAAAAAACCAAACTGGAAAACCAATGGTAAATCCGAGAAGGGACAAAGTTTCCATGTAAGGAGCACCAATATTTCCAAAATAATGAAAAGGAATAGGATTCTCGTCAAAGGGGTTTCCTTGATTGGCATACTTAGGAACTATTTCCATTAGTCTCAACCTAATATCTACTAAGTAATTGTTCCACAATAAGGATGTCGTTTTGCGGTCAATTAATTTATTTTAGAAATTAAGGACACAAATAAAAACAAACAGGGGTAACTAGGAAAAAATGGATTACCAAGAAACCATGAAGTGCAATATACACCTTGGCTAACCAAGGATTTAATGTCTAGCATCCAATCTCCATGAATTTTTTGTTCGGTGTATCATGGTATACAAGGTGGCATACTCGGTTACTTATGGTGAGGATAGAAACCTTTATGGGACTCCGAAATTATACTCGATGGTACGTTGGAGTAAGGTCCGTAGTAGTGTTGTCGAATGTGTAGCCATTCGATGAGAGCGTTCCCATATAATTAATATGTGAGGAGCGCCATCCGATATACCTGAAGGTACGTGGAGAATGATCTGATACACTTACATACGTGAAACAGGATATCACCCCCGAGATACAACGCTGGAAACTGACGATAGCTCCTACATTTAAAGACGTCAGAACACGTCTCTAGCCTATACCTATATGTATGTTGTTAGTTTTCAAATGATACTTACGTTAGTTGAAGTCAATTTTAGAGTTGATCTTGAATTATGTTTCGATTTCAAGTCTCAAAACTCCATGTCACCTGAACAAACCTATGATGCAACTAATATGACAAAGATAACTCTTTTCATTTTCCTTTTAACAATGAAAGGTATAACTAAGTAGGGGAATAATAAATCAATCAAAAATGAAACAATTGATATCCTCAAATTCACTATTCCAATCAAAATCATATCCCTTTATGCAATGAAAATAATTTTTTTTATTCTCTTTCTTTTAATGTTTCAAATGGAAAGAAACATATGAATGCAACTTTATCGTTGATGAAAGAAACCACACAAACTTTAACTGTAATTTAGAAGTTACTTTTCAAATTCAACAATCTATCTATGCATACAAACCAAAATTGACAAGAACACAGAAAGAACAAAACAAAATCTTATCAAAAGGTGATGTCACTTACAGGTGATTAACACTCATACACAATCTAGCAAGAAAACCCTTAGATACACACAATTTCACTCTAGGGAATTCCAATTTCATATACAAAATCCTAGATTCAAATGCAAAAAAATTTCTTTTCAACACACTTAATTTTTGAAATGAGGAAAAATAAGATGCAAAGGTCTAATCACTGATTCAAATGCACTTTTCAGAATGAAGACTAGAACAAAAATTCATCCAAGTGACCAATGACCAAACGAAATAATTTTTCAAGTGACCTAATGATAATAAAAAATAAAAATTGAAACCAATCCTTACCAAATGAAATAAAACACAAATGAAAACCAAATGGAGTCTTTAGAGAGACCACAAGACACTCAAAACTCAGGGAAGGTTAGCTGGAAGTAGGCTGATCAAAGACACAATAAAAAACAAGAGAAAATTTTGTGCAAAAACGGGGGCCAATGCTGGTGCACAAGAGGCACCAGTGCTTTGTAACACGAGTACAGAGAGGGAAAAGGTGGGCTGAAATGCTCTATCAAAGGCACAAGGGTTGTGTTAGTCATGGGATAGAGTATTCTGACACAAAATTTGGAAATGAGACTCAATGAACTCACTTCCTAGGTGAGGTATCATGTAGCAGGGAGGACTTGTTACTGCAGAGTTTTTGTTGCAGCTCATGGAAAGATCATAAAGACAATTCCATAGAGGATGTGGGTAGAATTGATAAGGGATGAAGGAGGCATATGACCAGGAGGTCATAGAAATTTTTGTACCTAGGGATTCTGATGCAGAAGCATCAGGCCATAATTCAAACTCAATGCTATGAAGGGTGAAATGTGGACAATCTTTATAAACTGGGGAAAATTTTGTTTAACATAACTAAATTTATAAGTCTCTAGAAGACTTGATTAAATTGTAATTATCTACCATGTATGCGAATAGAGAGATTTTGGGTTGGTTGAGCGATTACGGGAGAAACTCATGGATCTTAAGTGATCCACTTCCTTTGTAATTCCTTTATAATGTAATTATGTATTGTATGCGAAGACAGGGTAGCACAATGTAGCCACAGGGCGATTTTTTGGTCCAGGCCAGAGAGGCCTTAGAATGTAACTCGAGCTCGGGGAAATAAATGAAATTGTGTTTTTTTATATATCCAGATATAATCTGGATTTTGTATGTATCTGTGTGTTCATTTTATTTCAACCCTGTTATCTATAAGTTGTGTGCGTAAGAGGGCATAGAACGAAGTTCCTATGAAATTCGATGAAGACCAAGTATGACAAAACAGGAGTATTGAGATGTGATTCTATTGAAGCCAACAACGAGGGATGAACAGACCGGATCACATCGCATCAGTGATTTTTGTGTTTTTTAAGCCTTCGCAAGCTAAATCATTTAAATTGTGATGCAAAGTGACTGCGTGTCGGGGAGGGTCTGAGCGCTATCACACTTCGCAAGTGATAATTGTTGCAGTGAATGTTGGAAAGTTAAGTTTGCGAAATTGCGAATGTTAATTGTAGAAAATTGCGAAATGTAATAGTAGCGATTTGAAAAATCATTGTATCACAAACTTTGTATTATATGTATTATGCAATCAGTGATAAATTTTATTTTGTGCATCATGCAAAATATTAACCCTACGATTTGCGACGAGGGTTTTCAGCTGATATGTGATATGGTATATAATTCAGAGTGTGAGATGTTAACATTTGCGATCTGTGATGTCACATATTCTGCGACCTGCGATATATGTTATATTGCGATTGCGACTTTTTTTTCATATAGAAAAGTTTCATTAAAGGAGTCTGATGTTGAAATGCTTCCGATGTATACGTGGGCCCATAACCCACAGGTCCATGCGGTAATATGTTAAATGTATTTTTTTGTTGCATCAAATTGGTATCAGAGCAAGGAAATATTTTCTGTGAGAAAGAGTTTGTGTGAAAAGGAAGAAGGAGGTACAGTTGTGTTGACGGTTTGTGAGTTTGCGGTCTTTATATTTTTGTGCAGGTGAGAAGATTGTAGCAGCCTAGAGTAAGGAGTGCTCAAATGGTTCCAAAAGAGAGAACCATAGACATGCAGAAAAAATGAGCTCAGAGGAGAGAAGCTTGGTGAGGTATCATGTATTAGGGAGGACTTGTTACTGCAGAGTTTTTGTTTCATCTCACGGAAAGATCATAAAGGAAATTCCACAGAGGATGTGGGTAGAATTGCTAAGGGATGAAGGAGGCATATGACCAGGAGGTCATAGAAATTTTTGTACCTTGGGAGTCTGATGTGGGAAAATCAGGCCATAATTCAAACTCAATGCTATGAAGGGTGAAACTTGGATAATTATTGTAAATCAGGGCAAATTTTGTTTAATAGAGATAAATTGATGGAATTGATAAGTCTCTATAAGACTTGATTGAATTGTAATTATCTAACATGTATGCGAATAGAGAGATTTTGGGTTGGTTGAGCGATTACGGGAGAAACTCATGGATCTTAAGTGATCCACTTCCTTTGTAATTACTTTATAATGTAAGTCTATATTTGTATGTGAAGACAGGGTAGCACAATGTAGCCACAGGGCGATTTTGTGATTTAGGACAGAGAGGCCTTAGATCGTAACTCGAGCTCAGGGAAATAAATGAAATTGTGTGTTTTTATATATCTAGGTATAATCTAGATTTTGTATGTATCTGTGTGTTCATTTTATTTCAACCATGTTATCTATAAGTTGTGTGCGTAAGAGGGCGTAGAACGAAGTTCCTATGAAATTCGATGAAGACCAAGTATCCAAAAACAGGGGTATTGAGACGTGATTCTATTGATGCCAACAAAGAGGGACGAATGGACTGGATCACATCACATCGGAGATTTTTATGTTTTGTTAAGCTTCGCAAGTTAAATAATTTAAATTTCGATGCGAAGTGACTACGTGTCGGGGAGGGTTCCAGCGTTATTGCACTTCGCAAGCAATAAGTGTTGCGGTGAATGGCGGAAAGTTAAGTTTTCAAAATTGTGAAAGTTAATTGTCGCGAATTGCGAAATGTAATAGTAGTGATTTACGAAATCATTGTATCGAAAACTTTGTATTATATGTATTGAGTTATCGGCGGTAATTTTATTTTGTGCGTCGTGCAAAATCTTAACCCTGCGATCTGCGACGAGGGTTTTCAGCCGATATGCGATGTGGCTTATAATCTAGAGTTCGAAATGTTAACATACGTGACCTGGGATGTCACATATTATGCGAACTATCATATATGTTATATTACGATTGCAGATTTGTTTTGATATAGCAAAGTTTCATTAAAGGACTCTGTTGTTGAAATGCTTCCGATGTATACGTGGACCCATAACCCACAGGTCCACACGGTAATATGTTAAATGCAGTTTTTTGCTACATCAATAACGGTAGAATCACTCTCTAAAATATAATGTCTTGCATATGGAAGGTTGTAAATATATAGAGGAGTGGGGTAAGTTGGGAGTTCAGATCCAATTACCAATCTAAGTTTTTAGATCCACATTTGATGGGAGGATGGGATCAAAGGATAATGGATGGAAACTCCAAAGAGGGATAGGATAAGATTTGAATGTTTTATCTGAGGTAAATTGTTGTAAAAAATTCTAGAAGCTTTTGGAAGAGGAATATTATGAAATTTCTCTCTTTTTCCCGAATTTATAGAACCTAAAAAGGTGCAAAGGGGAGCAACCTGTAGGTGATAAACGTAGGCCACAGTGGAGAAACTTGTAGGTGAACGTTTTCCAGAAGAAGGCTAGGGAGTGTTGGTCCTAAACTGGCTTAGATGATGTAGTTTCAGGCATAAATTCTGGAAAATAAAGGAGGCATACTTAGGGATTTTTGCAATGATGTTGACAAGGGGGAATAGGATGTTGATTGATCCCATTAGGAGACCTATTGATTGGGTGTGAAAAAATCGCGTATTGCGGCAAGGGACCCTATTGTAAGACCTAATTGTCAATTTTTTGAGGTTATAAATGATAAATATGGATATATGCAAAGAGAGGTTGATAGATTGATAATGGTTGAGGCTATCTATTATGGACCTTAGCATTGGAGATGAGTTATTGATTAATTATCCCTTCTTAAAATGCAATGTTGCGCAAAATGAAAGGGAAGAACAAGGTACCCATAAGGATTTTATTAAGGGTAAAAAACTAAAGAACAATCAATGAGTATGGATTGACGTTTTATAAACTATGTTGCCAATATTTTGTTTTATTATATATATATATATATATATATATAAGTTAAGACATATTTCATTATATTTCTTTGAAATTGATATATTCATGATTTATCCAATTGTTGACTAACATTGAATAATGCTTATGTTTGTTGATAGCTATAATTTTTTGATGATACACCTACTAATACCCAAGGTCAAACCAGGTTATTAATATTTGGATGGGATGATCTAAAGCATCCCTTAAACCATACCAGGGCAAGAAAAGAAAGATTGAAGAGAACACTAGTAGCTGAGAAATTTGAAGAGCTGATGATATTAACATACATTGATGACATGCCACCTAGCCTTAATGCATGAAGAAGGATTGAATGAAATGATTAGAGGTTTCTTTGGGGATGGAAACAATGATGGTGATAATGATAATATGGTTGACAATAATGATGATAGCAGGGGAAATTACCACCAATGTAATCTTGATGATAACAACCTGAAAGACTCAATTAAGCAAGCAACTAAGACACTCATGTTCAAATTAGTTGCAAGTATAACCTAAAAAATTGCATGCACATTAATAATATTAGAAATCAATTCATAATTTGGTTGTTCAGACAAAGGATTCACTACCCTACTGAAGTGAGTTGAAATCAATTTCTTACATTTCATTTTCAATGGTGTACATAATTCATAAACATTCATCAACTTTGTTTATATTTCCCTAAGGGGTTTTTAAAACCATATATCGTAAATAAAAAATCTTAGTACATATTTACATATCAAACATGTTCATCATAATTCAAACATTAAATTAATTTAATATTGATCAATATTACAGGGAACTAAAAACTAAAATATTCCTTGAAGAGAATGTGTTTCCATCAACTTGCAGAGAAGCGCATCAGTTGTTGGTTGAGTTGGGGATTGAATATAAACAAATTCATTCATGTAAAAATGATTTCATTTTATACATAAAAATGAATATGAAGACAAGGTAGAAATCCTTGTATGTGAAGAGAAGATATATCATATAGATGTACAAGGTCCTACAATTCCAAAGAAGGCTTTATGTCACATGCCAATTATACCTAGACTTCAGTGAATGTTTCGTTGCAATTTTCTTCTACAATTGATGTAATATAAGGAAAATAACAAGAGTAAATATGGATTCATGCGAATTTAGACCGACTCCAAAGCAATGAAACACATAGAGAAAAAATGACCAAGAAACTTCAAAATCAATGTCGTAATATTAGGTCTAATTTTTCAATTGATGGAGTGTGCCCATTCTCTTTCATGAGCTCAAATTATAGTGTTTGGATAGTTATATTTATAGCATACAATATTCCCCCATGGAGGAGTGTTATAAATGAGCACTAGTATGCTTACTCTTATCGTTCCAGGAAAACATCAAGTAAAAAAAATGGACATTTATCTTGTGACTTTTATTAATGAGATGCAACTCCTATGGAAAGGCATAATAATATATGACATATCACATCCTCCTAAAATAGGTCCTTCATGTTGTATGGTGTGCTATGCTAGACTATTCATGATTTCCCAGGACTTGGTGTTTGTATCTACGTATTTACACTCGTATTTTATTTTCATCCAAACTTTCATACTTACGTTTATACTATTATTTTTATGTTAGTAAAATTACTTATTGAATTGTAAGGATTCAAAAAAAGGGGAAATCTGCATGTCCAATATGTGAAAAAAAAATTCTAAATATCTACATAAATTTATTTATGCAAACAACAATGTTTTCTACCAACGGATCATAAGTTTAGAAATTTCCAAAAGAATCAATTTGATGGAAAAGTTGAAAATAGAGGCCCTCCCCTGAATATGGGTCCAGGAGGTTGGCTTAATAAGTATTAAGATACTTAATCAAAATCTTGGGAGGATTTTTCTAAACGAGGTGATTCAGTTGAAGAACCTAAACAAGTTGTAGTTAATATGCCAGAAGGAATGAAAAGGAAATGCATATTTCATGAGCTCCCTAACTGGAAGGATTTATTAATAACTCACCTATTTTATCATATGCACGTCTTAAAAAATGTCTCAAATTATATATTTCGACATATACCAAGCAAAGAGAAAGACACCTTTTCTTCAAGGAGAGATGTTGCTCTTTCGCGTACCAAATTGGATAGAAGATATTTGTGGCCAAACAAGGAAAATGAAACATGTCAGAAGTTCCATGGATTTTGAAAAAAAATATCTAGACCAACTTTAAAAAGCCATATATTTAAGGAGGACACCTAATGGCTATGGGTCATCACTGGAAAAATATTTTATAGTTGATGGACATCTGAAAAGATTTAAAACAGATGATTTTCATAATTTCATGAAGGTATTATCATCATTTAACTTTTACTAGTAACATTGATTAAGTACAAAATATATTTTGATATTTTGTTGTGTGAGAAAAATTTGTAATGACCTTTGAGAAAAATTTTTGATAACATATCATGCCATTGGAAATTAGGGGGGATTCAAGTCTTGCAATTGACTTAAGGAATAATGATAATTAAATTTTCATCATTTACAAGGTATGTGATATGAAATGTTCATGTGTGAAAGATATAGGGATATTATATTTATTTTTTATTTTTGGCTAAAGGTTCATACTAATTTTATATTTTTATATTAGGTGGACCTCCAAGGAGATCCATGACTTTGAAGTGCCAAAATGGAAGAAGGAAATTTCAGAAATTGTATTTGTATTTGAGAAGGAGCTCCATACAAGTTTTAGGGACATAGAAGTCCATTTACTTATACACCTAATCGATGATATTGAATTGGTAGGTGCCGTATCAACAAGGTCGGTGTTTTTCTTTGAGAACTATTTGAAATCTCTAAAAAGCTATGTCTAAGAAAAAGCACATCCATAGGGTTGCATGGCTGAAGGGTATGTATTGAATGAAGCATTTTTCTTCCTATATGGATTTCTTAGTAAGGATTTTGAAGACGGACCATGCTTCTAGGATGAAGAACAAGCATCAGATATGTTTTATGGAGAAAAAACACAATATAATGGTGTTGAAGTAGAAATTAGTAAGTAAATTCATGATCAATGTGGTTTTATTCCTTCCAATCATTAATTTACTATGTAATTTATTTTTCAAATATACAACATGGTATTTAAAGTTTGAAATAAACATGTTGACATGTAATAGGTGCAAATGAAAGTGTTATATTGAACAAGTTCATTATGTATCACATGGAATTTATGAACAAGTGGATTGATTTATATCATAAAGAGAGAGAAGAAGTGTTAGAAGCAAGGAGATAATTTAAGAGATCAAACCCCAGGAATACTCCACTTCCCATTGATCTACTTTGGGGATGGGACAAAGATCGCACACTAAAATGGGCTACTAAACAAATTCAAAATCAAATAGAAGATCCGGGTATAGATTCAAACATAAAAGAAGATTAAATAAACATGTTTAGAGGATTTGAAATAAAGGTATGGTTGGAATTTTACAAAATGTTATTTCTTTACAATTTTCACATCACTAACTATTTTCATATTCATCATTATACTTGTGTTCACTAAAGTAAATGGTCTTTCACAGGTGAGGAAATATCCTGCAATGTGGGCATATGGTCGAAATTATTTTGTAGAAAGTGTATATGTAAAGAGACAATCCTTTGATTTTGGCATCGTGGTTTATTTCAAGCAATCCAGTCAAGAAAGCTCAAAAGATAAGAATGTTAATGAAGGGAATCTACAATATGTTGGGAAAATCCAACAAATTATTGAGTTGGATTACCACTCTTCTAAATGTTGTATTTTTAAGTGTAGATGATATGAAGCATTTGAGAGGACATAGAGACATGATACCCACAGTGGATTATTTTCTATATATTTCTCAAGGTTCCTACCAAAGGATAAGGAGTCTTTGTTCTACCAATTCATTGTGAGAAGGTGATTCATTAACTCAAACAAGAAGCTATAGTGATCATTAATCTATTAATTCATATATATATATATATATATATATATATATATATATGTGTGTGTGTGTGTGTGTGTATGTATGTATGTATATGTATATGTATATATATACATATCTCTATGTATGTGTGTGTGTGTGTTTATAAAATTATTATAACATAGGTCTAATATATGTATGTCGTTCATATGCAGGTATTTTTCTACAAATATATTTTGGACCCTAAATGGATATTTTTCATACATTATGATCCAATATTAAGGCATGTATTTTATGACGCATTAGTGGATACCAAGCAAAACAATGATGGCTAACAAAATGAGAGAGAGGAATTAGAGAACATCATCTAAATTTACATCCATGATGATTTTGAAGATGGTTATGTTCAGGCACAAGGAGATGGAAATACAGAGTTAGATGATGGTATAGAAGACAACAATATGGATGGTATAGAAAATTACGATCCAAATAGATCTAGTAAAAATATAGATGCTCTGTAGTCAAATTTCAATGATGATGAAGATGATGCAGGTCAAGATGAGGATGATCATATTATGACATACTTGAAAGAACATATGAACATTGACAATGATGCAATGGATGACATTTTTGCAGAGAATAATGTTAATGAGAAAAACTTTTAAATTTCTAGAATTATTTGTAATCCATGTTTTAAAATGATGATTTTTGTGGCCCAAACCTTGAAATGATTCAATATTATTTGTGTCAATACAAATTACCTATTGCAATATCATTTAAGTGTTCAATATTTGGTATGAATTGTTGTCAGAAAAAATTAGAATTATTTGGATAAGAGTTAGCATGGTTAGTGGTCATTTATTGGTTGATAATGGTTTAGAGGTGTGGTTATCTTATTGGTTAGACTCAGATTGAAATAGGATGAAGAGACTAATGTATAAAAATAAATTAAATATGAAATTGTTAAAAAATATAATTACATATATTGTATATTATGTAACAAATTGTAAATACAAACTATTAGGCTACATGTATGAAAAATTTGTTCATTAATTTATATTATAGAAAAAATTAAAATATTTCACTAATCCTAAGCAAAATTATTTTCTATGGAAAAAATTGGAAAATTTTAATTGTATTAATGTTATTTATGAGTAAAAAAATACTATCCAAGTCGAATCATTCAATTTGGATTTGTAATGAAGGTTAGGCGTGCATTTTTGTCAAGCAGGACACAATTTCCTTGCTTCACTAAAATGCATGCACAAACTTCATTTTTTGGCCAATATGGTTGATTTAAATTGTACATTTTTTATTTACTAAGTAAAGATAATTTGTCTTTTTTTTTATACTTTGGAATGTTGGAGCTGGAGTTGATAATTTGTTGAGACTTGAAGCCCTTATTTTTGTACTATTTTTTTAGACTTATAAGGATATTTTGTCTGGTGAGATAAGGATATGTGGATTATCTTCCCAACAATGTTGATATATACAATATTATTATGAAAATATTTCATTTTAATGTTGCTAAATTTGTATGTCATGTAAGCATTATGTAATTTTATTGTTAATAGAAAAATCCATGATGGAGAAGAATGGAGAGACCTTTCCAGGAAGCCCACATCTCTGCCTGATTAATTAAGGTAATGTCAATCCCCCAGGCATAAGACAATATTTTTTTACCATTTTGGTTAAAAATTACACCTCCAACTCCAACTCCAACAACCCCTAGATTTCCTTTTGAGGCACCCTACGGTAAATTTTGAAATATGATTCACTAAGCATATTGTAAATTTTTTCTACTATGAAAAAAAGACATATTTTGTATTTCAAATAGAAATTTAGTACATTACATAACTAGATTTCTCGGTTCAATAAGCTATAAACTTATAAAATTTCATTACATTTTCCAAAAATAAAAGAGTAAGTATATCTCAATGAGACCAAAACCAGATAAAAACTCCATGAAGGAGAATTAAAAGTAAGTCCTCAAAAAAGACTACCAGTTTATTTAAAAATGTGTGTTAACGGAAAATATAATGATATATAATGCACATTAAGAAAGAATAATGATATATATATATTACATGTTGAAATGTGTCTAAATATATATAACACCTAAAAATTGTTATTATGAAACTTGAGGATGATTAGGAGGATTGTGAAAGCCCTTCTCTAAAGAAGAAGAGTGTATCTTTCCTTCTATGGATAATTGTGATTGTTCAAGCACTACAACGGACAGATCATTTGATCCTTGTTGAAGGTGTCAAATTATCCTTTCATAATATTCTTGTTATGACCAAACTGATATTTATTGGTTTCTCATCACTCAACTCAATGTAACTCTTTCAAACCACTTCTAACTGAATATTAGCCTCTTCAGTTTGAGAGGGCTCTCTCAAAGGGGGTTTATGGTTTTGAATAAGGATAGTACTAGATGGCTAACTCTATGAATTGTAACTTGGTTTTGTATGATTTTAGGTTGAAAAATGAAGGCTTGCTACCATTGGGCTATGGAGTCTACATCAGTACTCTAAGTGATAGTGGTTCTTCACATGGAAGCTGAGGCAAATAGAGGTTTTTAACAAAGATAATTCATGCATATAACATAGGAAAACACAATAATTTCACCCCTAAAGGAAGTCATAGAATAATATTATGAATTATGAGTAATTAGAGTAAAATCCACTACAAGTGATTAGACATAAATATAGAGAGAAATAACACATCAAAAACCTCATGAGAATCTCAAGTCTAGAAGTAGAAGGTCATTGTATATTACTGATAATGGATAAAACATACAAGTAGCAATTGGGTGCAATATTCTCCAACCCTTTTCTCTTCCATGTTTAGTCTATAAATAGACATTCTTTACAATGTAGATGATTTGCCCATCTGGCTAGATCTTCGAATTCTACTCTGACACCTATCATAACTGTAACCACTATTTTGAAACAAAGAAATGACAACTATCCTTAACGAAAACAAACTCTTAATAGGACTCTATCTCTTATTTATTACATTTTGTTCTCCTAATAGTGAAACATTTACATAACGGATATCACATGTTCGAGGGATAATTCACCATAATTCACCACCACTTTACATCTTCAAAGCACGCCTAGATCTGTGGAACATAATCCTACGTTTTAGGGATGGATGACCTTCACTTTAAACATTATTTTGACTGATGAGTTAACTATGTGGCACTCTTTTCGAGCCATGAATCTCTGTTGGTATAGTCCACTGACATGCTGGAGGTCTCCAGCTGGCTAATGTTCTTTTGGGATGCTCAAAAATCTTCAAAAAGATCCTCACTACGAAACAGGGCATTTTAGGCAGTTTCGTAGTGAATTTTAGTAGCGTATGAAAACTTTCTTTTCCATCTATATTTTTAACACATTTTTTGTTCCAATACCTTTACTATGCCAAGATACCTTGCAAAAAATCAATCTCCCTCCATAATACTTGAAAAATTTGAGTTTAAAGGAAAAAATGCACCTACAGAAATTTTCATAGCGGTTTTTTGGCCTCAAGCCTGAGGTACGCTATGAAACGGTCCAAAAAACCAGAATTTTCTGAATTCAAGATTGTCTTCAAAAATTGATCTCCATCTACAAAATTTGGGTTCTCTGCATGTTATTAACCTCATCAAACATATTCCATCTCAATTTTTACTCCTGTGGTGTTTCATTTTCATTTACAATCAATTGACTAATGGGTTCTTCTACCACTTTCATCTTTAGCCCTTTCTTTTCCAACTCCATCAAATCCAGCTACTCCTGCAGATCTTCCACTTGGTCTTTTAATGCTCTATTTTTGGATTGTAAGTGCAAGTTAATCCTCCTAACATGTTTAAACTCATCTCTTAATGTTTGAGTCCATATTAGCAACTTTTCTCTATTGTCCAAAGTTTTTGAAACAATTGTGACTTACTCTTCCCATATTCTTCTCATCTGTTCAAATTGAACCTTCTCAGCTTTGTGTTTCTTTGCCTCTTGATTAAAAATTAATATCTCTTTACCTGCCTCCTTCAACTAATCTTTGAGGGTTTCTATATATGTTTTTTCAATCATTTTATATTTTCCCTCTCTTTGCTTAATAACCAGTTCCTCCTTTGCTGGTGAAGGAAAATCTATGATGCTTGTTGGCTAGGTAGCTTCATTGATTTTCTTAGTCTCTTTGGTTTCCATGACCTTCCTTTCATGTTTGGTCATTGGATTCCTTGGTTGAAAAATGAAACCAGCATCATCACCTGAAAAATCTAGTTTTTATCAGTCGTACCTTTCTTCAACTTTCTTCTTGCATCTTCAATGTCTTCGGCTTGCACAGTGGGTGACTCTTCAATTTTAGTTGCATGCAAAATATCCTCCAAATTTCCTTTAGCCAATGTCTGGCTTTTAGTGACTCTCTTTCTGCCTTGTTTACTGACAGTATGCTTCTGTTTTGTAGGTGTTTTTTGAGGTGTGTCAGTCTCCTACAAAATTTTTGCTTCCATGTTCACTGGTTTTGGGGGAGATGAACTATTTTCTTCTTCAATTTCCTCTGCCACAACTGGTGATGAAGTAGTTCTAAGTTTGGAGGCTTTCTTAGGAGTAACCAAATCAATTTCATAACCACTCATGAACAAAAAGGAATTCCAATCTCTGTCTAACCTTTTCAACTCTTCTAACACTAACAACTTTATTAGACCATGATGAAAAATATATGTCTCACTTCCTTCTGTCTTGATTTGAACCTTATCTGACATTTTCCCTAGACTTATGTATAAAAAAAAATGCAATTCAAGTGACCTCTTAGGTACAAAATGCAGAAGAAGTTTGAGATGATATGAGTAAACCATGTGAAATCTTCCTTCATAGGTAAAATACTTTTGAATGACCATCAAAAACTTTGCATAATTATCCTTCATGAAACTCCTAGGGATAGCATTTTTCAAATCAATTTCACTGTGTTATTATTTGATGAACTCTTTGAAATCCTGCATTGTGAATTTTATACCTTTAAACCACTATTCACCTCCTCTAGGGATTCCTGTAGCTGATGATATGTTCTCTGGTGTCACTGTAAGGTTCAGAATTCCAACCTTTGAAGTTGTTCATATGAAGCTAGTGGAAAAATCCTTGAAACCTGTAAATGAAAGCCCTACAATCTCTGACAAAATTTTAAGCAACCAGTTCTTCTGAAAACCTCCATGGAAGTAGCATCTTCATTAAGTAAATTCACATTCATGGGCTCATACCTGTGACAATGGCCACCCTTATTTGTTTTCCTTCTTGCAGTCATGGATGCTTTATAGTCTTCACTGCCTCGCTTGCTGATGGCACCTACAGAATTCGAACTTGCCATCCACCTGCTTGGCTCGATGAAGAAACTCTCCAGAAATCGGCTCACATGCAAGGATAAATCATAATATTACAAAAGGCTAATTGAGTTGAGGTTTAATAGTTTAAGTGACAACTCGATCTTCAATCATAACACATGTAGGTAAAAAAAAAAGTAATGATGACATCAAGCATGGCTATGTACATTTAAATTTACCATAACAACCTTGAATGACCTACACCCTAACTCCTATAATCATAAAATGACACCTCATACAACTCTAACAAGACAGGTTATAAAAAAAAAATTCATAGCGAAATTAGTTAAGCTTTTGACAGATTCTCTATGAAACTATTAAGCAGTTTCATAGCGAAATCTGTTGTTTTCATGTGTAAAATGCTACGAAAATTTGAAAACTGACAGATGCACCCTTTTGAGTTTGAATGCATCGAGAATGAAAATTGACATGATATGGGACTGATTTGACTGAAATGCCATAAATGAAGGTGATCATGAAACTTAGGATAGGCCAAAAATGTAAAAAAAATTCCTATACCACATTGAAATGGTTTAGGAGACCTTATCCATTTGGTGAGTGACCTATATGACCCTATCAAGAAATGTTTCACAACTTAATGAATCATAACAATTCTCTCATATTGGAATTTTATTTTATTACCCTGTTCAATAAATCCACATTCTTCTAATATTTCCATTGGTTCTCAGTTACATTCCTCTCAAGATATTCCTTTTTATATTTCAGTTGATATCTACATTTGGCCAATTCACTAGTGATTTTTTGTACTTCATATTCAACCCTTTTTTCCCTCTATTATTTTTTATTTATGATTCATTGATTGTTGTTGTTTTTCCCTCTCTAATTTTTGTTTTTCCCTGTTCAATTGTCATTTTTCCCTCTCTAATTTTTTTTGCAAATTAGAAACCTGGGATTTCAAATTTTGTATCTCCATGTCACATCCCAAATGTTGTGATTCTAGGTTTCTCATGATATTGTTGTGTAGTTATTTTATTATTCTATCTCTCTCAGCTATTATATCCTTCAATGATTTAACAATTGGTGGTGAGAGATACAGAACACCCACAGTTTTTATGGTTGAGACAATGGTCTTGTTGACGGGTGTTGGAAATCTATCAACTAAGGGGGTATCCCCGATGTGAAGTCCCAATTATACCTGACACCAATTGGAATAGGAACCCCATCTGGAGCATCGGCCTAATTTCCATATATGCTTATATATTTTCCTTGGCTTTTGTTTTCAACGAGAGAGAGAATTGCATATATGCCTTCGAAAAGCAAGTGAGTTTGTGTGGTGATTATTCTACTGTAGGTGTTCCAAGGTTCTTCTACTCCAGAGGGAAAAATAGGTGAGCCCCCTAAGATAGAGGTAATAGTACCACCCTATTAGAGACACACACAAATAAGAAAGATTCATCTAACATCTAGTGGAATAGTCCACAAAGATGTGATGGTCATGTAACCAATACAAGGAGAAATATCTTCCTAGAATCCAGTAGAATATTCCACAGAGATGTGATGGTCATTGTAACCAATACAACACATTCTCAATACAATGAGCACTAAAATAACCGAAATAGTTCAACTGATTTAGTACAGGTGAAAAACAAACATGAATCATAAACATTCATAGAACATTATTATAAAAATTCATAATTCATGCATGAAGAACGTGTTGGCCATTAGGCTTCATATATTAAGTAAAAATTCTAGGAAACACGTATACAACAAACACCACTAGCTCCAACAGTGGAGCATTGGAGCCACGACTTGCTCCCCAAAAGTACTAACTTTGTCTCTCTGGTGCCTTATGGGAGAAGCCAAGGTGAAAATTCATTTTTTCATACAATGGGAGTTTATATATAACCAATGGGGTCATGCTTCACCTCCTTTGTGACTCTTTGACTACCCTCATGATTGTTTGACTTCCCTTGAATTTTCCACTTTACATGACTCTTCATATTTTGTACATGTCCTGTGGAATTCCACTTTACAATACATTTTCAAATAGGAATTTACATAATCCACGAGAATGACGTGGCATATGATGACTCATGACATGACATGACATGAAACTGATGACATGGACTACAAGATTATATGGCAATGTCAATTCATTATTTTTGCTACTTAATATTCAATAAGAGATGTATGATTCTTCATCTTCATGAGAGATATGTTTTTTTCTTCATATCCACCCTCCAAAGGGTTGTGAATCAGATGGATTCTTCATACAGACCTGATATTTGATCTTTTGTTGTAATATGGTGTTCCTTCATCTTCTTGCCTAATGATCATCTTATACCTTTAGCTCCATATGTGTCTTGTATCATGGTCCCCTTCTCCTTTTCCCCCATCATCATCCTGTCAGGATAATATAGATTACCTGTAATTAAAAACCACTCATGAAAAATCAAAATTAGTCTGAAATAACTCCTAACCTAACATATTTCATGAACTCACCTGTTAGGGCTGGAACTAGTGATTGGTTGAGTGATTGGCTAAGGGATTGCGTAGTTCCATAGGCCAAGGTCTGGAAATTAGGCTTAAGACTACGCAATGTGTAGTTCATGATGCCCAGGTTCAAGATATTTTGTATTTGAGGGACATAAGAGATCAAGGCTAGGACTTGAGGCTTGAATATTCCCACTACACGGTTCTGGAAGGATAGAAGATAAGGAATTGCACAATTGAGGGACTCAAGGAATCAGTATAGAAGCTTAAGCCTTGAGATTGCATAATGCGAAGTTGAGGAACTCAAGGACTCAGGTTGGAGGATTAATCCTTGACTTTTTCCACTGCACAATTTTGGGAGGAAGGGAGGCTAGGTGATTATGCAATTTCATAGTTCAAGAGCTTTAGGCTGAGGCTTGAGGACTGACAGTTCAATGTGCAGTTCAAGCTAGGATTGAGAGAAAGATGAAACTTAGGGGTTGGGCTTGAGAACTAAGATTTAGTAGTGCACAATTCTAGGAGGTAGAAATTGTGCATTTATTAGTGCCAAGATACAAGGTTGTTGCCTGAGGGCTAAGACTATGCAATGGGAATTTCGGGCTGGCTAAAGAAGGTTGAGTGGTATGGTCAAATAATTTTCCCAATTTTACTAAGTGTAATATTAGTGAGAGGTTGATAGGAAAAATCACGACTCGAAACATGACCACACACTTAGATAACTTGATGACATGACATGTAACACTTAGAATCCATGAACATACTTTCTTTAATGCAACAACTTTGCGATGACCTGCAACAAGTGTGACACCAAAGGTACACCTTGCAACAAGCGTGACGAAACTTGTGCAACAATGATTGAAACTTTTAAAATGAGTGTGTTACATGTTTACATGGTAGGAAAAACTTATTTACACAAAGGTTTCCCCTTGAAACGACTCAAAAATAGCTTTCATGCATTGTGTGACAGTCCACGTGCTAAAAGATGAAAATTACTATATGAAGAGAAAAGTGTGAACGACACTTGTGATACGCGAACAACAGTGAAAGAGACACATGCCAGAGTGAAGATAACATGAAAAAAATATTAACTAAAGTGAAATAAAGAAAAAACCACATTCAAAATCATGAAAACAACACTCATAGAAGAAAAGGTGTGCAAGAGAGATAGTTTGAAAAACTCACCAAAATATAAGTACAAACGCAGCCAAAAGCAAGAGATTGTAAATAATAGTTTGCACTGGTCATCGACATGGGTTGAACATTACACATTAATTTTCTTGATGGACTGTGTTATGCTTGTTCAAGCTTGTGTAAAAGAATGTGTTCATGGACTTGTTGTGAAATGAGCATGTGTTAGCAAGTGACTTCAACTGATCAAGAAGTTACCACCTAACAACCGATCACAAGATCCACATTAGGCTCTGAAATTCAAGTGTAGGTAAAATTTTGGAGGGTGTTTTTTGTAGAGAAAACAATTGGAGACACACTGATAGAACTACAAAATCTCTATCTAGGTTGATTCTTTTGAGCAGGGTCCGGTTCTTCAGAGAGTATTGATTCATTGTGCATATCACTTTGGTTTCCCCACTTACCTCATTTTTGAAGCCTCAGAATTCCGTTGCAACAACATGGGGGAAAACCACCCAGTCCGGACCTTAGAGCAAGTCCTTTTCAGTTGAGTGTAGTGGCTTTGACTAGGGGTAAAGGGACTAGTTTCCCAATAAGTATAATGAAAGTGTGTTTGTTTATAGCATGCAAATGAAAAAATGATTTAATCTATAATATGTAGTGACTAAATATCTATTCTACTATATACCTGGTAGTATTCATTCTTCAATGTGATCTAGAAAGATATCGTTCAACAATTGATAATGAAGATTATTCAATAGTTTAAAGAGATGAAAATTGTGTAAAAATAATTATTTTGACAAAATAGTTTAATAAAAACAATTGTGAAATATATATCGCATTCGTAAGTTTGATCATATATGAGATAAGTAACCATAAATAAATTTCAGTACAAAAATGCATTTAACATTTACTTATGATAACAACTTTAATGTATAATACAATTAAAATATGACTGTGAATTCAAGAAGTAAAACTTAATATAATGTGTAGAAATACCATATATACGAGGTTCTACTCATTCAAACCAACAATAGTATTATGTTCCTCTTCATGTTAAGCAATTCAATGAGTACAAAAGTGAAACTTCAGTTAAACAACTTCAATATCAAAATAAAAACAAATTTTGTTCCATTAATTCATCATGGCATTCACAAACATACAAAAGTGCATTCCTTTGCAAATGTTTTTTGACAAATTTCTGGACCCTTCTCCAAATGCATGAGAAGAGTTTAAATAATAAACTAAATATGTCTAAAATATATTATTACATAAAAATTTGACGAGGTTTCAAACAACCTTCCTCATAATGAGTAAACTAAACTACAATCTAGGAATAAAGATAACAATATGCTTAGGTGGGTTGATATTCTTTTCTTATTTGATCTCTGAGGTAGAAAATATCTACCATCGACTTTAGCTAAGCTGGCTATGTGATCCCGGATCTAACCTGGCCTTTAAACATGACATTTGAAAGTGTTGGAAACGATTTCTTGGTGGAATTAGTTAAGGATTGTAGATTCAGGCACTGATGATGTGGTTTGATCATAAAATTCCAGCAGATTTCTTGATCTTAGTTATCTTTTTAATAGCTTATTCCTGTGTCTCTACACTTTCTTTCTACTGTGCTTATAATAGTTTAAGCTCTGGGAGCACTGTGGCTATAGATTCTTTGATGAGCTCATCATTTAGAAGTTTTCCATTAATAGACTCAATAATCTCATCTGTTAGATTTGATGCCTTTGATGTTGCCCTCTCTACCTGTCTTACCTACATTTCCCAGTCTTTAAATACAATATCTTTGTGAAATTTATCAATTTTGGGGAGATCAACTTTCTTTCCAATATCATATTCTTACCATAGGATGAACTCAAAAAATTTCTTTTGAACCTTTTTACATTCCAGCCTCCTGTTTACCGCTTGTTGAATCAAAACCTTACTTGTCTCACAATATGAACAGGTAGTTGAGATTTGGTGGTAAAAAATTTCATGTTGCTACTTCAATTTTGGATTCCATTCAAGCGCCTCTTTAATAAATTATTATGTTTGAGGCTAAATTTTCAGTTTATCCATCACTGCTTCTATTTGTGTTTCTCTCTTTGAAATTTGTACTTGGTGTTGCAACTTTAATCTTTCAAAGTCCTTTTGGAACTACAACATTTTCATCTCAATTTGCTTATTGGCATTAAGATTTTCGTGTTCTAGTTTCCTTTCTAATTCTTGAACTTTATCTTCCTTTTGTTTGAGAAGAAGTTTCACTTCTTTTGATTTATCAATTGTAGCAGTTGCATATGCACCAGCAAACTGTGATATTTTAGTAATATGTTCAGTAGGATTGGAAAAAGAGTCTTTCCAGACAACATATATTGATTCATTATCTAGAGCAGTCATTGTTTCATCAATTCTTCTTCTCCTCCTTCTCTTGACTATAGCTTTGTGACTTGGGCTATAGAAAACATATAATGGAGGTATTTCTCATTTTTCAAAATGATTTCTTGTGTTGGGTATGCCGGGATGATCTCTTTTTCCTGAACCTCTGGTACCTGTTGTAGTGGCACTGCATTTTCTACTATATTCCGGGTTTGCTAAGGAGTTTGAAGACTTGTCGATCTTTCATATTTAGGCTTTAGTGGTGGCGGTGTCTCCAGTGCTTTAGTAACTTTTTCCATTCTGTCTTTAAATCCTTTTCTTGATGTTTTACTCTCAGCTCAGGTGTAGTTTGAAAATCTTTTGAAGATGATTCAACTCCACAAGTTTCTTCCTCAGTTTGCATATCAATTCCTTTAATTAATTTTTCAATTATCTTCTCAGGGCTTTCATTTTTTCTCTCAAATTCATTATCATAATGATCTGACCTCTAAGGCTGATGTTGTGAATGCTCTAAATCTCGAATTGACTATTCTTGTGACTCACCTTCTGACATATCTTTAGCTTCATCATATAAACTGATGTTGGGAGTTGGTCTTCTGACATATTCCATTAGTAACACATCCAATGGGACCATTTCTAGCCTCTTGTTTATGTACTGATAAAAAGCTTTAAGACCTGCCAAACTAAGCTTATTGGATGTAGTTCTTAACACATCTACAAACTTCTCTACACCTTCGAATAAATCATTGAACATATCCTTTTCATTCATGAATGGTCTGAGTTTAATACTAGTGGTAAAATTCTCAACCACATCATTTGGATCATATTGTCTTCTTGCAATTAAATCCAGATTCAATGAAGTAATATTTTGAATTTCTTTAGCTACATGACCTATGTCAAAAAGGGAAAAAGTACCACACTGTACTGGGAAGGTAGGCCAGATGGATTTCTTGGAATCTCTAAGTTGCTTGGTTATACCGCTTACAAGAATTGGTATGTAATTTCTCTTACCAAAAGTTTATCTGGAACGTAGTATGGTAGAACATGAGGAGAAGAAATACTCCCAAAAACTATGATATAAGCAAAATTTTCCTCACCAAACCATCTGGCTACAGGTAAAATATCATCACTGGCTTCTTTGGAAATTTTTGGAACCCTTTCATTAAAAATAATCTGATAAATGGGAAACATAAATCCTTGACAAATTTTGTAAAAATGTAAATCAAATTCAGACTCCCATAGGGCTCTATGATAAATTTGAATTGGGTTAGGGTCTTGGCTTGTCCATTTCCAATCCATAATAGGAAAACTCGAGTAGAAACATATAGCATCCATGATATATGTGCTCATATAGAAAGGAGGAATTGTCCTAGTGGAAAAGACTCTATTGGTTCTATAATCCATAATGGTTTTGGCCAAGTCATTGGATTAAATGTTTTCCAATTCATGACAGTGGAATTGATGACTGCTTCAATTAAAGGAACCCACTCAATGGAGAATTTAGTGGTATCAAGTATAGAAAATAGTCTACACAACATTCCTGCTACAAAACAGTAAGGTGATGGAAATTGTGTTATGGGGTACATACCAAGTTTATCTTGCTTTATATTGCCTTGATATTCCTTCCATCCTTTCACCACCTTAATTAAGTCTAAATTATTTCTTGAAAATCTTTCCAAGAAATATTTATAATAAATATTTTGTGACGAAGGCAAATGATACATTGTTCGCAAATCCTCAGCAGTGAATGGACCTATGTTCTCCAATTTGGAGTTCTTTAATGTTCTATATGCAATGTTGATACTATCAATGACCCATATTACCATATCAATGTATGGTAAGATCTTCGGCCTTGCTGCTATCCTATGGAGAAAGGAACATGCAACTTCAGAGTAAGAAGGTTATGATGAAATTTCCTTATCCGCCATTGCTATTTTCTTTAGCTCTTTTGGATGTTCATCTTCAAATAGGTTGTACATGGCTTCCCATGAAGACACTCCACTGTCCTTGTTTCATGTAATGTCTAAAAATAATGGAGGCATGTCTGTATTTTTAGAAATAGAAGCTTGGGAAACTGATTTTCCTTTCTTTGTCATTCCTGTTGATATTGCTTCCTTATCTAGTTTCCTGAATTCCAACAAAATGAGTAAATTTAGATCTGAGATAAGGAGAGATAAGGACAGAGAATAGAGTTAAATCAACATAAATCAAAATCCGACGCTTTAAATTTAAAACACGCTTCAAGTAAGATAATGATCTTTTGAAACCCCTACCCATTGAATGCCTTTAATAACCCTTAAATCATTTATCAAATCTCTTACACGCCTTACACAATATGTCTAATCCAATGATCTAAGTCATTAGATCTTATAACAGATCGATTGAATAAGAATCAGTTCAAGCGCTTGGATAATAAATGTTGTAGCGCAAATCACAACTTTTAGCAGATACCAATACTATATATTTTCGCCGCTGGTGAAATGCGAAATGCGATCTGCGCAAATCGCACATCGCAATTTATTACGGTGAATATAACTTTGCATTTTTTTAATCGTTGCATAATGCGATATGCACTAAAGAATCAAATTATTTCGCTTTATCAAATTTTATGGATATATTTCGTTATTAGTTTATTGTCTCGTCGGGTCTGTCTTATCGCAATTCCTTTTAAAATGATATAAGTTTGTCTTTTAAAGGAGGTGTGATGCGATTTATACTTTAAGGGCTTTTTAAGCTTTTTCAAAAGGGATTTTATATAATTCAAAAAAGGTTGAAGTGATTTATTGCAATTCGAAAATCCTATATGTGTTTTAAATTTGTTTAGCTTGTAAGCTTTGTGATTTGTGCTAAGCGCAATGAAATCAAAGAAAAAAGAAAAAATGCCTTTTATTTCTAAATTTTAAGACATTAACGCTAAAACAAAATAATGCTACTAAAATTCTATTTATTTTTTAAAGTGTCCCCATTTAATTTAATAATAAATGGGGGGTGTTGTATAGTACAATGCCCGTGAATAAGCATATTCTCCTCTTGTTAGGGCCCTATATTATTAGTGTAGTCCCTTATTTTTGTTAGTGTATCCCCCTTATTATTATTTTTTCACCCTCGTAGTCCCCATATTTTTATTATCGTGCCTAATAATAACCCACTATTTTTATTATTGTGCCCTTAAATTATTATTGTTAGGTTAGCTAGTATTATATTGTGACCCCATGGACTCCTATATATAGAAAGGAGGTTTTTTCAATTCAATCATCCAAGAATTGTTCATTTCTGTAATGAAAAGGAGGTTGCCCCCTCGAAGTGTCTGATTTCTAAGTCATTGATCTATATTTTGTTCTATTTTTTGAGTTGGTTTCGTAACATTTGGTATCAGAGATTTGGATTCTAAAGTTTCACTACTTCAAACAAGACATCATGGAATTTTCTCTATAATTTTGTTTCTACGAAGGGTTAGAAGCTAAAAAAACCATTTTCGTTGAAATCCAGAGGAACATTGTGGAAAAAATTTAGATCTTGGTTCACAATATTTTCGGAGATATGATTTGTGAAATTTATGGTTTTTGCAGGCTGTCAGATTTCATCTCAAAGAGGTGACCATGGGAAAATCGTCATATCCCTCTCTTTGGGCATCAGATTGGAATTCAATAAAAATTGGCCGAAAGTTTACAAATTGTAGTTTCTTGTGTATCTATTTTAGAGCCAAAGGAGTAAACAGTGATACGTGGCATGACATACAAGTTCGATGTACTAAAATAGTCCATAATTAGGTCATTGTGGGAGATTGGGCATAACTTTGTCTTGAAGAATCTGAATCACATCAGACCCGTGAAATTGGAAAGAAGATTCAGAGGGATACTAAATAACTGAAGATAAAATATTAGGGATCTAAAATTACAGATATTTATCAATTTCAATATCTAGCTCCTCAAAAGCAAGAAAAAGGTGTGTAATTTGTTTAAAAATTGCATAATTCTTGTTTGAAAAATCAGTTTGAAGAGATTCCAAGGGCATATTGAAGCATAGATATTAGTATTGGGTTCTAAAATTCCCCTAAAAATAATTCAACACCCATTAAGCCCTCAGAAGGCTTTACTATGACTTGTGAAGAGGAAGAAGTGCAACATGATATATCAAAATTACAAGACCAAGTGAAACTTCACTCTCACAAAGATTAACAAAAAATGAAATGGAAGCTAAGATGGATGGTTTGAATAAATACATGGAAGCTAAGATGGATGGTTTGAAGAAAGGAATGGAAGGTAATATGGATGGTTTTAAGAATGGCATGGAAGTTAAGATGGATGGTATAGAAGGCAACATGGAATATTTGAAGAAATACATGGAAGGTTTGAAGGAAGGTTTGGAAAATTTGCTACAAGAAAAGCTTCCTAATGGTGAAAAGGTAGTAGAGTAAACTAATTATGAGAACAAAAGAAATGTTAATCATGATTTCATAGAATCTAATGTTGGATTTAAGAACCACCATATTCCAAAGATAAATATGAGGAATTTTGATGGCAAGGATCTGATAACTTGGATACTACAAATGGAGCAATACTTTGAGCTCCATAATACACAAAACACACAAAAGGTACGTATTGCAACTTTATATTTAGAACAAAATCAGTTTGTATGGTATCGATGGTTTTTTTCTCGTAAACTATTGGTCACTTGGTCAATTTTTACGGAGTAAATGATATCACATTATGAGGATAGAAAGAGCAACACTTTCTTTAGCCAATTGATAAATCTCAAACAAAAGGGTTCAATGATGGAGCACAATGAGGATTTCCAAAATTTGAATATAATGATAAATAATATTCCATAGGAACATAAGATTGATGTTTTCATAGGGACTCTAAAGGATAACATCCAACATGAGGTTCACCTTTGGGAACCTGATACATGGGAGAAGGAATTTAGGTTGGAAAGAAAAATTGAAAGCAAAATTGTGGTGACAAGGAAGCCTACCACTCACAACTATAAAGATGGAAGTGTTGCTACTCCTAGAATTCCACAACCTACAAGGTTGACACCACAAAAATTGGAAGAAAAAAAAGCAAAAGGGCTTTGATATAGTTGTGATAGAAAATACACTAAAGTTCATAATTGTGCTAAGAATAAATTATTTTACATAGATTGTGAAGAGGAGGAAGAAAAGGAACAAGAAACTTCAAAAGAAGAGGATATACACTAGGAACCAACCCTAGAGGAAGAATAAATGAATCTGACCATGTCCTGTAATGCATTTGCAAGAATTAGTACTCCTCAAACTCTCAAGATATAAGGACATATCAAGAATAAAAATGTAATATGCTTATTGATTCGGGTAGTACACATAATTTTATTCATTGTAAGGTAGCCAAGGAATTGAATTTATTCCTATACCCAGCGCGAGAGTGTCAAGTGATGGTGGAAAATGGTGGAGCTATAAATTGCTCTGGAAAGTGTCATAATATCAAGCTAACCATGGGGGAATATGTATTGAATAGTAATTCTTTCCATTCCAAAGGGTGGTGTTGATTTTGTAATAGGAGTAAAATGGTTACAATCTTTAGGGATTGTGGCTTTTAATTTTCAATAACTTTTCTTGAAAATTTTATTGCAAGGAAAGGAATTTGAATTATGGGGTATCACAGGGAAGTCAGGAAAGATAATAATCTCTAATGTCATGACATTCTTCTGAAGAAATAACAACAAGTTGTAATTGCACAATTATGCTCACTAGAAGTTCCAACATAAAAATCATCTATTTCTCTAGATATCCAAAAAGTCTTGGAAAATCATTCCAAGGTGTTTGAAACTCCCAAAGGACTCTCACCTATTCGTGATTATGATCATGTTATTCGTTTGATTCTAGGAAGTGTTCCTCCAAACATTAGGCCTTACAAATATCCTTATGTCCAAAAGAGTGAAAATGAACGTACAATTGTAGAAATGCTAGAGGATGGTATAATTAAACCTAGTTAAAGTTCTTTCTCTGCTCCAGTAGTATTGGTGCACAAGAAGGATGGATTATGGCGCATGCATCTAGATTATAGGGATCTCAATAAGCTCACTATTAAAGATAAATTTCCCATTCCTATGATTAATTAATTATTGGATGAATTACATGGAGAAATTTGTTTCACCAAGTTGGATATTCGTTCAAGATATCATCAAATTAGAATGAAGACTGAAGACATTCTGAAAACAACATTTTGAACTCATGAGGGTCATCATAAATTTTTTTTCATGTCTTTTGGCTTTACCAATGCGCCTTCTACATTTCAAGGGTTAATGAATTCCATTTTCAAACCCTTCCTTAGAAAATTTGTGTTAGTATTTTTTGATGATATACTAATCTACAACAGGTCTTGGAAGGATCATGTTCAACATGTTGACAGGCTACTCAAACTATTGGAGGAGAAACAATTATATGAAAAAACCTCCAAATGTTTCTTTGGATTACAAGAAGTGGAATATTTGCGTCATATTGTATCTCAGGATGGCGTTAAGGTAGACCCTAACAAAAGTAAAGCCATTAAGGAATGGAATTTCCCCACAACCATAAAGCAGTTGCGAGGATTTCTTGGGTTAAGAGGTATTATCGCAAGTTTGTTAAGAATTATGGGATAATAGAAGCACCTCTAACAACATTATTTAAGAAAGATGCATTTTCATGGACTCCTAAAGTAGCTAAGGCCTTTAAACATATTAAAGAGGAAATGTGCCAAGCACTGGTCTTAGCTACGTCGGACTTCAAAAAAACCTTTATTGTGGAATGTGATTCCTTAGGAAATTGAATTGGTGTTGTTTTAATGCAATAAGGAAGACCCATTTTTTTTTTATGTCATCCAATCAAAGGAAGTATTTATAAAAATCTATTTATGAGAAGGAAATGTTGGCAATACTACATGCACTAAGGAAATGGTGACCTTACCTAATGGGAAGACACTTCAAGGTAAAAACTGATTATGATAATCTTAAATAATTTTTGGAACAAAGACTATCTTCAGAAGAGTAACAAAAACGGGTCACAAAATTTTGGGTTATGAATTTGAAATCATCTACAAAAAAGGGAAGCTCAATGTTGTTGTAGATTCACTCTCAAGAAAGGATGAGGATGTGGAAGCATTTCTTTGTGCCATTTCTATTATCCAACTAGATTGGATAACCGAAGCAAGGGAGGAATGGAAGAATGACGAAGAAGTATGGACACTCATTCAAAATTTGCAGCAAGATCCCAGTACATATGATACATTTAGTTGGAAAAATTATTCCTTATGGTACAAAGATCGCTTATATCTTTGTAATAATTCCCAACTAAAACAAAATATTCTTTTGGAATTGCACACCTCTCCCTTAGGAGGACACTCGGGATTTTTAAAAATTTACATCAAGGTGAAGAAAGAATTTTTTTGGGATGGCCTTAAATCTGATATTCAAATTTTTGTGGTGGAATGTTTGGTTTGACAACAAAATAAAGTTGAGACGATTAAGACCCCGGGTCTACTACAACCTTTATCCATTCCAAGTCAACGTTGGGAGGAGGTTTCAATAGATTTTATCACATGTTTACCTAATTTCGAAGGAAAGAGTGTCATCATGGTGGTAGTTGATAGACTTACCAAGTATGCAAAAATTTTCACATTATCTCATCCATTTAAAGTGAGGACAATTTCTACTACATTTATGGAAACAATTCAAAAGATACATGGAAACCCAAAGATTATTGTAAGCGATAGAGATCCCATTTTCATTGGAAATTTTTGGACGGAGTTATTTTCTTGTTTGGGTACTCAACTAGCTCGTAGTTCGTCTTATCATCCTCAATCTGATGGGCAAACTAAGATAGTGAACAAATTTTTGGAAGGATATCTGTGTTGCTTTGTATCTGATAAAAAATAATGGTTCAATTGGTTACCTATGGCTGAATGGTGTTATAACACTTCCTTCCACACTGTAGAAAAAATTACCCCATTTATGGAACTTTATGGATATCATCTATCATCTATCATGCCATCTTTAAGAGAAAATTCTAAGGTTCAAGCAGTGGAGGATCACATCGAGCATCAAAAAAAAGTTCTCCAACTCTTAAAGGATAACCTAAATTTGGCACATAATCAAATGAAACAACAGGAATATCAACATTTCCACGAGAGAATTTTTGATGGAGGTGACTGGATATTTTTATGTCTACAACCATACAAACAAGTGTCCCTCAAGCAAGCTAAGAAGGATAATAAATTATCGCCAAATTACTATGGTCCTTACAAGGTGTTGCAAAATATTAGGCATACAAATTGGAGCTTCTTGCATCTTCTCAAGTGCACCCAATTTTCCATGTTTCATGCTTAACGAAGGTTACACGTGACAAAATTCTGGTTCAAACAATATTGCCATAACTTGATGAGGAAGGAAAAATCATATTGGAACCTGGAGTAGTCATGGAAACAAGAACTCGATAGCTACAAAATCGATCAATTTTAGATTATCTCATCAAATGGAAGAAATTACCCACTGAAGATTCCACATGGGAGGATGAGAATTTTATACAGAAGCATCCAGAACTACTCAAGTATTGAGGACAACACTTTTTTGAAGGAGAGGGTTATGTTAGGGCTTTATATTAATAGTGTAGTCCCTTATTTTTGTTATTGTAGCCCCCTTATTATTATTTTTGTACCCCTGTAGTCCCCATATTGTTATTATTGTGCCCCATAATATCCCACTATTGTTATTGTTGTGCCCTTACATTATTATTATTAGATCGGCTAGTATTATATTGTGACCCCATGGAATCCTATATATAGAAAGGAGGTTTTTTCAATTGAATCATCCCAAAATTTTTCATTTATGTAATGTAAAGGAGGTTCCCCCTTGAAGTGTATGATTTCTAAGTCGGTAATCTCTCTTTTCTTCTATTTTTTGAGTTGGTTTCATAACACCTTAGGCCCTTCTCGGTTGAACACAAACATAATATCAAAAATATCATAATATTTTGAATCAGAGAAGAGTAGTATAGTTCATGAGCTTTAGATTTTCAAAGTGTTTTTTTCATATTTGGTGTTTCTCCACTACCATCAGGCCTGGACAGTACCCTGATAGAGTCACTATAGGAACACATACATTGCTCCGCTGCCAACGAGCCTGGATAGTACCCTAGTGGGGTTTCCTTCTTCACCTCTCTACGCAAAATACTTTCGTATTTCACCTTTATTTATGTAGTTTATAGAGTATTATGCATAGGCACTTATTCATTTCATGGGTGAAAGAGGGATCATAACTAATTGAGGGCAAAAGATCTTGTTCCTTTAGAGGAGCATATAAATACCTTTGATTTTGGTTTGCTCATTTATATTTTTCCCCTTCTCCTTCTCTACTTAATTGTATAAGCATGGAAAACATTAAAACATAAAGAATCGAGTGAAGGTGCAATATTTCTATAATAGACACGGATATCATGGTTCGACACAAAGCTTTCATTACACAAGGATCATATTTTCCCTCAGAATATCATCGAACAAAAGGTGTAACCAAGACGGAGAAGAAGGACTAGAGGTTAGCCAAATGTTGCAGTGTCACAAATCCCTTTCCTATTTGGCGACACTGTCTTTCGAGCCCAAATTGGACACCCTTCATGCAATGTCTTATTAAAATAACAGAGAAAAAAAATGCATGACGCAACAAGAAAGAAAAACCAAAATAGAAGAAAAAGGAAGCTAAACCAAAACATGATGCAAGACAAAAGTAAGAAAATACAAGAAAGACTAAGGAGAAAAGGTGTAGAATGAGTTTAAGAGAGGGGAAACTATAATGCAGCTATTCATACTCCTAACCCAATTTTGGATGATGGAAAGGATGAAGACAAAATAGAAGGGGAGATTCTCAAAACTAATGGAAATATGTGCATGATAAATAGTAAGTCCAGGCTTATCATTTTTCAAAATACTACACAGTAACTATTCACACTGAACTTCATGTCAATGCATATTTTGATCTCATATATATATATATATATATATATATATATATATTGGTTTGATTTCATCAACAAATTCATTATTTACAATATGGAAGCCACACAGTTGTGGGTCACATTGTACAAAGAGAAGAGGAGGAAATGGGACAGTGACATGAAATAATTCAAATGGTTGAAGGGTAGAAGTGTGTCTTATCGTGATCATTTAAAAGAAAATATTCCAATGACATTCCCTAATAGATAGGTTGTTTATTAATTCAAAGAGAAATACAGTGCATTTGGTCATTACCCGCATGTTGAAGAGGATGCACTAAACATAGGGATTTGGTGCAGCAACTCGATAATAATAATCTCTTTCTGTACCGTTTTAACTTCATACTACACCTTTGAATTGTAACATCTATATATATTTTATATTTTTAATTATTTTCAGTTATTAGACACATGAGAATATGATTTTTTCACTATTTTATATGTGCATATGTTCCCATCTATGTGGGTATATGAACATATTTTTTGCACGGAGGATGTCGAAGATGGATGTATGACACAAGAATATGGAGTGGAAGTCGAGTTTGATCAGTCTATTCATGCTAGCCACCACAATCAAAACCTAGTGCAGGGTACATTAGGTTACGTTGGAAAGATATAAGAGATCATTCAAGTGAAATTCTCTTCGTTCCAATGTGTTATTTTTAGGTGCAAGTGGTGGGACACCTTTGATCAGAATAATGTAAAGGAAGATCAAGATAGTGTGATGATAGTTATCAACTCTAGTTTTCGCGGTGTTTAGTGTGTGACTGATAATCCCCATGAAACCCTAATCTGATGTCTTTTCTCCGTACCACTTCCTTCTCATTTCACTCTTATGTTACCATTTGAATCGTCAATGTTTAACAAAGTATAAAATTTTCACAGTTCCATTTCTAAAATCCATGCCACCATGGCAGTTTGTAGCAGGGACCTCTAAGATCTAGGTAAGACAAATGGATTTTGTATTGTAGGAAAAAACTTAGGTGTTATCCCCTGGATGTGGGTGAAATATCCAAAACGAGTGAGGGCAGCTCTTCCCATGATTATTATGACACCGCCCTGCAACACCCGCTCCTACATGATGCAGAAACTCAAATCGTTGCTAAATTTGTCAGCACTCTGCCACACTTGGCCTCTCGACACACCACAGATCACATGCAGGAAAATGTAGGAACACTTGGATTGATTTCCTCCTCGCTTGAATTCAAAGCCTCATTCCTTCAAAAGGCACAAGGGCTCCTCAATCAGCCATTTCATTGTTGTTCCAAACGGTCCTGTGATCTTTCTCTGCATTCGTTGATACTCTTTCTGCCAGGTTGTTGCTACTCTATTCTACCTCACGCACTACCTCCACTATTTCTCCCCCTATTGTGCGCTCACCCTGTTGCACACCCCCCTTGCTATGAGCCCCCTACTGCGCACCCCTCCCCCTATGCGCCTCCCTGCTACACACCCCTACCACGAGCCCCCCAGCTGCGTGCCCCCTACTGCACGCCTCCTTGTTGCGCGACCCCGTGCTGCGCGCTCCCCTGGCACACGCCCCTTACTCTCTGCCTTTCCTCATAGCCAATTCCCCATCCTCTGCTCGACAACCTCTTCATGGCCCCACGCCAATGTCAAAAGCCCATCAAGGGCAGCTACAGAGAGGCGCTCTCTATCCACTCTCACCATGGCCAGGACTAGCGTATGGAATCCAACGAAGGATCCTCATTAGGATGCCAGGATATGTCGGCTACTCAAAAACACTTAGGAGGAGATTTTTCAGCCACTAGAGAAGCCCAAGGGCAGAAGGGGCCACAGAAAATATACCATTATGTAATCTAAGCCACCCACAACCCGAAAAATCGAACCACTTCCAATCTAGGAGCTTTCGTAGGAGGAGACAGATATTTGGATAATGGATTCGGATGGCGTCTAGACTCGAGGTCTCAATGCTGAGTATCTTAATTCTCCCATCGTCCACGCGGCCCCTCTGAAGCCTCTTCGTGCGCCCACAGCTAAAGAGGAAGCCATGGTAAGAGAATATGGATGCCTAACTGAGGAAGAGGACCATGCGATAGAGGAAGATGAAGGGACTCCATGACTGCTGGGTAGTAAGGTTCATCTCTAATTTTTGTCTTCTCAGGGCATACTTCAACTGTTTTGTTTTCATATGTGTCACTGAATATTTTGTATATCAATACTGCTTGACTCTCTTAAGGGGTTGGTTTCCTCCCATGAGGCAGCCCCAAACATGGTTTATTTTGAAAACTTCCAAGGCAAGGATTGGCTAAGCACCACTTGCCATCCCTGCCCATAGCCTCTGTAAATTTTCTTTTATGATTTCAATATAGTTTAGCCTAACTTACAAAAAAAAAATTTAGGTGTTATCCCTCTCTCTAGTCTCCCATGGTCATACCATATTGTATGGGTCCACCATTTTCTCCTGCTCATGTTGCTGCTCCCTTTGAAGATGTCTATGCTACATGATTGACATATAAAATACATTAGCATCATACATAAAATAATTTTTTTTTATTAAATTAAAAATTTAGTTATAAATTTTGGAACGTAACTTTAAACTAATAATAGCAATAAAAAACATCGGTGCGCCAAAAACACAGTCATGCACAGGAGAGGGTGAGCTTTCAAACACAATCACACCATCAACAGTGTGCACATATGTATTACCCATCAATATTGGTTCAAAATTTTAAATTTCCATAGTGGTGTGCACGTATATCATTTTCTCCCCAGTGTGATTCTAACAGATCAAGCGCACCGAATTTTTGATGGTGTTTAAGAGGCATTTGTTTGACTTTCAAATAGACTTAACGATGCATTTCTCATTACTATTTAGATTATGTAAAATAAATATCTATTTTTATGTATTTATAAGTAAATTATTTAAATTAGACATGGATTTATCATTGTGAACATGATGTAATATTATCTAGGAGAAATGTGAAAACATACATTTTAGTGACTATCTTGTGATAATTTAAATGTGGAAAAAATAATATTTTTTGAGCTGTTCATTAAGAAATAATCAAATATATTATTTGTCAAAAGTTTAAATCTATTATAGTATCAATTTTGTATTATTTAATTCATATTTATTATTAAAAAGAGCTAAATCTAAATAAGTAAAATAGCAAATAAAGATCCAAAATAGCACCAAAATGTTATATATTTATTAATATAAAAAAATTCACTTGCCTCTTTAAGGGAGAACTTACAATAGAGAAAATCCCCAACTTAGTAACTTCACAAGCCTTATTTTACATTTCTTGATCTTCATCTTTAGAGAGAGAAAATTTAAATTTAAATTGGTAAGAGTTGCTATAAATATTAAATTTACATTGCTTGAAAATCTCATAACTTTATTAATAAATTAAAATTTATAAAAATAGATTTTTTTAAGTTATATTAAATCTAAATTAATTATAAAATTTTTGACTTAAGTTTTTAAAAGTTAACAATAGATTGAATTTTATAAACCAATATTGAATTGGTTAAATTGTATTTTTGATTAATTTATTATTATTAATATTTTATATTAAAAATTGAATGAGTTACACATTTTCTTCTTATTGAGAAATAACTAAATTATTTTACCTTTAATTATTTTTTCCTTGCGAGTATTGAAATATTTTACTAATTAGGTTAGATTGAATATGAATGAACTATCTAAGCAATAGAAAAATATTTAT
Organism: Pinus albicaulis; assembly: GCA_034641835.2. Taxonomy (NCBI): domain Eukaryota; kingdom Viridiplantae; phylum Streptophyta; class Pinopsida; order Pinales; family Pinaceae; genus Pinus; species Pinus albicaulis. The sequence goes on along the minus strand of MU968359.1, from coordinate 14,486,173 downwards.
GGTAATTTACAATCATAGTTTCAACCACACTAAACTTTGTAATTTATAAAAATACCTTTGAATTTTTTTAAGTCATTTTGCGTGCAATTTCATATATAAAAGTTTTATATAAGTTCACCAATACATAATCTATAATAAATATTATTTCATAAAAATAAACATCATGATGATAACCATCTAACAAACATAAACATCATGTAATATACACATTCAAATTCACTATAATCATCTAATTATATACACCCATAGCACTTATAAATGTCATTATCTAGCACACAAATCTAATAATCTAACGGGGTGTCATCGTCTAATAAAAAACAAAAATTGTAATCTAACATCATCACCACACACCTCCTCAAATTAATATACATCTCATGTAAAATAACTGTTACCACATAGACATCTATCTGCAAGCACATTAAATGAACATATATAAAATGGCCTAACAATATACACATCAACACCAACATATAAATTAAGTACATAAACATGAACAAAGGAAATGCACCATATATATATATATATATAAGTCAAATAACTACATGATCAAGTAAAATCACCGCAATTAAATCTCGGATACAACAGACGTAGTAGTGCCAACCTAATCTGCATTAGAAGATGATGGATGGTCAATTACTACCTCAACGTCTATCAAACTCTGAGGTGGAGGAGAAGTTATTGGCTGGTTTGCATCAAAATACGATGGATGGTCAACTACTATCTCAAAGTGGTCTGGATAACTCTAAGGTGGAGGAGGAGGTGGTTGGTCTGCTTTGTCAAGAGAAACATGAGGCACATCCTCTAGCCCTGGAATCTCGTCATTAGGTGACTGAGGAGGTGTACTATTGGATGGATCACAAACACCCTGACAATTATGATCCGATGGGTAGTACTACCATAATCATCATGATCACCACTCTCATCATCACCACCCTCATCATGATCATCACAACCCTCATCATTTGATGTGTCTGCTAATGCATGCCCTGCATCCCTCATCGTTTTCAGTACCCTACTAGCTCTGATTATATTTTACATAAGAGACATCATCTCGCACGGAGATTCCCTATACATAACCACAAACCTACGATCTATGGTGATATATCAAGCCCTTATAGGGAAAACTCCCACATCAACCAAAACTTTGGTCAATATATCGCAATATTCCATCCAAAGTCGCAGACTAGCCCTACAGCCCCAAACACCCACACCCCCTTGAGGATGTGCCTCACCCTCTTGGGCCTCGCCCATCTCCTCATCTCCTCCAACATACGGTGGATGAGGATGCATGTCCCCATCGAATGTGTCAATGTTTACAAAACGTATAGTATAGAAAAACAATCAGAAAAAAAGACGTTGGATGGCCAGCTATTGTCTCAATGTGGTCTGGTGAAATATGAGGCAGAGGAGGAGGTGGTTCATCTACTCTGTCAGGAGAAACATGAGGCACATCCTCTAGCCCTAGAATATCGTCATTAGGCAGCTAAGGAGGTGTACTACTAAATGGATCGCCGAAACCCTGACGATTATGATCTGATGGGGTAGTACTACCAGAAGCACCATGATCACCACCCTCATCATCATGATCATGATCACCACCCTCATAATCATCATCACCACCCTCATCATTTGATGCATCTTCCAATGCATGCCCTACGTCCCTCATTTTTGTTAGTACCCTACTAGCTTTGATGATATTCTGCATAAGAGACATCATCTCGTGCAGAGATCCCCTATACATAACCACAAACCTAGGATCTTTGGTGATATCCCAAGCCCTTATAGGGAAGACTCCCACATCAACCAAAAATTTGGCCAACCTATCGCAGTAGTCCATCCAAACTCGCAGACCAGCCCTATGGCCCCAAACACTCAGGCCCCCTAAGGATGTGCCTCACTCTCTTGGGCCTCGTCCATCTCCTCATATCCTCTGGAATCTGGTGGAAAAGGAGGCATGTCCCCATCAAATGTGTCGATTTCTACAAAATATATAGTACAGAAAAATAATTAGATAATTTGATTAAACAATTTAATAAAACAATTTAAATAACGTTCTAGAATAAATTTTATTCTAATTCATTAAAACAATAAAATGAAACTAGATTAAATTAAAGAAAACACTAATATTACCTCTATCATCTAGAGGCTTAGTCATGATGAAGAGTATGTTGGGACATTGTCTCCAATTAATCCCTGCATATGGAAACACCAACACGAAAAATGCATGGTCATCCTCACTGGCTAGTAGCACCAGTGCCTCAAAGGAAATCGTGCTCGAATACTCTAGCAGGCCCCTCTTAGGCATAATTTTCCCCCATATGCATATTTGGACCTCAGTGATTGGCCTAGGAGGGATACGGTCAAATGTAGCGCTCGTCTATGGAAGCAAAAAATATTTGAAGCAAAAAATATTTGAAGCAAAAGGGAAGGTCATCCTCCCACGTCTCAACGCACAATGCCTATCTAAATCCATACAAAATTGCCTCAAAAAAATGGCAGACCACCTTATACATCATGGCACTGGAATAAAAGAATCAACATAGTACAAAGGATGGAAACTAATGTTCTCCTCGTCACTACTAGAGTGTGCAATGGTGTTGACTAATAACGAGAGGCACCTAACCTCCTATGCAACAAAAGAATAAATATGTATTTTTCCACCATGCACCTAAAAAATTGCTGGATGTAATGCATGAGGCCCTACATATCTTTGAGTATAGGCAAACTAAGTCTTAGCTGCAACCACATGGGGGAAATTTTGGAAACTAGGGAAAATACTCCCCTCTCCACAATAGGCCAGTGATAAAGTATATGTCCTCCTCAGAGGGCCTATACCACACCCCAAGACTGACATGGAAATTCTACTCCTGAACACTCCATTAGCAGATTATATGTGCCAATAAGATAGACTGCGCCTTTAGGGAGGTAGCTTGATAGTTCTTTAGGAAGCCCGCATCCCTTAAGAGCACTCGGGTTTCTGCAGTAATAAGATGAGGGTATAAATCCATCTCCCTCTCTCTAGCCTCCCATGGTCAGACCATATTGAAAAGGTATTCCTGGTACTCCTGCTCCTGTTGCTTCTCCCTCTATAGACATCTTTGTTACATGATTGACATATAAAATACATCAGCCTCATATATAAAATGAAACTTTTTTTTATTAAATGAAACATGTATTTATAAATATGGGAACATATTTTTAAATTAAAAACAAAACAAAAAACAAATAATCGGTGTGCTCAAAACACAGTCATGCACTGGATCTGGTGCACTTCCAACTATCACCGCATCAATTTCAGTGCTCACATAAGTATGACACGCCGTTGTTTGCTCACAAATTTAAATTTTCATTTCATTGCGTCCAAATTATGCATCGGTATTCACGTTTAACCTATTTGCATCGGCGCGGAACGTTTACGTTATAGAACACACTGATCTACAACTATATTTTTAAATATTATTTTTGTGGTGCATTTGGTAAATCTAAACACACCATGTGTAACGCATCATCATACAATTTTATCGCTTCCCCGGTGCATTTTAATTTAAAAAAATGCACCGCAAAAATCGCGGTGCATTATGTTCACACACCAAAATGAGATGCACCCTATAAATTTATAGGTTACACCGCTATTGGTGTAAGCCAAGCATATCAGGCATGCCGTGTAACGAAAAAAAAAAAAAAAAGTGGAAAATTTAAACTAATTTGCAATTCTAATCCACTAAAAAATTAAATTAGTGAGAAACATAGAAATTAGTGGGACATTTGGTCGCCAGGGAGGGATTGTGGACACATAACGGAGAAAAAAAAATATAACCGTTTGAAAAAATTGGAAATTCAAACAGTGATAATGGTATGGAAGGATGTTGAGCAAGAGAAGCACCGACGTCAGGGCACTTGCATGAGGAAAGAGTGGCATCAGTGCTTCACATCTCTCCAACATTGTAGATGGTAAAAATGAAAGTTACAGCCTGGAGTTTTTTTTTTAATTCAACCCTCCTCTAGTGTGTTTTTCTAACTGCACCGGTGTAGTATAGATCCAAGAGCACTATGTTTTTTTAAATTAAAAAATTTATCTCAGTGATTTTATTGATAAGCGGCGGGGCGCTCTAATACAGGTCGCACACTGATGCTTTATTTGACTATAGCACCACTATATTTTTAAAAATTAAAAACTGCCTATCGGTGCTCTTTACTAGATGCCGCAAGGCATTTTAATACATCTACTACACCAGTGCATTATCACCTCATGTTTTTCTAACATTTAAAAACTATGGTGGTGCTCCTTCGTGGTATGCACTGGGGAATTTTGATACATAAAGAGATTTGGTGCTATCTATTATTCAAGCACAGGAGTGTTGTATTATTTAGTGCACCATGTTTTTATTTTTATTTTTATTCTTTTTAAATTCCACGGTGCACCATGTTCTATGCGGCACTGGTGCGTGTATGTATAGTAAAGCAACAGTGCGTTTGTATATTGTAGATGCACCATCAAAAAAACATTTGCTAAAATATTGGCACTCCCACCTATGCTAGTGACCTCCGCTACAAACATATTTTTGGGCTATTTTTATAGGGGCTTCCGCAAAAGTATCCACTAGAAGGTATTTTCCTTGTAGTGCAAGGAACAAAAACTTTCTGCCACAATGCTTACTACCTCCGCATGCATTCTCCCTTCATACACTTATTTTACACACCTCCCTCCCACACAACACAACATATTAATCAATTAATTATCATTTTTAGATTATTAAGTTTGTGGCAAGAAAATTTTGATTTACGTGTCTATCGGTTGTGAAATAAGGGTGGGTGATTAACTATCCCCACCACTATGTCGACGTGGGATTTTTTATTTGAAAATTAAAATCCGTGAATCTTGGTATCCACACTTCCAAATACTAATTTCATTTGTGATTTCACATTTTTTAATTAAATACTTATTATTCAATATTGAATGAAGTGTATTTTTAATGTGTATGAGGAAGTAATTTTGTTTGGGAGGATGGGTGTGCGGAGGAAGTAACACAATATTTCTTTCACAAAGTTTCATACCTCCACATACATTCACCATCCTCGCACCTATCTCCCACACAATATTACATATTAACTAATTAAATAGTAGTTTTTTCATATTAACGCTTTGGACATGAAAATTTTGGTTTGTGTGTATATCAGGTGTGAAATAAAGGTGTTTGATAAATTGTCTTTGCTACTATGTCAACGTGGGCTTGTTTTATTTGATATCAAGATGCAATAGAGGTGTGGGCCAAACCATGTACATTTAAATCTTTGATATTTCATTATAACCATAGTCTCGTTTAACTACCTATGTCAATTTGAATATGTATGGTATTATATTAGCTTATTTAGCTAGGGAAATAAAATATATGTTCTAATATTAATTGATCGTGAACATGTATTTAATACAGAAAAATATAAAGAAGAAGAACATAAATGGATGCAAATAGAGGAAATCATGAGGAGACATACGTTTGAGAGAATGTATGGGTTCAAGAGTGTTTGTGGTGAAAGTTGTTTTGAAACAATAAGCCAATTGACACAGAATTAATATGATGTGTGTTGTTTATAATGTATAATAGCATAGAATTTCTGCAATTCAATTATGCACAATGATTCATCTGCATCAAATTGCATAGAAAAATACATGAAAAAAATGCAATAATTCAATTCCCTGGAATAGTAGATTGGAAATGATACATTATACAATTGGCAGTGCATATGAAAAACGGAGTATAGATGGTGGAATTTGTTTTTATGATTGGATATGTTATATCTTGAATATAACTATATACATATGGAATATTGATATTATTGACTATTGTGGTTGAATTTCACTCATTCAAGGAAGGTGCAACGATATTGCATGTTATCTAATTTTGAATGAATATTAATCATTTGCATTTTGAACCTTTGAAGAAATAGTACAAAATAAAAACATTTTACGTTGTATTGAAGCAGTTAATGAAAAGAAATATATAGAAGAATCCTATAAGAAACATAATGGGGATAATTTGAATGGATTTAAGAATATGAACATAGATGAAGATATCATGGAACCTAAAACGAAACTTATCAGCACATACAAGAGATCATGATTATGATTGCACCAACTCAAAAAACATATAAGAAACAAGGATGTGTCGAAATAAGTCTAGTTAAAAAACCATTGAAGCGATCAAATTTTTGAATGAATATAAATTATTAGTTTAAACCTTTGAAATAAATATAAAGAGAGAAATTTTTTTTTTGATATTGAAGCAGTTAACGAAGACCAGTCTATAGAAGAAACCTACAAAAAAAAATAATGGGAATAATGTAAATGGCCTTAAAAAGAAGAACATAGATGAAGATACCATGGAACTTCATACATTACTTATCAATGGAAACAATAGATCCCACTTATAATTTCATGAACTCAAAAAACATATAAGAAACAAAGATGTTGCTGAAACAATTCTAATTAAAAAAAAACATTGAAGCGGTCAAAATCAAGACAAATGTGATGCCTTCAAATAAACATAAGGAATATTTACAAATGTTTTATTATACATTTGGAACAGTAGTCAAAGTAAAGTATTTAAAAATATACAAATGTACATATTTAGGATTTTGTGATATGCAATCAAACTTGGTTTCAAAAAGATGTCATAGAAATACAATTAACCAGTGTTTCCAAAAATCGATGTGTATGCAAAAAATCATTAGACAATGACAAGACTATCAAATTTCTAGTTACATAGTAGATTAGGCGGAATAAAAAAATATTATGTAGAAAATCCACCAATGGGATTCAATCCAATCTTATAATGTACTAAACCAAGATACTGAATCCTTCTACAATTTGCAGAAACAAAACATGATCGCACAATCACATAACAAGTAAGAGAAAGAGAGAATCAATCGCACAACACAAGATGCATCTAGGGAAAGAAAATACTAAAAACCCATATATATCTATATTTCATATGGTCAATATCATGAAATAATACAATTTTATTTCTCACATTGAGAAGCCTCTGCACTCTATTGACTATCTCACTCCGATCCTGCTTGAATCTAGCTTGCAATATAAGAAAAATTGGTTAATTATTTAACCTTTTTCTTGACTCTTCATGAAGTGCCTTTCTTACGAATTCTTGGGCTAATTTATCCCCTATTAATTAGTTAAATACCAATTAATTATTTTGCAATCCTTCAGGGCCTTCTAGATGACCTCATGCATGACTTGTACAGTTTTCTAATAGTACAAATGATAGATATATTCCCTTTAACCGTAGTCTCAATTGGGCCTTCCTTATAACTAACATGAAAAATATATTTATAGTGAATTATAAAATAACTGATTGATCACTACTTCTGAATTAAATAAGATTTAATTCACTGGACCTCTCACTAGCTCATCTCTCATTTAGAACTAGTTAAATTGATTTTAAATCAATTAATTGAGTTAACTAATTACAACTCACAAATAACTATATCTGGGCACCCTAAAAATATAAAATCCCTTTTCATGCATCCTCTTAGACCTCTAACTCGAATTTTTTAAGCTAACTAAGTCTTTGTGACTCATTTAACTTATAAAAGTTTTCATGAGATTAAATTACAATTTTTCTTCCAATTTAATTAAGGGAAAATTAAATCAAAAGGCTCATATGGTAGCCATTTCTGGGTGTCATTTTCTAGATTTCATTTCTGGATGCCAATTCCATTGTTACTTGTTGCAAATTTCAACACTCCCTCTCAACAAGAAAGGAATTCAATCTATCCCGATTTGGTTCCTTTGGAATGTTTTGCATGCAACACTTCTCTACTATTGTATGCTCCTACAACTCCTAAAACTGAATAGCCTCCAAAAAACTGAATCAGTATAATGCATCTCTCATAAAATTCTCGGATTGCTATTTATTACTGCATTGTCTACTAAAATATTTGCGTTACTAATGACTCTGCAGGTGTGCCCTCTGCACTGCTGCCAACTCTGATCTGCACTCCAGTATTGCACATATTTCACTATGATTTATGTCTTCATGACATCTGATTGCATCAATCCTTCTGATCCTTCCCGCTACTGTATATTGTTGGCTCCTTATAACCAGGTCTGATCCATGAGACAATTCATCTCAATGTATCCTACCCAAATTTATTCTCTTGGGATTACGTCTGTACATCGCCCCACCTCTCACCTAGAGGTATGGTTGCATGTGCCCCCTATGCTCATCTGGCTCGAAATTTCCCCCTCCTATAGGTATCTTCTTGAGTGGATGCCTCCACTCGGTCTTCTCTCTACTTCTCCAATTATGGTTGCTCCACAATTTTATGAGATTTCTTTTGAGGCTGCATGTTGAGAGGTAATTTATGCTCCCTCTCAACCACCAAGTCACTAACATCTGCTTTTCTCTTCAAATATTTGCATGCATCCTCGACCTCGAGAGCATACAGGTTCTTGAAACTTGCACTGGTCTATTTCACCCGTCTCGTGGCTATGTGTCTAAGTACCACCTTTGCTTTTCTAAATATGATATCATAACCACGGTCTTCCAATACCGCTATGGAGACAAGATTCTTCTTTAGTCCTGGAAAATACAAAGAATCTTCCATTCTGAGAGAGGAGCCAAACTCCCACTAAAATGTAATTGCACATATTTCAGTTGCATTATACCTACCGTAATCTCCAAACTCTATGTTCTTCTAGAGTTCCTTCTCCTCCAAGTCACTAAAGAGATCTATATTCCTCGTCATATGGAACGAGGCACCATTGTCTAGATACCACATGCATCTCATTATAGTGTTGGTCATGCATGCAATGAGAGTAAAATTAAGCTCGAAATATGAAGCTAGCACTTTACCCACTACAACTATAGGCTCCTTCTTGCTTGCCTTCTTCTGTGGAAACTTTGATGCATAGTTCTCACACTCATGAAAGTGAAAACACTTGATATTGGACAAGTCTCTCTTGCCCTCTTTTCCTTGGGAATTCTTTCCCTAGGTTTTCTTGCATTTTCCCACTGATGCAAAATCTTCTTCTTGTATTTTCCGGAGGTCTCATCTTTGGTGCTCCACCTCATCTCTTCTATTACAAAGTCGGATCACAAATGCTCCTAGTCTGGTAACTTCCTCCTCCCATTTACAAAGTTCTGGTAACTATGCCGGCTCTTGGGAATGCCTAAAAGTGCTAGGCTCACCAAATCATCATTAGCAATAGTCACCCCAACACTTCTAATCTCATCTCAACATTGAGTGAACTTCTGCCAGTATTTATGGATCGTGTCACCCTCCTCCATCTTGATCTTTCTGAGCTTATCCTAAAACACCAACTTCTTATGGTCACTTCTATTCTAAAACAAATATTTCAAGGCCTTCCACATAACATATGGAGTTTCCTTCCCATGGATAATTGAGATAATATGATCTTGAACTCCCTATAACAAGATCCTTCTCTCCTTTCCTACCTTCTTCTTCCATGCATCAAGATTTTGAGTATCTGTTGTTGTGGGCTTAGGAATATCAGTATCTATGAATTCCTTCAACCTGTTGTCCTCCAACATTGCCGCCATCCTTTCCTTACATGCTATGTAATTCAAATTTCCCTCAAGGGAATATTCGAATCTCAAGCCATTGAAAGATATCTTGATCTGTTGTTGGATCCTGAAGAATAAATCTGAAAATTTGAACTTGTTTAAGACAAAACTTTTTTCTTCTCTTCTATTTTGATTCCTGGTGATTTGATACCATGTAGAAAAATCTACCCATGTATAAAAATCTACCAATGGGATTCAATACGATCTTATAATGTACTAAAACAAGATACTGAATCCTTCTACAATTTGCAGAATAAAAACACGATTGCACAATCACATAACAAGTAAGAGAAAGAGAAAATCAATCGCACAACACAAGTAGTATCTAGGGAAAGAAACTGCCCAAAACCCCTCTATATATATATAGAGAGAGAGAGAGAGATATTTCATATGATATATATATATATATATATATATATATATATATATATATATATATATATATATATATATATATATATATATATATATATATATATATATATATATATATATATATATATATATATATAGATTGAATATGATCAAGATCATGAAACATAATTCTACTCCTCACACTCAGAAACCTCTGCACTCTGTTGACTGTCTCACTTTGATCCTGCTTGAATCTGACTTGTGATCTAAGAAAAATTGGTCAAGTATTTAACCTTTTGTTTGCCTCTTCCTGGCCTACCTTTCTGACACATTCTTGGGCTAATTGAGCCCCTATTAATTAGGTAAATTCCAATTAATTATTGTGCAATCCTTCAAGACCTTCTCGATGACCTCATGCATGTCTTGTACAATTTTCTAATAGTACAACTAATAGATTTTCTTCCCTTTAACCTCAGTCTCGATTTTTCCTTCCTTACAAATGACTTGAAACAACTATTTATAGTGAATTATTAGTTAACTAATTGATCACTGCTTGCGAAATAAATCAGATTTAATTCACTAGACTTCTCACTAGCTCATCTCTCAGTTAGAACTAGTTAAACTAATTTTAACTCAATTAATTGAGTTAACTAATTACAATTCACAAATAACTATATCTGGACCCCCTAAAAATGGAAAATCCATTTGCATGCATCCTCTTAGACCTCTAACTTGGATTTCCTAAGCTAAATTAACCTTCCTGGCTCAGTTAACTAATACAAGTTTTCATGAGATGAAATTAAAAAAATTCTTCCAATTTAATTAAGGGAAAAATAAATCAGAAGCCTCATATGGTAGCCATTTATGGGTTCCATTTTCTGGATGCCAATTTCATTATTTCTTGTTTCAAATTTCATCATATCCATAGTGAAATAATAGTATGTATTAGAAGAAATAATAATATCACTAAGATTACCATCTTTGCAAATACGAGAACTTGGGAAATGTTTTAGAAAACCACAATTGGCATTGGTTGAAGGACAAATCAATGTACCCATTGATACATATTGAATTCAAATTGCACTTCCTTGTGACATAAATGAATCTAATATAGTGGTCGTGGAAATTAAAAGGCATTTGGTGTTTAAAATAATATTTGTTGTTGATCGAATATGTGTTCATAAAGTGATGAATGCATTGAAACGATTGTTTAAAAACCCACTTTATAAACTAGAGCATGTCAAAATAAATCAAGACTAGAAACAAGTATTTGAACAGAACACAGATCCATGTGCCTTTGAGACATGTACAAAAATTAATGATGATAATGATGGCTATGATGAAGAACTGGTCACAAAAGCACTATTACATGGATTTAGTGATTCATATAGTGTTATGATCTTCATAATAATAAAATAAGAATTGCTAATGTTTAAGGTTATAGACCTTTGGGAATATTTATAAATAAGTATTTAGAAGATATGAGTTTACTGACATTGCTATATGGGAAAAAACGATCAAACAATGTTACAAAAACACTTTACATACCATGATATTGCTTGATGGGAAGTTTTACATGAAGACCATGATTTTGTATATCATATAAAGAATTTGTTTTACAAAGAAACTAATTATCCCCAACCAAGTCTTTAATTGTATTTGGATTTGAATAAGAAAAGGACAATCAAAAGGAAAAATCTAACAGCTAAACATGTTATAACAAAAACAAACTTAAATGGATTTCTAAAATCGAACATTGGGTATATTTACTTTAAACGAATACAGACATCTTCAAACTATTTTTTGCAGTTGTGCAAGAAATTATATGCATTTATTCTATAATTGGACCCATCAATTTTTTTTTTAGCAGTGTTGAGCATCTCTTGGCTTTGTAACAAATAAATCAGAAAAAAAATAAAAAAAAAAATGTAGAGGAAGATGATATTGATACGTTGATTAAAAATGATCCTGTTACTTGCATTCAATATTATGGGAGTAGAATTAAATCTCTACACCAATTAATTTTAAATGAATACAAGTACTTTAGTGACATCATTGACTATTTGTTTGTAACAAAATTCCAAAATCAAGGAAGAAAACATGAACATGGATTGCTATGGATAAAAAATGTTCCTATTTATGGAACAAGCAGAAACATTGAAATTGAAATTTTTTTTGAAAAGTTCTTATGCTATGATTCAATTAAGCTTCCTAAAAATCTGAAAACTATCCAACATCTTTGTCATACAAAAACTTGTAGGAAAATAAAATAGATGCATTGTAGGTTCAATCTTCCAGTTCCACTAATGTGAAAAATACAAATACTTGTGTCAATGAAATTCGACAATGAAAGTACAAAAGTGAATGCAAGGATGATATTTGATGCACTAGAAAATATGGAACATGATGAGACATATACATTTCCTAGCTTTCATGAGAAATTAAGTATAAGTGAATGTGAATACATCCATGCAGTCTAATGTAATATGAAACAAATAACAATTATATTGAAAAAAGAGCCAACAAACATATGGATTAATAGCTTTTCTTGGAATAATCCATTAATATGGGGTTTAAATACCAATGCTCAATATGCACTTGTGTTATGAAACCAAATCATAAAAATAGAAGAAAATAAAGATCAACAACTTATAAATCAACCTCTTTGAGGGGGAAACCTCCTTTACATTATATAAATGAACAATTCTTGGATGACAAAAATGAAAAAACCTCCTTTCTATATATAGGAGTCCAATGGGTCACAATATAATCCTAGCTTACATAACAATAACAATGTAAGGGCACAACAATAACAAAAATGGGCTTCTATGGGGAAAAATAATAACAATATGGGGACTACATGGGCACAACAATAACAATAAGGGGGCTATACTAATAATAACAATAAATGGATAGACTAGTATTATAGGGACCTAACATTCCCCTCTTCTTCAAACAAGTGTTTTCCTCAACGCTTGATTATTTCTAGATGCTTCTGTATAAAATTTTCATCCTCCAATGTGGAATCTTGAGCAGGTAAGTTCTTCCACTTGTTGAGATACTCTGAAATTGATCGATTTCACAGTTGTCGATTTCTTGTTTCCGTGACTGATTCAAGTTACAATATGATTTTTCCTTCCTCGTCAAGTTCTTGCAATATTTTTTGAACTGGTAGTTTGTCACCTATAACCTTTTTTAAGCATGAAACATGGAAAACTGGGTGCACTCGGGAAGATGCATGAAGCTCCAATTTGTATTCCATAGTACCAATCTTTTGTAGCACCTTGTAAGGACCATAGTACTTTAGCGATAATTTATTATACTTCTTAGCTTGCTTGAGGGACATTGATTTGTATAGTTGTAGCTGTAAAAATACCCAGTCACCTACATCAAAACTTCTTTCCTTGCAATGTTGATATGCATGTTGTTTCATTAGATTCTGCACCAAATTTAGGTTGTCCTTTAAGAGTTTGAGAATTGTTGTTGATGCTCGATGTGATCTTCCATTGCTTGATCATCCATATTATCTTTCATTTCATCCTCCAAACCATCCACCTTAGCCTCCATGTCTTCTTTTAAACCATCTATGTCATATTTGGTTGCTCTTTGTGCGATCGAAATTTGTTGCACTTGGTACCGTAATTTTGATATATCATACTGCAATTCTTCCTCTTCATGTGTCATAGTAGAGTTTTCTAAGGGCTTAATGGGTGTGGAATTATTTTTGGGAGGCATTTTAGAACCCAATACTGATATCTATGCTTTAATATGCCCTCAGAATCACTTCAAACTATTTTTTCAAACAAGACTTATGCAATTTTTAAAACAAAATACACACTTTTTTCTTTCTTCTGAGGAACTCAATATTCAAACTGATGTATCTATGTAATTTCGAATCCCCAAGATTTGATATTTGGTCCTATCATAGCCCTATCAGTCTTATTTCCAATGAAACAGATCATACCTAATTTGGAATCTTCAATATGAAGTTATACCCTATCTCCCACAATGACCTAATTATGGACTGGTTCAGTAGAGAAAACTTGTACAGCGTGCCACGTGTCTATTTTGACATTCGTCTCTGAAATAGATACAAAAGGCACTACAATCCATAAAATTTTAGTCACTTTTTACAGAATTACAATCCAATGTTTGAAACAAAATTTATGACGGTTTTCCCTCAGGCACCTGTTTGAGATGAAATTATGGAGCCTGCAAAAACCCTAAATTCCTCAAATCATATCTCTAAAGATATAGTGAAAAAAATCTAAAAAAATTTCATGAAGTTCCTTAGTATTTCAACTCAAATGGTTTTTTTTTTGTAGCTTCTGAACCTTCGTAGAAAAAAATTTATAGCGAAAATTCCACGATGACATGTTTTCAGCAGCAAAACCCTAGAATCCAAAGCTATGATACCAAATGTTATGAAACCAACTCACAAATTAGAAGAAAATATAGATCAACGACTTATAAATCAGCCTCTTCGAGGGGGAAACCTCCTTTACATTACATAAATGAACAATTCTTGGATGATACAAGTGACAAAACCTCCTTTCTATATATAGGAGTCCAATGGGTCACAATATAATCATAGCCGACATAACAATAACAATGTAAGGGCACAACAATAATAGTAGTGGGCTTCTATGGGGCACAATAATAACAATATGGGGACTACATGGGCACAAAAATAACAATAAGGGGGGCTATACTAGCAATAGCAATAAGGGGATACAATAGTATTATAGGGACCTAATAACTTGTCTCATATGCTACAGCTACTTATTGTAGTTCGTACATTACAAATTTAGATAAAAAAATGGCGTCGATGTTTAAACATATACGGAGTGATTGTCAAAAAAATAACCGTGATGCCATAGAAACATTTGCAAGACTTGTAAAAGCTTTATTGCACTTGCAACAAATGTTTGCATAACACGTTATATATATAGATAGTATTATCATTTCCACTAAATACTAGTTCAAGAAAATGTATATTTATTAATACTTCAGCAATAGATGATTGATCATTTGTACTAAGACAACCAAAAGAGATGGAACGTGAATCGGACGACTCAAAAAACATAGCATGTTTTTCAATTATCAACTGCTATGTGCAATGACTAGAAAACGTTGAACATGTATGCTTAGTGGAATTTCATCATGCTATACACTATAAGGCAAGAGGAGAGGAGGCATTGAGAAACCATGCATTATAAGATACATAAAATACAATAAATATATTGGTCTTGATAACTATTACAAAGAGAAATTGATGTTGTATAGCCCATATTGTATTGATGAGAATAATCTAAAGAACAACATTCGACTTGGAAAAATGCATATTTATTATTTAAAGAAATCATAAAATGCAATAAATAAAAGTTCACGAACAAAATTATGATTTTGGACTAATTTTGACAGCATAGCAATTGAACTTGAAAACAAAGAGAGAAAATTATTTGAAAGATATATACCTACATATCAAGAAATAGATAATGAAATACATTATCCATAATAAAATATCGAATCAGATTTTCAATATCTACAAAAGGTTAGAAATGAAAAATCAATAGTTGGGAGACCTTACCAAATCGTAAAAGAACCACATATATTAGAAGAAATATAATTGTATGAATTAACAAGAATGTTGAACAAAGAGCAAGAAAAAGTAGTGAAAGAAACATTGACGAAAAAAAAAATCCAAATCGACCAATGATATATATTTGTAACAGGTGGCACAGGCATTCGAAAAAAAAATTATGCGATAACATTATTCCAATCTCTAATTCACGTGTACAACAACATATTGGAATATGACCCAGCTCAGCTAAAAGGATTTGTGACAACATATACATGGAAGGAAGCATTCAAAGCAGGTGGTATAATGTTGCATTATGAATTTCATTTTCCATTTAACAAATAAAAATATATTTCTCTTAAAGGTGAAAAATTAGACACATTAACAAAACATTGTGAACAACTTCATGTGATGCTTTTTGATGAAGCATATTTGATAGGTACATTATTATAACAAGATGGAAAATGTTTGCGTGAAATAAAGCATAGTCGATTATATTATTTTGGAAATACTGATATAATATATTCAGGTGACTTATTTCAAGCGCAACCCATCAAAGATTCTCTAATTTTTTAGCATCCAATCCTAGCAAAGGAAAAAATGACATACAAATTGTGGAAGGAAAAAGTAAAATGTTATGAATTACATATCACAATGCGTCAAAAAGAAAAAAAAATCATTGAAATCCTTAACAAAATGTGAGTAAATCAACAATTTGATGAAGACATAGAACATATAAACTATAATTTTTATAGATATGCTCCACTTGATCCATTATTTCCATATATATTTTATAGGAACAAGGATGTGCGGAAGCATAATGAGAAAATGGTGTTACATGTAAAGGAAGAACTAATAGTTCTTGATGCAATTGATGAAGATGAGTGTAAGGAAATAGGTTATGTACCATATGAGAAAACAATGAGATTACTACCAAAATTTATTATTAAATTCAATTTTCTTGTTGAGCTATATCAAGAAAATATAATACAGAGGATGGCCTTGATAATGGCACAAATGGAATATGCAAAAAATACACAAAAAGTAGGAAAATTGTTGAAATAATATGGATAGATTTTGTAAATCCAGATATTGGTAAATTGCAAAGAAACAATTATCATGAACTATATGACAAATGCATATCACCGAATTGGACACCAATACTGTGTATTTCAAAAGTATTGGCATGTCATACCAAGAGCTCTAAAACTATAGTACAAAAAAAAAAAAAAAATCGATATAGTTAGCTTGTGCTAGAAAAATACACCGATTATAAGGCTTAACATTAGATACGATTTCATTTTATTTGAGTAGTATATCGACACATGGACTAGTGTAGATATCATTTTCACATGTTAGAACCATGGAATAACTATATATTGTTGAGAAACTAACACCAAAGAAATTTTGTGTGAATAAGAAAATATTAGAAGAAACGAAACCATTTAAGAACCCATGCATCGTGGAAACCAGTACACAAGCCAATAGCAAATGAAATTACTTTAATGATGGCAAGTTTGAATACACAAATTCTATATGATCATGTCAATTACATTGTACATGATGAATATCTAATAAGTGTTGTGATTATTTGTATCTAAGAAATGCATGAAAACTTTCCGTTGTCAAATAATGAATTTTCAAAATTCAATTTCAACATATCAAATTGTCTTCATGGAGTACTTACTTGCATAGAAGAAAGCATAGAGATCATATCAACCAAGAATATTTTCAATAACAAAATCGAACTTATTTTGTTAGAATTATATTTCCAATAACGAATATGCTTAATAAATGTTTATGTTGCGCCACTTGTGTCCGTTTCAAAAATAATTGAAGCAATTGCAATAAAAAAGGAGAAATTCATGCATAGTGATTATATTTTAATAATTATTTAAGATTTAAATATTGACATCAATTCAAATATAAAATTAAGTAGAAATTTATTAGAGTACATGCACTTGGAACGATTACAAGCAGTATCAATGAAGTTTATTCCTGGGAATAAAATGATTATTGATCACATTTGGACAAATTTTCCTGTTGAACAATGTCATGTACATATTTCACATTCATACTGGAGTGATCATTATTTAATTCATGCTTTGCTACACTTTATGTGATTCTAACGGTGCATAAGCTATGCATTTTGTTTTTAACCCTAAACTTCACTGGCTATTATTAATGTAGTACAACAAGACTTTGTAAATATTACCTATTTCATAGAGGATAAAATGGTACATTTATTTGTTCATTCCAAACTAGCGTTCATAATTAAAAAATAATTAATATAATTATGAAAATGAAATAAGGAACGTAGTTTACAGGAAAAACGAGAATTAATAAGCTAATAAGGTCAGTTATCATGAGTACTTATGAGGTGTGAGTATTCTTAGATCTTCAAGTTTTTTTTTTCTTTTCAACATTTGATGATTCGGGTTTGTTGATTGTTTTATCATGACTTAAGCTAATTTTTGGTTGCAATATATCAAGTGTGGGACCCCTACCTTGTGACATCAATGGAAAATTCAGAAGTGTTGTGTGAGAGATAGTGAAATGAAGGTGTATCTTTTTCATCTTGGTTTATCCACACATATTTTTCGCTTCAAACTTTCCTTCTGCACACCTCCATCTTGGACAACACTTCTTCTACACATTCAAGAAACCTTATTTAATGTTATCAAATTTTCTACTAAACTTTGTTTAGGGGTAATTAGCATTGATTAGGTTAGCAATTGATCATGTACTTCTTAATTTTCCTATGTATATGATCTTAGGACTTATGTTACAAAAATATGATACTTGTTGCAGTTCTTCAAATTTCCACTCAAACTCTTCACTTTTTCTAACTAAATATTGTGTGTCCATAAACTTGTTGTCTAGTATGTAGCATATATAGTAAAAATTTTCTTTTTTATGCAACCATCTCACAAAATAGAATAAAATATAGATCAACGGCTTAGAGATCAACCTCTTCAAGGGGTAAACCTCCTTTACATTACATAAATGAACAATTATTGGATGATTCAAATGAAAAAACCTACTTTCTATATATAGGATTCTAAGGGGTCACAATATAATCAGAGCCGACATAAAAATAATAATGTAAGGGACAACAATAACAATAGTGGGCTTATATGGGGCACAATAATAGCAATATGGGCACTCCATGGGTACAACAATAAAAATAAGGGGAATACACTAACAATAACAATAAGAGGATACACTAGTATTATAGGGACCTAACATGCCCCTCTCCTTCAAAAAATATTTTTCCTCAACTCTTGAGTAGTTCCAGATGCTTCTGTATAAAATTCTCATCCTCCCATGAGGAATCTTCAGCGGGTATGTTCTTCCACTTGATGAGATACAATGAAATCGATCGATTTTCTAGCTGTCGAATTCTTGTTTTTGTGACTACTTCAGGTTCCAATATGATTTTTACTTCCTCGTTAAGTTCTTGAAATATTGTTTGAAATGGGATATTGTCACCTATAACCTTATTTAAGCATGAAACATGGAAAATTGGGTGCACTCGAGAATATGTCTGAAGCTCCAATTTGTATTCCAAGTACCAATATTTTGCAACACCTTGTAAGGACCATAATACTTTGTTGATAATTTATTATCCTTCTTAGCGTGCTTAAGGTACATTTGTTTGTATGGTTGTAGCCGTAAAAATACCTAGTCTCCCATAATAAAACTTCTTTCATTGAAATGTTGATATGCATGTTGTTTCATTCGATTCTGCACCAAAGTGAGGTTATCCTTTAAGAGTTGGATAACTTGTTGATTCTTGATGTGATCTTCCACTGCTTGAAACTTAGAATTTTATCTTAAATATGATGTGATGGATGGTGGATTGTATCCATACAGCGCCATAAATTGGGTCATTTGTACTGCAGTATGGAAGGAAGTATTATACCACCATTCAGTTAGAGGTAACCACTTGACCCATTGTGTTTGTTTATCAAATACAAAGCAACGAAGATATCCTTCCAAAAATTTGTTCACTATCTCAGTTTTCCCATCAAATTGAGGATGATAAGATAAGAAATGAGCTAATTGGGTACCCAGACAAGAAAATAATTATGTCCAAAAATTTCCAGTGAAAATGGGATCTCTCTTGCTTATAATAAGATTTTGGTTTCCATGTATCTTTGGAATAGTTTCCATAAATGCAATAGCAACTGTACTAGATTTAAATGGATGCGATAAATCAAAAAAGTGTGCATAATTGGTAAGTATATCAACTACCACCATGATGACACTCTTTGCTTCGGACTTGGGTAAACTTGTGATAAAATCCATTGAAACCTCCTCCTAACGTTGACTAGGTTGAATTATACCGACCTCTAGCATTTCTGCAACCATATGTTCAATATCACTCTTTTGGGCATAATGATATATGTAAGGCGTGATGTTTGGAGGAACACTTTCTGGAATCAAATGAATAGCATGATCATGATCATGAAAATGTGGGAGCTATTTGGGAGTCTCCAACACCTTGGAACAATTTTCCAATACTTTTTGGAGATCTCGAGAAAAATATGCTTTCGATGTTTGAACCTGTAGTGATCATAATTGTGTAATTACACCTCATTTTTATTTCTTCATAATACTTTTCATGACATTATAGTTGATTATATTTCATGGTTTCCCTGCAATACCCCATAATTCAGCTTCCTTTCCTTCCCAAAAAAATTTCAAGAAAAGTTCTTGAAAATTAAAAGCTATAGTCCCAAAATATTGTAACCATTGGACTCCTAGTACAACTTTAGCACCACCCATTGTAACAGAAATCATTCAACTATTCAATACGTATTCCCCCATGGTTAGCTTGATATTATGACACTTTCCAGAGCAATTTATAGTTCCTCCATTTGCAACCATTACTTGACACTCTGGTGTTGGATATAGGAATCAATTCAATTCCTTGGCTATCTTATAAGGAATAAAGTTATGGGTACTACCCAAATCAATCAGCACTATTACCTTTTTCTTTTTGATATGTCCTTCTATCTTGAGAGTTTGAGAAGTGGTAATTCCTGCCAATGCATTACAAGATATGTTTGGATTCATTTCTTCTTTCTTTAGAGTTGGTTCCTGATGTATATCATTTTCTTTTGAATTTTCTTGTTCCTTTTCTTCCTCCTCTTCAAAATCTATGTAAAATAATTTCTTCTCAACGCAGTTATGACCTTTAGTGTATTTTCTATCACAACTGTAACAAAGCCCTTTTTCTCTTTTTTATTCCAATTGTTTGTGGAAGGCTAGGAGTAGCAACACTTATGTCTTTATATTTTTGAGTGGTGGGCTTCCTTGTCGCCATATTTTTTCTTTCAATTTTTCTTTCCAACCTAAATGCCTTCTCCAATGAATCAGGTTCCCAAAGGCGAACCTCATGTTGGATGTTATCCTTTAAATTCCCTATGAAGACATAAATCATATGCTTCTTTTAAATATCGTTTTCCTTATATTCAATTTTTGGAATTCCTATATGTGCTCCACCGTTGAACCCTTTTGTTTGAGATTTATCAATTGGCTAAAGAAGGTGCTGCTCTTTATATCCTCATAATGTGCTATCATTTCCTCTGTAACAATTGACCACGCCACAAGTGGTTTACGAGAAAAAATCCATAAATACCATACAAACCGATTGGGTTCTAAATATAAAGTTGCAATGTATACCTTTTGTGTGTGCTTCACATTATGGAGATCAAAATATTTCTCCAACCGTAGTATCCACGTTACCGGATCCTTGCAATCAAAATTCCTCATATCGATCTTTAGAATATGGTGGGTCTTCAATCCAATGTTAGAGTCTATGAAGCCAATATTAAAATTTATTTTGTTCTCATCATGAGTTTCATATAATACCATTTCACCATTAGGAATAATTTCTTGTAGCAACTTTGGAAAACCTTCCATGGCTGCTTTTAAACCATTCTTAAAATCCTCCATGTTTCCTTTCATTTTTTCTTCTATACCATCCATAGTAGCCTTAAAACCTTCCATGTATTATTTTAAAATATTCTTGTCGCCTCTTAAACCATCCTTGTCCCCTTTTATATCATATTTGGTTTCTCTTTTTGAGAGCAAACTTTGTTGCATTTGGTCTCGTAATTTTGAGATATCATGCTGCAATTCTTCCTCTTCATGTTTCATAGTAGATATTTCTGACGGAAATGGGTGTGTAATTATTATTTGGAGGAATTTTATAACCCAATACTGATATCTATGCTCCAATATTCCTTTGGAATCGGTTCAAACTAATTTTTCAAACAAAAGTTATGCAATTTAAAAAAAAACAATACACACATTTTTCTTGCTTTTAAGAGCTCGAAATTGAAACAGTTGTATCTCTATGATTTCAGGTATACAAGATCTAAAATTCGATCCTGTATTATACCTATGAGTCTTATTTCAAATTCCATAGGTCAAACCTAATTTGGATATTTCAATATAAATTTATGTTCGACCTCCCACAATTCCCTAATTATGGATTGGTTTAGTATAGTGAAATTTTACAGAGTGCCACATGTCACTATTTCGACCTTCAGATCTGAAATTGATACATAAGAAACTAAATTCCATGAAATTTTGGCCACTTTTTACATAATTCAAATCCGATGCCTTAAATAAAATTTATGATGATTTTTCCTCGGTCACTTGTTTGAGATGAAATTTTGGAGTCTGCAAAAAACCTAAATTCCTTAGATCATATCTCCAGAAATATAGTGAACCAAGATCTGAAATTTGTACACAACATTTTCTAGTATCTCAAATCCATGTGGGTTCAATTTCAGTTTCTGAATATTCGTAGAAAAAAAATTATAGCAAAAATTCCAAGATGACCTATTTGAAGAAGCGAAACCCAAGAATCCAAAGCTTTGATACCAAATGTTATGCAAGAAACTCACAAATTAGAAGAAAAGATAGATCAATGACTTAGAAATCAGCCTCTTTGAGGGGGAAACCTCCTTTACAGTGCATAAATGAAATTTTCTTGGATGATTCAATGAAAAAACTTACTTTCTATATATATGAGTCTAAGGGGTCACAATATAATTAGAGTCGACATAAAAATAATAATGTAAGGGCACAACAATAACAATGGTGGGATTTCTATGGGGCAGAATAATAACAATATGGGGACTACATGGGTACAACTATAGCAATGAGGGGGCTACACTAACAATAACAATAAGGGGATACACTAGTCTTATAAAGACCTAACATTCATCCTAGTTTTCCTTGGATGCTTTTTGACTTAGAGTTATTATTAATAGTATGTATTCCATGTTTCATGATAACAAATATTTCACATTTATTTTACCTTTTAAATTTCTACCACTTAGGGTGCGATGAAATTTAAATAATGTATTAATATATAAAAAGTAAGAAAAAACACTTTTGAGGGTAAATGTAAGTCTTTTCAACATGTAATTTGATAAATTCACGCAACATCGGGTCATCATTCTATAATTTGTTCACATTTATTGAGTGTTAAATTGTATTTATTGTGAGAAGTTATCAAATGATGGCTAGTTTTTGAAATTATCAATAAGCATTGTAGTTTTAAACTATATTCGTAACTATGTTCTTTTGTTCTCTGTGTACTCGGGCTCCAAGATATTCAATATTTTCGAAAGTTATGTATTTCTGAAAATACAGGTGAACTACCACTTATCAAAGTATTAAATGTTGAAGATAAAGTTATCGACATAAATTATTAATTCATTTTTGATGAAAAATAATTATGCATGTGTGAGGAGGTAGAGACAAATTAGGGTTCAAGATATTTGATAATAAATGTAATGAGGGCATCCTTTATTGTATCAAAGTAAATTTTTGTTCGGTATTTCATATTTTGGTGGCTACCAATTCTCTTAAGAGGTCAAATAATGAATAAATTTACAATGATTGGTGAACGCTACATGTGTCTCTGATATTTCTCTTTGAATTGACATTTTTTTGTTTTCCACTGTATACGATGTTAGCACTTTAGCTACCAAGTACAAAATGTTGAACATAAAGGTACAGGAATAAACTATTAATTCATTGTTGATAGAAAATAATTATGTAATTGTGAGGAGGTGGAGACAAATTAAGGTTCAAAATGTGAAATAATAAATTTAATCGAGGAATACTTCAATGTATCGAGGAACATATTAGTGTCAATTCTTGTCTCTGTTCAAAAATTTGGGTTTTTGGGTACCTTGTATATGATGTTCCTTGTTATCAAAAATTACCATAGGTTGGATATTCCATTCAAGCTCAAATGGAAACTGATGATGTACCTTCCAATAAATCATGAATGTGAAAGACATTCATGCTTCAATAATCATGGTGCTTACTTTTGTATGTTGTGAGTATTCTTAAAACTTGAAGCATTTTTTTTTTCCTTTTTAGTGTTTGATGATTCAGGTTGTTTGATTGTGTTATCATGACTTAATCTGATTCCTAGTTACAGTATGTTGAATGTAGAGCCACTTCCTTGTCACATTAGCATGAGATGTGAAATATACACAAGTGTTTTGTGGAAGGTGTGGAAGTGCAGGTATCTATTCCGCATCTTCCTCCCTTCATACATATTTTCCACTTTGCACATGTATTCTGCACACTTCCATCTTGCGCAACACTTATTTTGTAGACACTAGATTTATTTTTTAGCAAGGAAGAAATATGGATGGCATATAAAAGATCCAAGAAATTTGCAACGATTGGATAACAATTCATGTGTCTCTAAGGTTTTTTATTTTGATGAAATCATGATGTTCATTACTCTTTTTATTGGCATTTATGAATTTTCTAGTGTGTGTGATCTCACCACTTATGTTACCAAAATATGGTAACTGTTACTGTTCTTCAAATTTCCATCTCAACTCTTCATCATTTGCACCTAAATCCTTGTGTATCCAAAAATTTGTTATCCAATGTATAGCATATTCAATGAAAAAGGAAAAAATCAGTTCAACTGACTTGATTTATTATGACAGACAACTTTTCACCCTATTTTTCAAAATCTCGTTGTGGGGACCAACCCAACCATCAAGTTGCTTCATAGTAGAGGTAGTTGACCATGTTTCCACACAATATTTATTTATGGTTATCCTTGTGTGATTTTAAACTTAGATTTATTATTGAAATTATGTACACTAATTGTCATGATACAAAAGAATTCATATTTATTTTATATCATAAATTTTTGTCACTTAGGATGCATATATCGATGATATTAAAGTAGGAGCAAGGTGTAGAGTAAATGGATGAGATGATTTTGGAATTTTGAGATTTAATTCCACTAATTTCCGTAAATGTTTCCTTTGGTATCTTTGATTTCTATTTATTGAGAGTACCCTGTATAAAAAAATTCACATGGGAAATAATAACAGTTGGTGATTATATACGAAACCAATAAATGCAAAGTTAAACGACATTATTCATTTAGAGAGTATTTTTAAGTACAAAGTGGAAAATACTAGTAGAGGAAGGAAAGAATTTATTTGCACATATACGATTAACTCACTTGCTCATATCAATGATATATTTCATTGGTTGGCTGTGAATGAGTGGAATTTGAATATGTCAACAAAATATAAGAACAATAAAAATATTTTGACTAGAATATTGGTGAATGATGCATGTGTTCCAGAAGCTTTTGCTTTCAGATAATGTTTGTATTTGTGCACAAACAATTTTAATTCAAGAACAATAACAAATTTTCTAGCAACAAAAAAACATCCTCTTAATCCTAAGACATTCATATGGATATTCAAGCTATTGGAACTGAATAAGTGCATAAAATGTTCAAAAGAAAATAGCTTCCTGGATTCACACGCAGGAAGGACTAACATTCTTTGAGAATTCATTTCCCCAACTTCGTATTCTCCTTGTCTACTCAACTTAGTGTTCTTAAATTGATGTCATAAATTGTCAACCAGGGCTAGTAAACTGTTGAAGTGAAGTGCACCATATGTGCCTAGGTATCTTCTTCCTACTTCGTTGTGCTTAGTGTTTTTCTAATGTTTTTCGTTTTGTGTTTTTATACTAAGGGGAAAAGAACTAAATTGCTAGCAAAGAGAAGTTACTGATCATACTAAAAAAAAAAAAAATCTACTCTAAACTATGAATGGCACCTAAGAACAAAAAATGCTAATCCACAGATTGTAAAGCTAATAAGAAAAATAACTCATAACATTAAACTCAGTCCAATTCATTTAGAGGTATGTTGGAACAAACTGGGAAAAGGATTAGTTTGATATAATGAGGTTCTCTTTAGTAAAAAACAACTTAAAATATCACAGAGAAAATCTCATCCATTGTTAGAAATTTGTTGGAACATTTTTGAGAAAAGATTATCTGCAACATAGTAAGGAACCGTACGCTAAAATAATTTATGACACTATAATTAACTCTTTCTGCAACTCAAAATGTTACTATTAAGCCTCATTCAAAGGTTAGATATATCTTGGAACAACTTGGGAAAAAGGTTGTTTGTAAAATTATGAGAAATTGCATAATAGTAAAGAGCTCAAAATGATATAACTAATTCTTGTTCATATGATAATGATGTATTAGAAGAAGTTAAGAACAAGAGCAGCTCATAAAATAATGAGGGTCTTTTAAGTCTAATTAACATGACTGAAATGCAATTAACTAATAGAACTGAAATGCAATGAACAAAACTGAACTAAAATGCAATTAACTCAAGAGTACTACAGCTATATCTCATTCATGCATTAGTGATATATTGGAACAACTCATGAGAACAAGATTGACTGTAATATTCAATGTAAGTAAATTACATAGGTATAATGCAAGAGGATAAACTCAGAAAACTACCTTTAAGTTAAGAACAAAATAGAGTTTAAGGTCACTTATCTATAAAATATGCACAAAGCCTTTCGGACAGTAGGGGCCCTCTACCATCAGATTAGCACATGAATCCTTAACTCCTTAAAGTTGCTTTAGATCATGCATCAAAGTTATACTTCTTTCATTAAAGGAAAAATGCTCAGAAACAGAGTATCACAGTCTTTGAGAACTAACAACAAAACATCAACTAACTGTTTCTCAGTTCACCGAGTTATTTTTATAAGCAAATACATAACTGTCATTGAGTAGAAATAGGCATAGGTGTCTTTTACAATCAAAATCGAACTAGAACTCCTGTTGAGGATTTGTATTTTTCTAAAGACACCTACAGAGTCCTTATCCTTGTAGAATTCTGCTTCTTGGTTTTGGCTTGTCCACGTGCATAAACACTTTCAAATTTTTTCTCAGCCTTTGTGGAGGACAAGGAATGATGTAGGAGAGTTCTAGAATTTAACCATATGCGTATTTCCCTCAAATGACAAATGTAACCTGTGTAAAAATAAATATGGCTACGGAATATGCAAATAAATACAGAATGAATGCATTCTGTAGCTAAGTCTACTCAAAAATCACTATGACAACAAAACCACAAAAGTATAATAAGTCAATCATTGCATGCATTCTTAAAGTGATTTTAATCATTCCTATTGATCTTTTAAGCCTATAGCTAATAAAGGAAAAATGGAATGAAGTGAAATTTGATGAAAGGAAAAGACATTTTTAGGGCTCAACATACCCCCACTGCAACACTTTTGCATGTCCTCATGCAATCAGTCCATGTATTCTGAAACTTCAGCCACAACATATAGTTTCCTTTTTCTGCTTTGTTTGGTGTTCAACGGCATCCTAGGCTTCCTTATGACCAATTTGAACCTCAGATTTATAAGTTCCCTATTCAACTTCTTGTTTTTCTTCTTCAGTTTCTCACTAGCCTTGTACAATTTTTCCATTTGCAGAGAGAGAGTTGTGTTCATGTCACTTTTCAGTTTGACTTCTTCCCTTAAAATTTCATTTTCATTTTTTATATGCCTATTGAGTACTTCCAATTCATATTTGTCTCTTATCAACGCTTCAATTGAAGATTCTTGTGGGCTAGGAGTTCTTTTTCTGTTTTCTGAGGCTCTCTTTTCTAATGATTCAACATAATTATAGATCTGTTGTTGGGCTGGGTCTACCTCCGAAGTTCCTCTATCAGTATTTTCTTCATACTAGTACTCAGGAGATCTGTCAATTGGTGTCTCTTCATCTTCAATATCTATGATTCCTATTTGTTTACCTCCTGTCTTCTTCAATATGCCTTTAAGCCTATGACTTCTTCTCAGTTTAGATGGTCCCCCACCTCTCTTCTTAGCATCCTTTCTTATTATCTTTTCCTTTTTGAGCTGTTCCTTGATTTTGGCCAATTTTTCAGAGATAATTTCCTCACTGTCTTTTTGTATTGTTTTATCAGTTTTAATTTCAACAGATTTGGAAATTTTTCCTCTCCTGCTTCTTCTTACAAGTTTTCCTTCAGACATAGTTTCTTTAGGTTCTTCAAAATGATTTCTCAAGAGGAACTCATCCCAACTGTCTCCTACCTTTTTCAAATGATTTTCAATTAGAATTTTAACTAGGCCATGATGATATAAGGTGGTTTCCAAGAACTGAACTCTTTTTTGGACATTAGAAGCCATCCTCTTTAGGCTTTGGAGCAAGAAAAAGGGTAAATTTATCTCTTCATCTAGGAAATTCATCATAAGCCAAATGTGATAAACATATAGGGTGCCAAACCTTCCTTCACAGGTTATAAACTTTTGTAGAATTAGCAACATATTTCGCCATTTATTTTTCAAGGCTGAACTAGGAATGCCTTTCTTGAAAACGGAAATATCCATACCTGGTGTTTTTAGCATCTGTCTCCATGCTTCATTGTGAAATTCTTTGTTTTTAAACCATTTTTCACCTTGCCTTGGCAACTCTGTTGCTTCTGCTATGAAGGATTTTGCGATAATGAACTTGACATCACCTATTTCAACTTCTGACCCGTTGAATGACTGGGAAAATGACTTGGTAACCTCCTTGTGAAATCCATTGAATTTCTCCAATAACTTTAGCCATCCAACCTGCTATAACATCTCTTTAATCTATGGGTAACTTTCTAGATATTTGGTTCTGACTGGCTCGGACCTTACAATAAGTCCCATGGCTTCTTTTCCTCAACTTCAATTTACTACTCTGTTACTGCTCTCCTATCTGAGGTAAAAATGGCTGTAGAGGGTTTTTTCACCCTAAAGATAACTTCTCTGTTTCTGCAGACAGGAATTGGCTACGGAAAAATGACATGAAGTGGATATGGGATGAGTGAAATATGGCGAGGGTAAATCATACTAATGATTGAGTTTGAGAGTTGTCACGAAATAAAAGACCGTGGAGAATTCTCATGAGGATTTCAAAATCATCAATGAATATCTCGGGTTAGTGACGTGACCTAATAGGTAACTTCAAGTACTGACCGTTAACTTTTAATAAATGATGATTTTATATGGAGTGGAATGGAAGGGATTTGTTCAAGGATTTTATGATAGGCTTGATCAATACGAATAATCAAAATAACTTTAAGAAACATACATATGACTTAACCATACTATCTTTCATAATCTGCTATCATAATAATTTCACACAATTTTACCTTAGCCTTTTTTTTTATTTTTGTTGTTTTAATATGCTTTGTCTTTCCTTTGAAAATTATGGATCTTTTAGTCTTCATAATCCTTTTGATTTTTCTTTTTGAAGTAGGTGTGCAGGATAAATTTGCTGCTGAACAAGTGGTTGTTGAATGGTTGGCTACAGAATGTCTAGCTGCAGAACATCTGGCTACAGAATGTACCTGTAAAAGCTTTAAGACATGAAATGAAATGAGTTGAATATGGATGGAATGAAGTATGAAAAAATGGATCATGAAATATAGTGGAATGAAGCATGAATGAAGTGAAATATAATGGAATGAAATGGATCATAAATGTGGAGTGGAATGAAATATGAAAAGTAGTCTACAACTTATGATTTGTAATACTTAATTGCAGAAAAAGATCAATTTTGAAAATCTGAAATGAAATGAGATGAATCATGAAATGGAGTGAATGACGTATGGATGAATGGAGTGAATGAAATATGGATGAAGTGAGATATGATGGAATGAAATGGATCATAAGTGGAATGTGATATGTGAAATGAGCCTGCACTTATGATTTTATGATAGTTGTTTGCAAGAAAAGGAAAATTTTGAAAAGATAAAGTGTCAGAAGGATTCTGATTTTCACCTTATCTTTTCTGTATAAACATGCTAATCAATGATTAGTTTTCATGTTTATACTCTTTTTCTTTTTTTCTTTTTTTCTTTTTTTTTCTTTTTTTTTCAGCATCTAATTTCAGAAAATACAATTAAGTTGATGAAGAAGAAGGATTCTTCTTCATTAACTTCACATCACTGTTCTCCTGGAATCTCTTAACAAATTCTTCTCTTGAAAGTGGCTTATGATACAGTTTCAATCTATGACCATTTACAAGAAAAGTCACCTTATCTTCATCTATTGTCCTAATTTTTATTGCTCCATTGTCAAAAAATTTCACAATTTCATATGGCCCAAGCCAATGTGTTTGGAATTTACCTTGAAAATCTTTGAACTTTGAATCAAACAAGAGGGCCCAGTCACCTTCTTTGAATTTATTTTCCTTAATGTACTTATCATGCCATCTAGTCCTTTGCTGTTGGACTATATTTGTAATCTGGACTGCATCCTATCTAATCTCATCCAATTCATTAATCTTCTCCAATATGTGCTTTTGTGCTTATGTTAGATCAAGTCCTAGATGGACTGCCATTTTAAAAGTTTGAATCTGAAACTCTATGGGAAACAAGACTTGTTTTCCATAAACAAGTTCATAAGGGGTATGACCTGTTGTGCTTCTCCATGTAGTTTTATAGGCCCACAAGGCTTCAGGAAGCCTGTCTACCCAATCTCTTCTATGTAAATGAACAGTCTTTGTTAGGATCCATTCAATGACCTTATTAGTAGATTCCACTTGGCCATTTGCTTGTGGATGATAGGGAGTAGATTTTCTGTGTCTGATTTTGTACCTCTCCACCATTTTTTCCACTAGCCTTGATGTGAATTGAGCTCCTTGATCTGTAACAATTTCTCTTGGGACACCAAAACGAGTAAAAATATCCTCAAAAAGAAAATTAACTACAGATGCTTCAGTAGAAGAAAGTAATGGCTTGGCCTCTACCCATTTGGTAACATAATCAGTGCAAACTAATATATATTTATTTTGTCTTGATGGAGGACTAATAGGTCCTACAAAATCTAAAGTCCATTTCTCAAAAGGTTCAATATGTACCTGAGGTTGCAATGGCATCTCACCTGAAGGAGAAGGTTTTCCTACCCTTTGGCAGCTGTCACACCTTTTGACATACTCTTTAGCATATTTAAAGAGGGATGGACAATAGTATCCTAAATGAAGGATCTTATAAGTTGTCCTTTATCAGCAAAGTGTCCACCACAAGGTTCATCATGACATTCCTTGAGGATCTCAGGCATCTCATCTTCTCGAACACATCTCCTAATGATAAATTCTGGACCTGTTTTGTATAACTCATTAGCAACCCATGAATATTTTGCACTGTCATAAATGATCTTTCTTTTGTCTCTACCATTCATTATTGAAGGAAATTTCCCTGAAACTAGATAATTAGCAATGTCACCAAACCAAGGAGTTTGAGTAGAAATTGTAAAAAGATATTCATCAGGGAATTGATCTTCAACTGGAGTATTGTATTTAATGTTTTGGAGTCTAGATAGGAAATCAGTTACTGTATTTTTTTTCCTAGGCCTATCTAGAATGGTGATGTTGAATTCCTGTAAAAGCAATAACCATCTTATGACTCTGCCATTAGTAATTGATTTGTTCATTAGATATTTAATTGCAGAGTGATCTATGTGAACAAAAGTTTCATAGCCTGTTATATAGTGTCTGAATTTATTTATGGCATGAACAATAGCTAAGAACTCTTTTTCAGTTATAGTATAATTTAACTTCGAAGGGGTCAAATTTTTACTTGTGTAGTAGATGGCATAAGGAATCAGGTCTTTTTGTCCCAATATAGCTCCTAAAGCTGTATCTGAGGCATTTGTTGAAATATGAAAAGGTAATTTCCAGTTAGGTCCCCTTAAAATAGGTGCTTCAGAGATTTTTCTTTTCAGGGTCTCAAAGGCTAACTGGCAATCAGGATTCCACTTGAATTCACAGTCCTTAGTGAGTAATTTGAAAAGTGGAGATGCTATCTTGGTGAAGTTTTCTATAAATCTTCTATAATACCCTGTAAATCCTAGAAAACTCCTAACATCTTTTTGACAACTTGGAACAGATAAGTTAGAGATGACTTCAACTTTTGACTCATCAACTCTAATCCCATCCCCTAAAATGTGATGCCCCAAAACAATTCCTTCAGTAAACATCATAAAACACTTCTCATGACTTAGTGAAAGATTTGCTTCTTTACATCTCTTTAAAACTTTTTCCAAGTTTGCTAAGGCTTCTTCAAATGTGTTTCCATAAACTGTGAAATCATCCATATATACCTCTACACAATCATGTATTAGATCTAAAAAAATTCCTAATACTGCCCTTTGGAATGTTGCAGGTGCATTGCATAATCCAAATGGAAATACTCGGTAAGCATAGGTACCCCAAGGACAGGTAAATGTGGTTTTGTCTTGATCTTCAGGTGCTACTTGGATTTGGTTGTAACCACTAAACCCATCTAGGAATGAGAAGTACTTTTTGCCAGCTAATGTATCTAACACTTGATCTATGAAAGGTAAGGGAAAATGGTCTTTAAGAGTAGCTTTGTTTAATTCTCGGTAGTAAATACATACCCTCCATTTACCATTTTTCTTTGGCACAATTACCAAAGGAGAAACCCACTGACTATCTGAAATAGGATAGATAAAGTTGACATTCAACAATTTCTGCAATTCTTCTTTAACAATCTCCCTAAGATTTGGATTCATCTGTCTTTGAGGTTGTCTGATTGGTTTACAATTTTCCTCTATGTAGATGTGATGAGTGCAAGTCTTAGGGCTTATCCCTTTCATATCAGTGTACTCCCATGCATATGCGGAAGAATGTCTCTGTAATATCTTGACTAGCTCTTCTTGTTGAGATTTCTCTAGGTTCTTGTTTATGTTTAAAGTTTTGCCTGGAAATATCTCAATTGTAGAGCTGCCAAATTTATCCATGGAGTAAAGAGACATCTATCTTGATGATAAAAACTCAATGTTGGATTCTTCTTGAAATTGTTCATGTTTGTATTCCGAAGAGGATTCAAAATTTTCTAAGGTATTTAGAATCTGGCTATCTTCACTAATTTCTGAAATTGTGAAGAGAGGTTGTATGTCTTCTTCATCCTCAATCCATTGAGTATCATATAATTCTGTAATTTGTTTTTTTGGAGGATATAAGGTAAATTTCTTGGTTGAAATACTATCAGAGATGTACATATCACCGGATCTACAGCTAATGAAAGCATCAGTTGTAGCTAACCAAGGTCTTCCTAATATAATAGGATGTCCTCCTAGATTAATTTTAGGAGTTAGGATCATAAAATACACAGGATACTCCCAAGAATCTAAGGACACTGGAATGTCTTCTATTACCCCATCAGGTTTAATCACATATCTGTCTGCTAATTGTAATAATGTGGGTGTAAAAAGAAGATTAGGAATTTTTAGTTTATCCATGATTTTTCTACTCATGATATTGATTGCTGCTCCCAAATCAATAAGTGTGTTTTGGATCTCAGTTACATTGATGTGTATTTTAACAACTGGATTTTTTGGGTCTAGATACTTTGGAATAGCAATCTTACCCATCATGATGTCTGCTATTTTTCCTGCCAGTTGAATTTTCTTTGTCTCTTTTATTCTTTTTCCTGTTTTTTTCATGCTCAACTCCTTTATTGTCTTTGCTAAGATTGGAATTTCCTTGATGGCTTGTAGTAATGGGATCTTAATACAAACATTCCTTAGCTCATCTAGGAAATCATAATTAGGCACCATAATTTGTTTTTCTACACCCTTATCAATTTGTAATATTTCTGGAAAGGGAGGTGTAGAAGTGAATGTCGATGGCTGCTCTAATATAGGAGTTGAAATTATTGGTTCTTTTTGTTTTGATTTTTCAATATTTGGGTCTTGAAAAGATGTGTTATCTTCAATACTTTTATTTACCCGTAGAGAATCTTCCTCGGAGTTGTTTTGCTCTTGTATGATTACAGAAGGTTTCTTCTTTTCAAGTATTCTTCCAGACCTAAGTTGAACATCGTTAAGGTCTAAAGGAGTAATCAAATAGGTTGGGAATTTTTGGCCTTCTATCATGTATGTGTTATGAGGATTTTTATTGTTGGGGTTTGGTATGGGTTGGGCAGGTAACTGATTTTCTTTCTGAGGGAATGGTAATGGAAGTGGTGGATTTTGATGTTGTGGATTTCATTGAGGATTTTGTTGAGGAGGGAAATTTGGATATGGTGGATAATATGGTTGATATTGATAATACTGAGAGTATCTTCCATAGGGATTTTGTGCTCCTTGTGCCCAAGGTTGAGATTGATTTTGGAATTGGGGCCAAGGTTGTTGCCAAGAATTCCAATTTGGTGGGGATTGATTATACAGCTGATCATGGAATCCTTGTGTTTAAGGTCCTTGCCAAGGCCTCCTAGAGACAAAATTGAGAGATTCTGTGGAATTTGTAGGGGTTTCTTCTTGAAAGACAACTTTAAGACCAGGAAGTGAAGGAAAAATCTTGGTCTCATGTTTTTCTGAACAAATTACACAAGTCTCTACTATTTTTGCATCTAAAGGGCACTCTCTCAAGGCATGCTTCTTTCTATATTTGGGACAAAATATTGCTAAGGCATCACATTCAGCTTTTTTCTTGTTTTGTAACTTAAGGGTGTCTATTTTTTCACTAAGACTCCCTAAAATGTCAGATTTGAATTCATCAAGCATATGTCCTATTTCTGCCCTACTTACTGTCCCAGAAGCAGACTTACTTACCCTTGCAAGAGCAGGGTCTCTTGGTTGATACATAATTCATCTATTTTAGGTAATGTGAGCTGAGATATATCCCCTTTTCCCATCATATTAAGGATATTTAGCCATTCATCCCTAATTTTCTTCAACAAGAGAGCTTTCAAAGTATCTTGATCTAATTTTTCCATGTTTGCTCTCTTGATGTTATAGTTAAACCTTTCCAACAAATCTTCCAGATTTTCATCCTCTTTTTGTAGAATTTTAAACACTTCCTCCTTATGGTTGACTGGCTTACAGTAATCCAAATACCTTTCTAGAAATGTCTGTTTCATGTCTTCCCATATCCTAATAGAACTGTTGATTAAACTCATAAACCATTTTAATGTTGCTCCTTTCAATGTTGAAGGGAATATTTTAAGTTTTTGGGCATCTTGTAAGTAATCATAGGTTCTAAATAGGACTTCAAATTCAAATAGGAAGGTTTCGGGATCTTCACTTTTGAGTCCATAAAATTTTGGAAGGACAGAGGGTGAAATATTTTTCATAGTTGCATTGGTTTCTTCATCTACTATAGGAAACCCAAAAGAGCTTCCCATTTCCCTTCTACCTCTTCCTCTGCCTCCTTCTTCACCTCTACCTCCTTCTCCTTCTGCACCTCTACCTCTACCTCTACCTCCTCCAAATAGTGTATGTTCTCCATTAAAGACTCCTCCTCCCGCTTCTTCTGCCATGGTTGATTCTTCTGTGGAAGTGGAAAAGTTTATGTCTCTAACAGGGGTCCTTGAATCTTCTTCTAAGACAGGTTCAGTGGATGAAGTGGAAGGTCTTTCTGATGGAATATATGATCTTAAGTCTTATGGGAATCTATGATCAGTATAGTATGGGATGTGGGTTTGAGTTGGAGGTGTGCTGCCTCTTGGTCTTGGTGGAACAAGTGGTATTCTAGGAATCAAGCTTCTACTTCTTATAAATCTACACCTTGAGTCTCTTTATCTATGCATATCATTGTTTTTGAGAGGTAAGAAATAAGGCTACCTAGTTACACTTCCCCGGCAACGACGCCAAAATGTCTACTCAACTTAGTGTTCTTAAATTGATGTCATAAATTGTCAACCAGGGCTAGTAAACTGTTGAAGTGAAGTGCACCATATGTGCCTAGGTATCTTCTTCCTACTTCGATGTGCTTAGTGTTTTTCTAGTGTTTTTGGTTTTGTTTTTTTATACTAAGGGGAAAATAACTAAATTGCTAGCAAAGAGAAGTTACTAATCATACTAAAACAGAATAAAATCTACTCTAAACTATGAATGGCACCTAAGAACAAAAAATGCTAATCCACATATTGTAAAGCTAATAAGAAAAATAACTCATAACATTAAACTCAGTCCAATTCATTTAGAGGTATGTTGGAACAAACTGAGAAAACTATTAGTTTGTTGTAATGAGGTTATCTTTAGTAAACAACAACTTAAAATATCACAGAGAAAATCTCATCCATTGTTAGAAATGTGTTGGAACATTTTTGAGAAAAGATTATCTGCAACATAGTAAGGAACCCTATGCTAAAATAACTTATGAAACTAGAATTAACTCATTTTGCAACTCAAAATGTTACTATTAAGCCTCGTTCAAAGGTTAGAGATATCTTGGAACAACTTGGGAAAAAGGTTGTTTGTAAAATTATGAGAAATTGCAGAACAATAAAGAGCTCAAAATGATATAACTAATTCTTGTTCATATGATAATGATGTATTAGAAGAAGTTAACAACAAGAGAAAATTATAAAATAATGAGGGTCTTTTAAGTCTAATTAACAGAACTGAAATGCAATTAACTAATAGAACTGAAATGCAATGAACAGAACTGAACTAAAATGCAATTAACTCAAGAGTACTACAGCTATATCTCATTCACACATTAGTGATATATTGGAACAACTCATGAGAACAATATTGACTGTAATATTCAATGTAATTAAATGACATAGGTATAATGCAAGAGGGTAAACTTAGAAAACTACCTAAGTTAAGAACAAAATAGAGTTAAAGGTCACTTATCTAGAAAATATGCACAAAGCCTTTCGGACAGTAAGGGCCCTCTACCATCAGATTAGCACACGAATCCTTAACTCCTTAAAGTTGCTTCAGATCATGCATCAAATTTATACTTCTTTCATTAAAGGAAAAACGCTCAGAAACAGAGTATCACGGTCTTTGAGAACTAACAAAAAAACATCAACTAACTGTTTCTTGGTTCACCGAGTTATTTTTATAAGCAAATACATAACTGTCATTGAGTAGAAATAGGCATAGGCGTATTTTATAATAAAAATCGAACTATAACTCCTGTTTAGGATTCGTATTTTGCTGAAGACACCTACAGAGTCCTTATCCTTGTAGAAGTCTGCTTCTTGGTTTTGGCTTGTCCACGTGCATAACCACTTTCAAATTTTTGCTCAGCCTTCGTGGAGGACAAGGAATGATGTAGGAGAGGTATGGATATTTAACCATATGCTTCTTTCCCTCAGATGACACCTGTAACCTGTGTAAAAATAAATATGGCTATGGAATATGTGACTAGCTACAAAATGACTGCATTCTGTAGTTAAGTCTGCTAAAAAATCACTATGACAACAAACCCACAAAAGTATAATAAGTCAGTCATTGCATGCATTCTTAAAGTGATTTTAATCATTCCTATTGATCTTTTAAGCCTATAGCTAATAAAGGACAAGTGGAATGAAGTGAAATTTGATGAAAGGAAAGGACATTTTTAGGGCTCAACACTCCTTCTGATATTTCCCTCCTATATATTCCTTTATTTAGACAGTCGTTTAGGGACTTCTATTGGATATGTTCTTGTGTGATGGGCTGAGAAACTACAACAAATGTCCCAAAATGAACTTTTTGTCTACTTTTTAGTTCACACAAAAATTATTATTTATTCAACTAGGATTATCTCATTTCCAATGAATTAGCTTTTCAATTAGTTAATTTGTTCAAGAGTAATAGATTCTTTATGATGGCATACTAGATAAAAAACCTCGTCTCGAGCCATGTCTTTTACGACTTACCCTATAATTATAAATTCAATCTCAATAAAGTTTTAATGCAATTATGTTATCCCATACTACGACACAAAGCTTATTTAAATTTTTATCTAATCCAAGATGTCTTTGTAAAACAAATCAATTACATGATAATTGAACAAGAGCCCTGTCGAATATCTATGCAATCCCAAGTTTTCCTACGGGGAAAAGGGATGTATGAAGAAATAGAAAGTAATAAGTAATTTTAATTTATGGATTTGAAGGTAAGTTGTTGCTATTTCCAAAATTTGTTATAGATTACCATTTTATTGTTGAAGTCTATAGGAAATACCATGACTGTCTAGTTGTATTTGAACGCAAGAAGAAAAAAACAAATATTTCCTTTTCATTTACTATTGGATAATTCATTGTTAAGAATGTGTCTCACATTGCAGAGCTTGCAGAGTCTTAATATTCTTTAAACTTAAGTGAAGATGAAGCCTTTGAAGGCTTTGATCCATAATGCCTATTTCTTTCACACCCAGGTATTGTTAGATACAGAAACTTGTTTACAAGAGTTATAGAGCAAAGCAAGGAGATTTAGAGTCCACCAAAAATAAATCCAAAGCTAGTAATGGATATTGAAGAAAATTTTGAAGAATCCAGTGTCATCACAGAAGGAAAACACTAGCAAAGAGGCATAAATCCTATGCCTCAACCTTCACCCTGCACACCTAATACTCCTCATAGTTTCAGTCTAGAAAGAGCGCGCATGGCTTAATCATCCAAATCCAAACACCCCACCAAAACAAGAAGCATTGGTGAAGCTATGGACGTATAATTTTGAAGTGTTATATCACCTGATTGGGTTAATGCTTTTTTGACAGAAAATAAAAAAAATGATGTAGCAAATTGCTGAAGAAGTCACTACTTTTGATGACTACCCTGTCACATTTAAAATGTAAACTATGATAGGGGTAGTAAAATTTTGAAAATTTAAAAATTAAAGGTTTTTAATAAAAAGGTTATTGATCAATCATAAATGGATGTTAATGTGTCTAGGGCTGAAGCCACAATGCTCATAAAATTGCATCAATATACTAGTGTCTGACTTACACAGTTTATTACCAAACAGGAAGCAGAAAACCTGAGAATGAAAGAAATAATAAAAGAGTTATAATATGATCTCAATCGAAATCCTTTTTAATGACTACACTGGCAATATGGCCACTGCCATTGGAAATTTATACCCCCGGTACACCCCATATATTTAATAAACTCGCCAACCTCCTTAATGTAGTGAAATTATATATTATAAATAACATATATGAAAGATAGAATTTACTTAACATGCATGGAAAGTAATTTATGATTTACGGAATTCAACATAGGTAAGTAACTCATTTGTCGAGTTGGTTAAAATTGATATTGGGAGAGAGGAATTATGTAGACAATGACTTACTTAATTTTACTCAGAGCCTTGATTTTCTCTTTGATATAGAGAAAAAAACATGGAATCTTGAATGCTAAGCGAATAGAGAAAGTCAAAGTTGAATGGTATGAGAGAATCAGAACAGTATAGAACATTATTTATTAATGTAAAAACATAGAGAGTAGAAGAGTTGATGCCTTTGTCAAGGCAGTAGAGATTATTTATGATCTAAACAGTTTTCACATCACATGCGACTCTGTATTAATTTTGAGAGACATGCTAATGGATGCATTGGAGAAGCTAAAATAGTCAAAAGAAATAGATTTTGATAGTATAATTGATTTTACTATAGAGGAAATTAATAAATGACTAATTACTTTTGTTATTGTTAATGAACATAACTCTCTCTTGGCTATGCAATTGCAAGAAGAGGTCAGGGAAATTGAGGAGGTGGTATTCAATGAACGTGTTAAATAGGGGATTATAGTCCCTTCGATAAAAGATTTCTTTCAATATAAACTGTATAAATTCCTTCAAGTAATCATGATTCTGACAATCAAGTAATCATAGTCTATACTTTCACATATTGTGAGTGTTCTTAAATCTTGGAACATTCCTTTTTCTGTTTACTAGGGTTTAATTATTCAGGTTTGTTGGATATGTTATCATGAGCTAAGCTAATGCTTGCATTTAGTTTCTTGTTTTTTCCTTGAAAGTACCTTTTTCACATTATAGTTCATAGGGGCCCAATCTCAATCCCCATTAGGATGAATGCATTTACTTTTTCAATTAAGTATCAGTATTTTGATAAAATATTTTAGCACCAAACATTATTCTAAGCACCAAAAACATTTGAAATGGTTTAATATCTAAATATAACTCCAATTACATAATGTATTCCATTGGAACATGCCTACCTTTCCCTAAATACCTTTGTTTCATAGATAAATTATCATTTATTATGTATACTTAATTTATTATAGAATAATTATTTTTATTTTTCGAAATGTAGGGACAGATGGTTAAAGAGAGAAGATGTCAGAATGACATAGTGAATGAGTTGTTGAGGTGAGGTATCAGAATATTCTCATTACCGATCTAAGCAACCTCTGAGATTAAAAAGAATATTGATTACCATAAATCAAGGCTGCAAAATTTGCATTCAATTATGGTTCCAATTTTGATTACTCTATTCCAATTATGAAATGTTTACCAATTTTGTAAATAATTTTGAAATCGTGTTTTGCATAAGATCTTGTATAGGTCTAAATTCCATGGTGTTTTCCAACAACATTAATTGAACATTAGTTTTCTAGGATGTGCTTTGAGCATTTATATTATATGTAATGTTTTGTAATTGATCACAATAAAAATCAACTTCTAATTACTTTGTTCCAATTTTGAGATTGTTTACCAATTTTGTGAAGAATTATGAGATAATGTTTTGCATAAGATCTTGTATGGGTCTGAATTTTATAGCATTGTCCAAAAAAATTAATTGAATATAATTTTTTAAGCATATTCTTTGAGATTCTATAATTAATCACAATGAAAATGAATGTTTGACAATAGTCCTGTATCTCAGATATCTGTTCCATCTGTAATATTTATTTTAATCATAGCTATGATGATCAGAATTTGAATTTGGATTCAGTTATTGTTATTATAATTTCCTTGGTTGTTTTTCAATACTTCTCAATCACAAATACGTATTACTTCCGATTCTAATTTTGTTCACCAATTTTGTGAAAAATGTTTGAAATAATGTTTTGCATAAGTTTTTGAGGATATGCTTTGAGATATTATATTATATCTCATGTTATGTTATTGATCAAAATGAAAATGAAAATTCGACAAAGACTTCTCAAGAACAAATACTTATATTACTTTATTCTAGTTTCGGGCTTGTTCACCATTTTTGTGGAGAATTTTGAGATAATGTTTTGCATAAGTTTTCAATGATATGCTTCGAGCTTTTATATTGTCTCTAATTTTTGTTTATTGATCAGAATGAAAATGAACATTCGACAATAGTTTTGGATCTCATATATCTAATACATTTGCAGTATTTATTTTAATCATAGCTATTATTACTAACATTTGAATCTAGATGCAATTTTTGTTATTATAACTATGTTGGTTACTGTTCAAGACTTCTCAGGCATAAAGATTGATTAATATGTTCTAATTCTGAGTCTATTTACCAATTTTGTGAAGAGTTCTAAGATAATGTTTTGCATAAGTTTTCGAGGATATGCTTTAAGCTTTTGTATTATATCTAATGTTATTTTATTGATTAGAATGATCTATAATTTTATAATTAAGTAATTAATACCAATCTAAACCAAATTTACTAATTTTGGATCTATGTTTGTGTTGCATGCATAAATTTGGTGTAAGACTAAATTCGTTTATGCTTCTGCAATTGTGAAAGGGTTCAAATGATGGTTATTCCTTAAGTAGGCACGTGCTTTACCTATGTACATTTTTTATTGTCGCACATAATTTAGCTTATCACATGACTTGCTTCCACATAGTAATTGAATCGGCACATTCTTATGTGGCACAACTCTTTATATTCGTTACATGTACTCACTTATGCATGTCCACACACATTCTCATCTCCACACACTTTTTTAGTGCACCTATATCCCACATAGCACTTTTTCGCATATGCACAAGTTATGCACTTCCATACAAATTCTCTCCTCCACACATTTTTTTTTCACATTTTCATCATGCATAAAATCTTTACCGAACTTGATAATTGTAAATTGATTATCTCCATATTGGTTCTGGACAGCTTCTACAAAGTTCTGAAACTTACCTTTTTTCCTTCACACATGCAATATGCATTGTTCGCATATGCGCTTTAGCTCTACACACACCTTGGTTTGGAAATATTTAACTCATATATGCCTTAGCTTCACACATGGCTTATTGCACACATCCCTTGCTTAAAAATTGACTACAATAATATTTTCATTTTGTAGGTTGCAGGAGACTCTCTAGGCGGTTAGTTCAATAATCAAAGACACTTGTGTAAAATATTTAGTCAAATTCCAAAAAAAGGCATCTATGCACATTTTCCCCTTCACACGGCCTTTTAACTCATAGATGTGTTAGCTCTACACATGTCTTATTATGCACATCCCTTACTTTCACCAATATTAGTGTTAATAAGCTTATTTCAAGTAGAGGCACTTGAAATATAGGTCCATAGACATTAGTGAATGAGAAAGAGCTAGTAAAAAATGATGAAATGAATAACTAGGTGTCTAAAAAAGTTAGTCATCGTAGATTTTCCAAGTAAAATACTACCAAAAGTGACCAATCTGAAGTGACCCAACCAAAAATGACTAACATAAATGACTAATTTAGTCTCAGGTTAAAATATATGACTAGCTAATAAGTAATACAACTAAAAATGACTCATGTGAATGACTAATTTAGTTTAGGTAAAAAAATACAAGTACCTAAAAATAACTACAATAACATGAATGAATCATTTATGTTAGTCACTTTAATTGTGTCATTTCAACAATCTAAACTTACAAATGATAGGGGATTCAAAGGCTATTATAGAGGATGAAAGGTTGTACTCGCTTAAAAATTTCTTTATTGGATTAGTGGATAATTAGAGTTATGGAGTTGATTAGAATATTTAGGGTTATATCCTCTGATCACATTCATAGGGAGTTATTATTCAAAGGTTGAAAAATTATCCAAAATGGGAGTTGGATTTTCCACGAGGTCTTGGATAGATTTTGGTCGAGTGCTCTGTTAAGGGACTCTTTGATGCGAAGTTACTAGTTCAATTCTCTGCCCCGACTGGGGTGAT
This sequence comes from Pinus albicaulis, assembly GCA_034641835.2. Taxonomy (NCBI): domain Eukaryota; kingdom Viridiplantae; phylum Streptophyta; class Pinopsida; order Pinales; family Pinaceae; genus Pinus; species Pinus albicaulis. The sequence continues at coordinate 14,443,384 of MU968359.1, read as the reverse complement.
ATATTGAACATGATGAAGATGTAGTCCTACCAAGCTTACAAAAAAAAAATGGAAGTGGGATTATAGTTGGGTCAAATACATTATGAAAAATACCTACAAGGAGAAGTGTTGGTTAATTAGTAAAGGACACGTTTCCTTTGGTTATGAGAAAATTCTAAAGAATTATAAAAGCTATAACCAAACACTCAGATTTAACTCACCTTTAACAAAAAATAGATCAACAAATATAACCTTAAATGAAAAAGTAGCCATAAATGGTACTAAAAGAATTTATCACAAGATCAAAATACCAAATACTAGAACAAATAAAAATCCCAATACTCCTCACTTATCTTAATCACCCAAATTCATTGACATGTGGAGAACATATATGTGTATATATGTATAATTAAAAATTAAAAATATACATAGAAATAAAAATAAAAATAAAAGTATGCATAAACACCTTGCAACTTCGAACTTGCTACCTTGGTCAAAGATTCATGTCTACAGAGCTTTATTTTGGTTTATACGGGATTCATGTTTACAAGGATTTTAAGCCAATTTCTTCGCAATGGCAGAAGTGGGTGCTTTTTTTGGGATTTTATTTTGTTTTATACAAAAGTTATTTCCTAATTTATCTGGAAAAAAAAAATTAAGGATATCACACATAATTTTCATAACTTTTTAAAAATAGGGGAAGGCAAGGGTTAGTGTTAGTTGATGGAAGAAGCCTACACTCGAGAGTATTTTTTTGGCAGAGTTTTCAGAAGGTTTGTGGGAAGCTTTATTCTAGCTTAAAGGAGACCAGACTGTATTTGTTAGAACACATTTAAAAATTCAAATCCAAAGCTCTTAAAATGGGATGGAAGAAGTGATTTCTAAAACCCTTAGAATTGGATGGGAGATGAGGATTTCAAAATGCTTCAAAGATTCCAAAGGAAATTGCTTTAGAGAGAAAAGGAAATTTCTCACGAGGTTTGTGTTTTTTAAACCCTGAAAACAAAGTAATAAGAAACATATTTATTTCAAATCCTAAAAACAATTTGAATTTATTAATATGAGGAAATTAAAGAGGCTAAGAAAAAATTGCACAAGGAAAGTAAATTATTGTTCATAATTTATTTATTTTAAACCAATGACTGTAAATGATTATATGAAAAAAAATTCGTTTTTTGAAGAAACTTTTATGTATTATAATCCCAAGAGGTTTGCAAATTTTGTGATGTTTCTGGGCTAAGCCAACGTCCAATAAGAGTGATATCATGGTGTAGCAACAACAAGTTCCCTAATTAACTGAACTACAAGAGCATAACAATTTAGAGGAAAACCTAAGTGTTCCCCAACATGTATTGTGTGAAATTAATAATAATGGGATCTAATGAAAGCCTCATAGAAGAGAAGTTTCTTCAAGGTACAAGTATGGGATTTCAGTGTTGACACCCAATTCTATTAAAAGATTCAAGGTTCCTAACATTAGCTGTAATTATGTTGATATATTTTTCTTTATGGGGATTTTTCTTTATGGGGTTGTGGTGGGAAAGCACTAATCACCCTGAAAAATACATGATCTCCATGCATATGGCACTTTAACTAGTCTCAAAATTCACGGATACCATGGATGTCCAACTTACATCTTTAAGGGTTTTGTGAGGTAATCAAGTAGTTTGCACTACTGTATATATTGTGGACATATATATTTTCAACACCTTCATTTTCTAAGGTTACATTATGACTGATAGAGATTCTTATAGTTTCCATCTCATGAATCACCTAAAGACTTTGATGATTCAAATGGATCATTTGCTTTCAATAGTTTTCTTAGTAGTTGGACACCCCCTTCACTAGGAATATTATCTTGAACCTCCACTTTACTCTTATTTAGATCTATATCAAAACTTTTAACTAGAAGTTTGAAATCCTTCTTGTATTTCTCTAAAGAGATGATAGCAGCCTCATCTTCATCACTTCAAAAAAAGGCTCTTATCATCAGTCGAATTTTTGAAAACTCGTTTTTCATTAATATCATGCTTAAATTTTCTTGCATGTGTAAAAATACCAATATGCTTTCTATTTTCCAACATCTTAGGCTCAAGAATTCTTTTTGGGAGATCATGATTCTCTCTTAGTTACCATCCTTGTTTCTTTACAAAATTATCTACAGAAGATATTTCATAGCTTGTTCATTACTGGTTATTCTATTTGTGCCAAATTTGGAAAAAAAAATTGCAATTCTTTTATCCCTTGCATTCGATTTTCAGTATCTTTACCATTATCAATAAGCATTTTTACCTTTTGAGTATAATATTCATCTTAAAAATTAGGCACTTCCTTACGAACTTCTGGTGAATATTGAGTAGTTGGTTTATGCTTACCTTGTTTGCTTCCATTTCCCCGTGGAAAACTGCCTATACTTTCTTAGATTGGTTGTGTTTTTCAGCCTCTTCATTTCCTTATATATTGCAACTCTTCTATCCAATTCCTATAATTTTGCAAGAGCCCTTTTGTTCCATTCTTACAATCTTTTAATAGTTCCTGCTTTCTACTCTTCCAAATTTCACAAAGAATCTGCATACTCCTTGCCAAAACCTGCTTCTAGTTGTTCCATCTTTAAATACCCTCTAGGCTGGCAAGAGAGCCAACTTTAATACCATTGTAGTGACCGAGGGTAATTTTTTCATCCTAGGGTTTCTTTTTTAGACTAGGGCTTCCAATAGAAATGCCACAAAAGTTATTCCTTCATACAATAGCAATTTTTTTCTTCATATAAATTAACCACAATAGAAATGTGCCATTAAGATAGCAATCAACAGTATAAGCTTCCACAAATCCACATTAGTTGGACTGATTTTCTAATAAAGAAATTATACATAGTCCAATAATATTTTTTCTCAATCAAACCATATCCGAGTACAAGTGCAATTTAACGAAGTGTTGTAGCAGTTAATTTACCCTACTTTCCTAGAAAACTTGGATTGTATATATTAACTTGTTGGGAAAAGAGGTAGTCAACTCGTTATCCATAGTAAAATTTTGGCCCTAAGTCCCTATAGCCCAGTGACCCTTGACCCTGTGACGCTCGGCCATATAGCTTCTACAACCCTACATTTTGTAGTCTTGGAATAAATGCCCTCTATCTGTAGCTAGAGTTCCTCTTTATGTAGCAGTCTAATTTCCACTTTTTTCATTTTTTTGCCTAGAATGATGTTATTTTGTAATCATTCATAGTCCTAGGAGGCTAAATATCATAATAACTCGAACTCCAAATAATTTTCCTAGAGACCACCGAATTTTCCTCAAGAATTCCTCTAAATTTTACTCATAAATTCCAGCGAGATGCCTCAATATTGCCTCTAAATTTAGGTTGTCCTTCAATAAGAATTTGGTCATATTCCATTAATTGAATAAGAAGCATCTCAATGAGCCAAATAAATTAGTGTTCTCCAATATTTTTTGTGTTGGAATAGAGTAAGATATTTAATTCTCAAGCCAAACTAGACTGCTCGAATGACCTATGTTAGAACAAGAGAAATGGTGACTAGGTAGGGTGGGATCACCTCCACAAAAACTAGTCAAAGAAGAGAAAGGGGTCTTAAAACCCTCATAGCTCAGGATCAAAGAAAAAAATAGAAAAATTAATCCAAATCGATGATCAAAATTATTTTACTCTTTTGTATTTATAGATTTCCTTATGGGGGTTTTCTCCTCCTTAATTAATTAAGAGGGGTTCATAGCAACCCCAACTTTGGGCTTCTTGCCCCAGCTGCCCAAATAATTTACCCCGTGCTTCCCAAAAATTGGGTAATTTTGGTTTTCCCCTTTATCAAATACTATATTCTACGGGGATTGATAGGTTACTTCGTCCCTTGGAAAATTAATCCATAGTGGACATTACAAAGACACATCCTCATGCAAAATGGTTTATTTGGTAGATCTGATCTACTTATTTTGGTTGTTTATGTAGATGACCCAATACTTATAAGTTATTTAGATAAGATAATTGCAAGGTGCAAACCTAATATGACACAAGAATTTGAAATGGATATTGAGTTTATGTAACATTTCTCAAGTCTAGATGTGTGGTAGAGTATTTTTGAGGTTTTCCTTGGCCAAGGAAAATACAAATTTGATACCATTAAAATTTTCCAAATGATATATTTTAAGCCCATGACCACTAATATCACACTGAATTTGAAGTTGCATGTTGACTTGGATTCAAATTTTTCATAGCCTTTAGTGTATATAAAATTCATTGAATCATTAATGTATCTAGTCAAGACCAAACTTTATATATATATTTTTAGTGAATAACTTGAGATATTTAATGGCTTGACTAATATATATTTACAAAATAACTACAAAACATGTGCTCCAATATTTGAAAGGCATAGTAAATTGTAGTTTAGGATATGTAAGAGATAGTGAGTTAATGTTGCATGGATTCATTTATTATGATAGGGCAAGAGATTCATGTGAAAAGAAGATAACTTCAAGGTGTTGCATCATTTTGGTTTCAAGAGTGATTTCCTATTTTAGCAAGAACTAGGAATTAGTGGCATTGTGTACAATACACATTCATCGCAACTAGCACTTCTATTTATGAATCCATTTAAATTTTCAATTTGATTGCACAATTGACAGGAAAGATGTTGGAGCCTATTGCAGTCTACTACGTCAACTAGAGTAGTATCCAACATAGAGAATCTAGTATTCCATGACTACTCCAAGCATATTGACATTAGGTACCATTTTCTCAACGATTGGCTTCAGAAGGGAGCATTTTCTCTAGAGTATATTTATACATATCAATAGGTTGCAAATTTCTTAACTAGACCCTTGGCAAATGGAAACTTCAAATCATTTAATTAGAGACTTTGATTGGTGAAGAACACTTTCCTTAGAAATAGATAGTGTTAGAGTGTATTGTGAATAGTATTATATAGCATAGGCACATGTGTAGCATTATTGGGTGAAATTATGAACATATCAAGACACTTGAGTTACAACACTTCAAACTCTACAGTGAAATTGCACTTCTTCTCTTCTAGTTTCAGCAGTATGGTACATTATAATATTTAGATTGTTGTTTTATTTCCAACAATATATCCTCAACAACATGAATGTGTTAGATAGTTTTCATATCTTAGTTCAAATTTATTCTATCAGTTTTCTAATTTTGACTTAAGTTTAAGTTTAGTTAGGTAAGGAAAATGCAGTCTAGTGTTAGGGCACAACTTCCAAGGAGATATTTCTCTTTCTAAAGCACACTAATTAAATATTATCACTCATGCAAAGACAAGAGTACAAATCCCAATACTATGGTAGATCTAGGATTTATAACTAGCCTTGTAAACCCTAGAAATACCACCATTTTGTTATATAAGTAGGCATGCATATTGATTTTATAATTCGCTCAATTCAACAGTGAGTAGTGAATTAGTTTTTCACTTCATTTTGTATCATATTTCAATTTAGAATTAATGAGAAAACAATAACATATTTGGATAGTCCATCTACTAAGTTTTTGTTATATATTTTCTACAATATGTGTTTATAAATTATAGCATCATTAAAGATGCAATTTTGAGTGGCTTTCAATTTTCAGCTATCCAGTCTTTTGTAGGAATTCTTTTAGTGTAGAGTTTGTTTACAATCATCTAGAAAATATAACAGAGCCTCCCACTTTTAGAAATAATGGTTGAGTGAACTAACAACTAGGTAGAGGAATATTTCTAAAAATGGTTGGAAGGACCATCTAGAGGCTGAATTTTTTTAAGAGAAATGAAGAGTAGTTGAAGCAAATTTTGAGCAATCAATACGAGAAATTTTGGTTGGAATTGAAGTGAGGCCAACAAATGAAATGGATAGATACTAGATTCAAATGGGCATTTCCTCCAGCAGAAAACTACCTATTCAATATTCATATAGGAAACAAAGGTCGGATTACAAAGGTTATTCAAGACTTGACCGGCATGCTACTTCTAATTCTTAAAGGGAAAGACTTTAGGGGGATAGATATAGAGCAACATTCACATAAGACTTGAGTTGAAGATTCACCACTAAATCTATTTGTATGTTTTTCTCAGCTCTTTTGGTACTCATGTTATTCATATTCTAAAATGTTTTTATTCTTCATATTTTAGTGATCTATAGTTATAGTATTCCTTATGCACATGCTTGGAATTTTATGGATTTTCCCCCTTGCCATTTCATATTTGGGTTATTTAGAAATATAGGTTCCTAACTAATGGATTTTATTGTGCATAGGCTTTTGATAAATTCATGCTATTGTCAATATAATGAAGATATTATTCCTTATCTAGTTTCATGTGTGTTTTTTCCTCTGTGTAATATGATTAAATTGTTGAATTATATGCTTGCAATTCCCAACAAAATTTCTTTTTTGCAACCTATAAATGAATGGGACTTCCACCCTCTCATAATTTTCTATGTCAGTGTATCTTCTTCAACGTGTTTTATACCTTCATAATTGATATTGCATGTCTTTTAGTTTGGGATAAAGGTGCTTGATGTGTAGGGGATTTTGTTTGTTTATGGTCTCTACTTATTGTCTCTAATTTAATTAGTAGATTCCTTCGAAAAAGGCCATTTCCCTATTGATTATTTCAACTTCATCCTAGACCCATGATCATGAGTAAGTTGAATTCATAGAAAAATTGTTTTCCCACCAATCCATTGAGTTTAATCCTCCAAATTTTTTCTCCCAAGTCCTCTCATTATTCAGTCATCAACCATTTTATTTTTCAATGAGCTCCTTGAAGTGATAGTGTGTATGTGCTTCAATTGGAAATTTGGTATAGCAAAGAGTTGTTATTGTGGTCACATATCCCCTTTGGTTAGAGGATTCTTCATCCTTCCACTAGATGCCCTAACATTGTTTCCTACAAAGGGAACAACTCATAAGACAACATCTAAGTTGCCATTGCTTTTTCTCTAACAATAACTGGTAGATATGTTTAAAGTTTCAACTTTATATTAAGCAAAAATGTTGAAGAAATTGCTTGCAGTAGAGTTGCATAAGGTGGTATGGTTGCACCCCGAATGCGGGTGACTAAGGCCCATGTGAGGCAAGAGAGGTGCTATGTATGTTGGCCCACCTGGAGTTTGAGCACACGTAAGGGGCATGCAAGAGGAAACATGGGGGTAGGCATGATAGAGGAGGACAATTTAAGCGGGGGAAGGACGGTGGAAAATATTAGTCGAGTGGAACACCAGAAAACGGAGGCGGAGGAAATGTAAATGTAGGATCTCGAGGGAGGGATGTACCATCTCCATCCTAGTCCGCTCGAGTGTGTAGTTATTAGCGTTGGCATGCATAGGGAAGAAGGCAAAGCAGAGTGGGGGGTTCAGGATGGGTTTATAAGGATGCGAAGGGGACGAGGTGGAATCATCTTAGCCTGGTGCAACAGGGTGAATGAGCAGAAAAGGGAAGGGATCTCAGGAGCAACACAGGTGATAGCGATAGTGGTATGTCGACGCTCCATCCTAGAGAGGAGAGTGGCGGGTTGCCTTACTCAGGCTCATCTCAGGGTGAAGTGCAGAGCAGGTGGAGGCAGAGGAGAGCCATCCAGAAGTGGAGAAGGGGGGCGGCACAGGTCTCAGCTAGAAAACGGGGGCATAAGGTTGGATTTGGAGGCGTTTTTCTTCATCGAGAACAACAACGAGGATGCTTCCGCCATCTCCAAAATGGAGGCAGACTTTCTCAAGTCCCTGGAGCGAAAGTATGGGGACAAGGTCGAGGTGTAACCGGTCTAGGTGACACAGATCATGCTGGGCCACTTGATACGCGAGAGAAGGAGAATTGGCCAATTTGTGGGAGAGAAACTCTGCAGCATCAGGGAAGGGCTAGACAAAAGTTTTGGTAAGTTGCATGACACCTTGATGATTGCAAGGTATCTGGACATTCTTCGACCTGACTGTGTGCCTCCTTCGGATGATACTAGGGATGAAGAAGAGGAGGACATCATGACAATGCAATAGTCGAACAGCCTAGGAGGGGAGAACTAGCACCGAGACTAAACGGGTGCCCTTATTTTTGTTATGATAAGCTTCTAGTGGGCTTTTCGCCCTGTATTGTACATAGTCGGAAGTCTTAGCAAGTTTAGTTGGTTACAATCTGAAGATATGGCTCTTATACTTGTTTTAGGGGTCAGTATACTTGATATTCCTCTAGTTTCCCATGATGGCAAGAGACGTTTTCATAAGTTTGGACACAAGGTCTAGTTTCCAGCTTGCCGATGGATCTATGGCTGTAAATATTAACCAGTTAATAGAAGCAGTCCCATAACTGCTGATAAAAAAAAAATGTGGTATGGCTGCATATATTTTTAGATAAAATAGGGCTTGAACCCTGCCAAAAAGTGTCCAATTCAAGAAAATTTACATACAAAATTTCAAGGAAGAACTCAATGGTGTAAATTCCACAAAAAATCCATAAAATCCTTACTTTCCTAAAGAACATAAAGAACTAACTCAGGATGGGGTTGCTTCCTGATTCATCTGTTGCTTCTTTGTTGTTGTCCTACACCTGCACATTCACGTTTGACTTGTACTTCATGACAGGAGCTAAGTGCCCCTTTTGATTTGACATTTCGTGAGGATAAAAGTGACTTAATAATATTTGTTGGATATATATACTTACCATTGATAACAATGCTCCCTAGATTTCCACACATAGCCTTTTTGTGTAATGATCCATAATTAGAATACTTTTTGAAACACTTGAAAAAATACCACACCAAAAATGTGGGATATGCCTTGTTGAATCTTGATAAACACCAATGCAACCTGAAATCCATGGGTCTTGTAATTGAAGTAAATATTTTGGACGTGTTACTTGGAAATCTGGTACAGATTTTTGTTTGATATGTTGGAGAAGATGGTTGGATTCTGATAATGTATTATATATTTATTTCATGTTTTTTTCACTTTCTCCATAGTTTACAGTAACTTTATGCTTCCATGTTAATGATATATCCTCAAGGCATAAAATTTTGTGAGAGCAATGCCTTGCTGCCATTTTGAAAATGTAATCATGCAAGAGTTATGTGATGTTTGATAACATGTTATGTAATTTTAGTTTAAATATCGGGGTTAGATATTTTAAATTATTTCAATTTTCATTTGAAAGAGTTGGAATCCAATTTTAAAGTTTCAAACAGTAAGTCAAGGAAAACCTTTGACAATAACAGGGAACATCAACACATTGTTTCTAGTTGTAGATGTTATTATTATTACATAATTTCTCTATGTCCCTTTGTTGTCTCATTGGAACTGTGTTACATTATCAACATAGATCCATCTTAACTTCAATGTTTTTGTTTGATGTTGTTGCTTTAGATGTTTAAAAAATGAATCATTTTAATTTTAATTTAATTATGTTTTGTTTTAAATTTGTTGATTTTTTCTGCTTTTTCACTTTTAATAGAAATTAAGATCAACACATTATTGAAGAGAATATTTACCATATAAAGAAACCACAAATCCAAAACAAATCCAAGTGAGTGCATTCATAAAAATGACCAGTCCACTGTTGGGCCGTGAATACGACCACTTTTTAACACTTATTTCATCCATTTTTACTCTTCTTTATCATGTCATTTATTATAATTTATCATATAAATCCATTTTATAATGATTTATGCTCTTATGGATGAATATTATTTCTTCTCCTTTATTTTTAATAAATTGATGATTATTATGCATAATTTTATCAATGATGGTTTATTAATATATTTTGTACCAACACTCACCATTTTAGCCTCCAAGATATTTCCCAGATTGTAGATTTGATCTCCAAATCATCATCAAATATTCCAACTCAGAAATTCGCTGGAATAAGAAGTGATAGTTTTGCGGTTGAGATTCTAGGCAAATGAAGAAGAATCTGGAAAATCTGGAACATGGGTTTTGGCCATAACGGACCAAATTAACTGAATTGAAGAATAGTTTGCCCAAATTTGGCTTGTATTGAGAGAAACGCAAGGTACTTTGAGCACAATTTTCTCACATTTACTATTGCGGCCATCCTCCAAATTATCTCAGCTGCAAATCCAAACTTGACTTGCTCTTGTTGAAAGATGGATGGAAATATATTTTCTTGTTGATCAATTGGTTAGGAACAATCCAATATTGTTATGAGAAGTCATATTTACTTTTTAATTTCTCCTCTTTCTGATTATAAAAGGAGAGCATGTATTATGTATTAGGGAACAATGGATGAGAGATGGAGAGATTTTCTGTTGTAATTACACAATTCTTCGTCGACTCTCATTGATTAAACAGAGATCGACCATTTGTAAACGTTGTTATGTATGATTAATACAAGAACGTGTTTCCGTTTAATTTATAAATTCTGCAGTAACCCAACGGTGTTTCACCGGTGGTTGAGGGCCCAGCCCTGGTGGATCGATCCATTGTTTGTATTTCTACTCTTTTAATTACTATTGTATGATAATTGTGATTGGTTTTATTACATTTGTAAAGCTAATTAAGTTGATGTTGAATAGTTTACTGCTGTGTTGCGTTAATGAATTGCATTGTTGTTCCATTTCAACAAGAATCTTAATTTCGGTATTATTCATCTTGTTATTGTTTATGAAGCTTTATTGTTCAATATTTACTCTATTTGCTATTCCGTTGGATTGCTTAATAATGTTTGTTGTCGACAGAATTGGTAGGATTAGCTATTTGATTCCTTTAAGTACAGAGTTGTTGTTCAGATTTATTGGTTAGTATTTGTTGTTCAATTCCAGAGTGTTGATCATTTTTGATTCATTAGCTTCGGATTGTAGAAAGATTGTTTATTTACATTGTTATAGTTTGTTGTTTACGCACATAGCCATTCAATTACAGATTGATGTTCATTTCTAATTCTTTATTTTAATAAGAGTTCTTCTTTGCTTACTTTCAACAGCAGTTAGTTCAATTTCGATTTCCCTTTGATTGTCTTGTTCCAATTTGATTTCAATTACATCAATTTCTAGAGGAATTAGTTATTGCTACTGTATCCTTGATTGATGTTTTCTGAGTGAGTAGTTGGATTTCAGAGCATTTGAGTTTACGTTAGATTTCTTTTTCAAGCATCCGTTTACTTTTGCATTTGAAATGTTGTACTACATCTTGCAAGGCATTAATCTTGGATAAATTTTCGCCTTAGACTGAGTACACTCTTGAAATAAAAAGTCGTTCCCGGATTGATAATTAATGTAGGATAAACAGGCATTAAAAATACACCTTTTATACCTCAACATTTTGGCGCCATTGTCAGGGATCAAACTCAGGTCACCCGCGTGACAGGCGGGAATACTTACCACTATACTACAGAGTAACTACTTGTTAGTTTTTTGCATAATTCTTGGATTAGGGGAGCCCGATCACCTCTCTTTATCCATGATTTAATGTTTTATTGTAGGTAGACACTCGTTTTTTGCATGTCTTAGCAAAACAAAGAAAGTCAATTTATGGACGAGCGATTCTTGAAAGAAATTTTAGTAAAACAATGGAATTTCATCTAGTTCATTACCTAACAGATTCATAACAGAAGAAATTAAGAATTCGTTTCCATTTGAAGATTCATGCCACTACTACCAAAACATTTTTCAAAAAGATCATTTTTTTCCATTAACAAATTGATATTCCATTAGGAAATAACATCATAGCTGTTGTAACTTAATAAAGTGTTGTTTCTTTTCTGATTTCTTTTATGTTTTTGTGTTTCAGGTGTTGATCCCTCCAAATTATAGTTTCCGCTCAATTTGCAATTAAACAATAAGGACCCCACCATGCAAGTTTTAGTTACATAAGGAAATCCTTCAGCAGCACCAATTCTGTAAAAAAAATAAATAAATAAATAAAAATTAAAAAAAAAAAAACTCTTGAAACCTGTACATAAGGTTTTTTTTCTTTTACTTTGCTTGTTTTTTTGTATAGAATTTTATTTCTTGAACCGCTCTTACTTTGCTTGCTGCAAATTTTTGTTGTTCCTTTCCAAAGAAACAACACTTTTTTTGTTCCTTTAAAAAGGAACAACAGTGTTGTTGTGAGTGTTTTTGTTGTTCCTTTCCAAAGGAACAACACTTTTGCTGCGAGCGTTTTTGTTGTTCCTTTCCAAAGGAACACTAGTTTTCACCATTTATTTTTGCTATTCCTTTCCAAAGGAACAACATTTCCACTAACAATTTGTTTTGTTCCTTTCGAAAAGAATAGTAGTTTGGCCAATTGTTTTTGTTGTTCCTTTCGAAAGGAACAACATTTTTGCAAATTGTTTTTGTTGTTCCTTTCCAAAGAAATAGCACTTTTTGAATGCATTTTTCTTGTTTTTCAACAACATTTCTAGGAATTTTTGTGAATTTTTCATGACTCTTTGAAAGGAAAACATACAATTAATGCAAGGATATACAAATTAAAGGTTACTGGAATCATCTAATCAAGAGAAATTGTCATTTTTAAGAAATTTTTTGTAGTGATAAGAAAAAGGAAAGGACACAACCATCTATATCCCTTTGTTGTCTTTATTTTCACTAAAATTAATATGATTGATTATCTTTATCATGTTGGTTCTTCCCCAAATTTTCATAACTCTCTTTGATTTTTATTTATTAAATAAGAATAAGGGCATATTTTCTCTATTGAGATGTTCAGACTTCTTCCACCATCCCTACTCTTAAGGAGTGTTGAGCCACCCTTTATATATAAATAGGGAAGTGCTATATGAAAAGAAAAGAAAAGAAAAATCCCTATATGATTACTAACAATTCTATGATATGATAGGTGGAGGATAGGGGGTCTCATCAAGAGCCAGCTTACCATGATCATAAGGGAGCAGTGAAGTGGCATTCCCATTATGGCCACCACACTAGGGATATGATCCAATGGACAACTTAGAAAAATAAAAAATCCTTGGAACAAGAGGTCTCATCACGAGCCGGCCTGACCACCTTTCACTCCTTCCTGGTGAATGGAATTGTGATTCATCTGGTTCCCAAGCCAGTACAGTGACCTCCATCTTGACATCACACAACACTTCCCTAGGCATAAATAAAGGTTATAGACACCTGTGGGCAACAGAGCTCTGCTGATGGTATTGGAGTCATATTTTTCACAAATCAATAGTAATGGTAAACCCTTTTCTTATATATTTATCTAATACCAAATGAGAGTATGCTCCTAAACCCTTTGTTCGGAACCTCTTATGCATGAAATTTATTTATAAATCGATCATAATGGTTTATGTGGATAATGACTGCATAAGTACTTTTTTCACATCAGTTGTCATTTTCCCTTATTTTCGAATCATTACATAAACATTTCCATATCTACTCACGATTTCAAAATACGCATTGATCGCAGTAATGCGATAATTTTTTGATTATATCATAATTATGTATGTCTTTCTATGTTGTACAATTGTTGTGCAGTATGTTGCTCTTCTATTTGCCACAATATTCCTACTGCATCTCTACAGAAATTTTTCTTCTTAAATTTTTTGCATGCATCTTATCTATTGCCATTCCAAACTAAAACTGTGGATTCAAGAAAATTGCATACCGAATCGTGATTTGTTTACAGGAGAACAACAGATATCGGAGAGAAATTCTATCCGCAGCACAACCACACTATTGCAACTAACAACAAAGGTTCACATAGCTTCCAGCTTTTGCATCACTTTCAATATTCGCTCAGCCTACATCAGCGTCAACAAAGGCTAGTACCTACATGTCATTCCACATTTTTTCGAAGGTAACACTCAAGGTAAAATAGCATAATTTTATAATTTATTATGAATTTAGAAGAATTTCATGAAAATCCATTGAGCATTATTTATCATCATTCATTCCACATCTTTACCACTTCCCATTTTTTTTAGGCATGTCTCATCTTTCAGTTTGGGGGAGTGTTGATTTCCTTCATTTCTTTCTTGTGACCATGTCAGTAATATTTTTTACCATCCATTGATATTCTTATTCATTCTCAACACCTCTCTTATTCCATGTTGTTTTACACCAAGCATAGATTTCAGCAGATTGTAGCAACCACCTCTCTTTGTTTTCTAGCATCGCATGAGGGCATGCTAATTCTTCAGTTTGGGGGGGAATTTCTACACATGATGGATGTTTTATACTCTCTTTCTTGTTTAAGGCATACAATTTGATTTTTATACAGTGCAGAAATTGATTTGCATATATCTTTAAAACTATGAACTGAATTCTTGTGATTTCTAGATAACAAGGAGGTATCATTAAAATAAACAAATCTAGATAATTTCACGTTAAATTAGTTCACAAAATTTCGAAAATTATGCACTATCACCTACAACCATTTTTTTTATATCTCATGATCCGTGTATCAAAACGATATGATTTTTGACAAAATGGTTAATAAAATCTGTTGTTACTTATGTCACATTTTTCTGCAACTTCGTATACATATAGTTGAACGTCAATTGTAAAAAAATTTATGCCTTTATCAAGATTGCTAAAACTGAATATTCATTATTTGAGGAAAAATTCATTTGTTCCATCCATTTCATGAGTTGGGATGAACAATTTTCTTTGCTTGGTTAACACATGGGTTTTGTCTTTGGGTTGCATGAGGACATGCAATATATTCAATTCTGGGTTGCATGAGGACATGCAATATATTCAGTTTGGAGTATGTTGGGTCGTGAATACGACCACTTTTTAACACTTATTTAATCCATTTTTACTCTTCTTTATCATGTCATTTATTATAATTTATCATATAAATCCATTTTATAATTATTTATGCTCTTATGGATGAATATTATTTCTTCTCCTTTATTTTTAATAAATTGATGATTATTATGCATAATTTTATCAATTATGGTTTATTAATATATTTTGTACCAACACTCACCATTTTAGCCTCCAAGATATTTGCCAGATTGCAAATTTGATCTCCAAATCATCATCAAATATTCCAACTCAGAAATTCGTTTGAATAAGAAGTGACAGTTTTGCAGTTGATATTCTGGGCAAATGAAGAAGAATCTAGAAAATCCAGAACATGGGTTTTGTCCAGAACGGACCAAATTAACTTTATCCAGGAATGGTTTGCCCAAATTCGGTTTGTATTGAGAGAAACACAAGGTTATTTGAGCATGATTTTCTCAGATTTATTGTTGCGACCGTCCTCCAAATTATCTCAGGTGCAAATCCAAATTCGACTTTCTCTTGTTGAAAGATGGATGAAAATATATTTTCTTGTTGATCAATTGGTTAGGAACAATCCAATATTGTTATGAGAGATCATATTTACTATTTAATTTCTCCTCTTTCTAATTATAAAAGGAGAGCATGTATTATGTATTGGGGAATGAAGGATGGGAGATGGAGAGATTTCCTATTGTAATTACACAATTCCTCATCGACTCTCATTGATTAAATAGAGATCAACCATTTGTAAACGTTGTTATGCATCATTAATACAAGAACATGTTGCCGTTTAATTTCTTAGTTCTACAGTAACCCAGAGGCGTTTCACCGGTGGTTGAGCGCCCGACCCTGGTGGATCGATCCGCTATTTGTATTTCTACTCTTTTAATTATTGTTGTGTGATAATTGTGATTGGTTTTATTACATTTTTAAAGTTAATTAAGTTGATGTTGAATTGTTTATTGTTGTGTTGCGTTAATGAATTGCATTGTTGTTCCATTTCAACAAGAATCTTAATTTCGGTATTATTCATCTCATTATTGCTTATGAAGCTTTGTTGTTCAATATTTACTCTATTTGCTATTTCGTTGGATTGCTTAATAATGTTGTTGTCGACAAGATTGGTAGGATTAGCTATTTGATTCCTTTAAGTATAGAGTTGTTGTTCAAATTTATTGGTTAGTATTTGTTGTTTAATTCCAGAGTGCTGATCATTTCCAATTCATTAGCTTCAGATTGCAGAAAGATTGTTTATTTACATTGTTACAGTTTGTTGTTTATGCACATAGCCATTCAATTACAGATTGCTGTCCATTTCTAATTCTTTCTTTTAATAAGAGTTCTTCTTTGTTTACTTTCAACAACGGTTAGTTCAATTTCGATTTCCCTTTGATTGTCTTATTCCAGTTTGATTTCAATTACATCAATTTCTAGAGGAATGAGCTATTGCTACTGTATCCTCGATTGATGTTTGCTGAGTGAGTAGTTGTATTTCAGAGCATTTGAGTTTATGTTAGATTTCTTTTTCAAGCATACATTTACTTTTGCATTTGAAACGCTGTACTACATCTTGGAAGGCATTACTCTTGGATAAATTACCACCTCAGACTGAGTACACTCTTGAAATAAAAAGTCATTCCCAAATTGATAATTAATGTAGAATAAATAGGCGTTAAAAAGACACCTTTTATACCTCAACATCCACCCTATCACAGGCCTTGTCAAAATCAATGTTGAGTAAAATAACCTATTGTCTTGATTCCTTTGGCTCATTCAACACTCCTCTAGTAGATCTTGGTTTTCTTCCACTATTTGTATTCTAGATTTTGGGTTCTTTTCTCCCAAAAAAAAAAATTAGCCATTAGAGCTAAGTTTTTAGGTATTAGCCTAGAAAGTAGTACCTCACTCTATTTTACTTACTTTATGCATATTCCTTTATTTAATATCTGTATTTTGCGCTCCCACTATGTATTGACATTTTCATACTCACCAATCCCATTGATTTTCTATTTAGGTCATTTATTATACATTAATAAAATCATCTTATCTACTAGTCTATAAAATTACCGTATCTCTTAGGTTGTCAACATTGTGTCAAGAATAAATCTTCGTTGGATACATCATAAATCCTTTAGGCAATATCTACACTAATGCATTCAACCCTTAAAACAATACCCTTAGCAAGAAGTTTGTAAGACATTCTAAGTAAAGAATATCCTACCATCAACTAATGGTTTCAAGTGGTACTTCAGGGATAGGTTTCATTAAACCTTGATTTTGGTATGAAGCACTTGTCATGCCATACAAACATATCATGCCTAGGTACCTTCCACTTCTTGAAGAATTCACAAGGATTCCATCCATTCTAGGACATTTCTCATTTTGCAACGTATTCAGTGTTTTAACAAAATAATCTTCAATAATTTCCACCACTGACATATGTCATTCAAAGCTCAACCATTTTTTTCATGGGATTGTGTGGCTACCTTAATTGATTTTGGTAGAGGGTATTTTCCATAACTATTTTGGAACTTGTAAACTAGATATCCACTACAATACATGGATTGACAATGTTGGCCTTATGAAAAAAATGAGCCTTGATGAGGTTTAGTTTGTCTTTAAAGTGTGAATTTTTGCACCGAAAAATATATATATATATATCAATATAATTGTTTAATTTTGATTAATTTCCTAGTCAACATGAATCTATGGCAGGTTGCATCATTTATTGCAGGAAGATGAGTTTGGGAAAAACATAGAGGGGAAGGTTGTAGTTGCATTGTGATGTGTGCTTGATGAAAGTTGATCTTCATATTGTGCTTGATAAAAAGCAATACCAATCATGGAAAATTCCTGAAGATAATCTTACCCTTTTAGAAAGAGTTGGGATGAAGATAATTTTTTTGAGGTCATGGCCATTGATTCATAAAATTAGTTGGAAGTTATTTATTTTATACCACATGTATGTATGTGATTGATACTAATAATATTATTATGATCATTAAAATTGATGAATATTGAAAATACATGAGTATATACTTAGGGTATTTCTTAATATGATATGATTTTGGCTTATAGTACAAGAATTTTACAATAGGATACTTTGGAAACTGGATGTGTAGAAACGTTCTTTAATAATGAACATTTTTGCTACAAGCTTTGTTATTTATTAGTAGTAAATACTACCTGTATAGCACAATTTTGAAGACTATTATAAATTTTTTTCATGGAAGATTTGTAAGAATGTGACTTAGAACTATCCTTTGGATGCGGAAAAGTTTCAGTCTCTTCTATGGGTGCTTTTGTGCTTATGACAATACTTGGACTATATTACATGACTATGTAGCAGTGTCTAGTTTTTGCATAGAAACTCATGTTTGGCTGTGAGTTATCACTTGCCCAAAATGACTTTGTAGGGAAAGAAGTAGCAACTACATGTTACAACAATATGTTGTCTCCTAAGAGCAAAAACTTGTAAAAAAAAATTTTGAATGTTTTATTTTTGTGGGGTAAACACCCATGGGCAGATTTGAACCTTAAATCTCAAAATTTACATAATACTTCATAACACAGTGATGGCATAGTGAGCATAAAAATAATATTTTTGAATATTAAAGATGGTCGGTGTTATATTTTTTTCTCCATAACTTCTTGCTACCACTAAGCATGTCTCCTTACCCATGAATTTTTCCATGTTATTATTTTCACCTTTGTTTATGTCCAGTGTGACACTAGATGTTTAACTGTTCAGGATCCATGTAGACCTGATGTAAAATAAGCAATGGAAATGTGTCAAAATGTTGGTGTGAAGGTAATAATAGAAGATAATATCATGTGTGCTTGAAAGAATAGTGTTCTTGGAATGGTTATTGCATAACAAGTGTGTACACTATACTTAATTTGCATGTTTTTTGTGTTCACCAAGAAAATAATCAATGATAAAATTCCCTCTATGTTTCCAATAAAAGATTACCTTGTTCAGTAAAAACACAGATATATGGATTCATGGTGTTCTCTATAACTATGTAGAAGATGGTTTGCAGAAGACCATGTAAATTTTGTGGCATGAAATCCAATGAGAAGTTAGTATAACACTTCATATTTTCAACTTCTCTTTATAAATGAGTTTTAAGAAAATTCTTGCTGAAAATGTTTTGGATTGGTTGTTTTCCTTGACTTGTACCATGTTAACTTTATTCTTCTCATTAATTCATTTTTTTAGGTTTGCATGGTCACTGGTGATAATATTTACAGAACAAAATTTACAGCTCTTGAATATGGCATACTCCATGTAGGATAGCATATAGGAGAGCATAAAATCATTGAAGGGAGGGATTTTCGCACATACACTGATGAAGGAGAGAGACTTAATATTGTGGACAAAATTTATGTGAGTATGCATGTATAAATCCTTCCCTTCCAATAGACACAGACAAGTGAAAAAGGGAAAAAAATATGTCTAAAACGGCTTCTTGTAAAAGAAAATTCTAATGGGACCATTTTGTTTACGTACGGGTAATGGCAAGATCCTCACCTACAAACAAACAAACTTGGTGCAATCACTGAAAAATAAAGGTTTTGTTGTGGCGATCATTGGATATGGAATGAATGGTGCTCCTGCACTTAAAGAAGTAGGTTTTCTTGTTGCACATCATTGTGAATTATGATGATGTAAGCCATCCTTTCCTTTGCAAGAATATTCCTACTTCTATATAGTACAAATTTATATTTATGGAACTTATTTAAAATATTATATAGCATCTAGGAAAATATAGGTCTCTGCATGGATATCTAGGGAACATAAGTTGCCAAGGAAATTTCATATATCATTATTATATATGATAGATGTGTCTCTGTTGTGAATGTTTATCACAAATATGGATATTTATTTATCCATGGAAGGTACGTGGATTTTCTCAAAGTTACAAATTCCTTACAGTTGTTTTCCAATGGTTTTCAGATTTTTCGGTTGGGTCATTTAGTTTATGAAAACACTCATAAATTCATTCAGTTTAAACTCACTATAAATTTCGCAGCACTTGTAATTAATTTTGTTTCTGTTGTTTCATCTAAAGATGTTCCTCTAATTGTTTTTCAAGTTAGTGTCAAAATCAATAAAACTGTGGGTCACCTCTTACCTAGATTGTTCCTTTTATTATCATAGTTTTGAAACACTTTACATTTCCACACCTTATTTGTGTTAAACTTATCATGGATACTCTTGGAGCTCTTGCATTGGAAATTGAACCCCCAATTGATCACTTAATGAAACAACCTCTAGTAAGGTACAAGTAGGAAACTATTGTCAAGGGCAATTCCTCTACTAAAAGGATGAACATGAAACAGCTTGGGTTGAAAGCTATATAACTATAAAGTTATTAAAAATTCCAATAGTTATAGAATATGGACTAATAGTAAACAAACATGATATATGTGCTAAACCTACACTACATGTCTACTGATATCAATAAAGCATGCACTTAGATAAAATTTGATATAAATGAAAACTAGTGGGAACTATTGAATGGGTGTGGGGATTAACCTTGTTTATAGTGCTAGAAAACCTTGCCAAATATTTGAGCAAAAATTTAAATTTGAACTGTTGCCTTATATTTTTCCTCCACCTAAAAACTCATTAAATGAAGAACTTGGTAGTTGAAGTACCCACCTCCCACAATTATGGAATTTTGGTGGTGGTTTAAGATTTCTTTTAGACTTCAATGGGAAGTATGGGCAAGTACCCATACTAAATTTCAAGAGTTGGCCCATGATTGGTGTGGAGGAACGACAATTTTTTTTGGGAAACAACTATGCAATCATGGATTTAGGAAATCATGGAGAGAAAACAGACGCATGGGTTCCTAGGGAATGAAATTCATAATTTGAAAGTTTCCCATCTCGAAAGGGATGATTGTTGTCACTTTTTGGGAAACTATAGCTCAATTTGGCTACCTAAATTTGTCATAAAAAGTGCCATTCAATAGTTATATGTGTCTTGGTCTGTTATAGGCTTGAAAAGATCCAATTCTACTTTCTAAATTGTTTTGGAAGAACCAAAAATTCAAATTGATTGAGTTGGGTGTGAATTGATACAAATTGGGTAAGCTGAAGTAGTTCTGAGAACAGAGAACACTGAGGCACTTCTTGGGCAATGAAGGGTCTTCCTAGTGTTTTTCCCCACTAGCTGGACATGCATATGAGAATTTTTGGAAGCCCTATGCTAAGTGGGGAAGAGGTAATTTTGTTGTGATATCATTCTAAGGGAGAGTGGTTTTCGTTGTCATATTTGTTTGAGTGAATTGAAGTTACCCTAGTAGTATCATGATTTTGCTAGGTGAAGAAAGATAAAGGCATGACTAAACTTATGGTTGGGTGGAAAATAGCTCACCCTTCATCAGTTGTAGGCATATAATTTTTCAGATAAGTGTCTTCACTTATATTATAATGCTCATTATGCATAATTTGGTTATTTTTTATCAGTTGAATGCATGATGCATGCTTATTATAAATTTTATAGATATAGTTTGTAAATGATATTGATGATGTTAATAGGAGAGTAGTTTCCTGATCCTTATGAAAATTTGGATGGTTTTCCCTTGTAAACTCTTGACTCTAGTTTCCTCGATGAAGAGAGAGGGCTTTATGAAATATTGCACATAAGTATGTTTTCTCACCTTGTATAATTAGAAAATTTTATGGATGAATTCCTGAAATATATAAAGAAGACTAAGATCTATTAGTCTTCATAGATCATCTAAAATTTAGATATGAAAACACTCTATTAAGTGCATAATCCTCTGAAAAATGTGGTCTGGAGGTTAGTTTGAGCTTTAGCCCTTTCAAATTTTTTTGTTAGATTTTAAGGCTTCTTGATGAGGCCAAGGACTATTGTATATAGTTGTAACAAAGAGCAAGAATGAGGAAGATTACCTAGTCTCTGTATTCCTTGTTGTTCCTAGTTGCTTGGGAATGTTGCCCCAAAGGGGAGTATCCCACCTATTCCTGCTCATCTGGACCCTTAAACAAAATAGGTTGGCTTATTTTAAATTTTAGATATAATTTGTAAATGATATTTATCATGAATTGGAGACTTTCACGGTTATTCATATTGTTGTTGGAGATTTTTGGATAGAACTGTGTAATATTTGTGATATGTCCCATGTTTCAGATGGTAACTCCATCCTTCATCAGGGACCAAAGAGCCTTTTGAGTAAACAAGTGCTAGAGAGCCTATTAATAGGAGAAAATGAACTAGTTATCCATTGGAATAACGGTAAAAAGTCATTAATAAGTAAATTATAAAAAGTAATTAAAAATAATGATTAAAATTGATAATTAGCATTTCTTTATTGATTGAAAAGTGAGAGAATTAGGTGTGAAATAATTAAAATTTTAAAATAAAAATTAATTAATAAAAGGCAGGGATTAACATAAAATTAATTTTAATAATTAAATCTTATCAAAAAGAATTAATTAAATTTATCCAAAATTCAAAAATAAAAGATTTAAAATGATTGGGAATGAGAATTAATAAAAATAATAATATTTTTAAAATTTTATGGTTAAAATTTAATAATTAAAATTAGAAAAGTAAAGATAACTAATAAAATAGTGAGACTTAAGAATTAAAGCAAGAATTGTATATAAAAATTCAAAAAAAGATTAATAAAGAATTAATAATTAATTAAAATTTGTTAATTATAATATATCTGTGTTTCTAATTAGATAAAAATAAGAATTAAGAAGTTTTCAAGATTACCATCAATTAAAAATTATTAAAACATTAATAATTAAAAGAAAAGAAAGGATCGTTTTAAGGTAAAAATTTCAAAATCTTATTATTTTTATTAATTCTTATTCCTAATCATTTTAAATCTTTTATTTCATTTGAAATTTGGTCAAATTTAACTAATTGTTTTTGTTAATATTTAATTATTCAATTTAATTTTATGCTAATCCCTTCTTTTTATTAATTAATTTTTATTTTAATTATTTCATATCTAATTCTCTTTAACCTTTCTCATTTAATAAAAAAAATGTTGATTATCAATTTTAATCATTATTTTTAATTGTCAAAAGTGATTTTGGTCAAATATTTTATAATTATTATTTATAATTTACTTATTAATTATTTTTTACTGTTAATCCAACAGATACCTAGTTCACTTTCTCTGATTAATAGGCTCTCCAACACTCATTTACTCACAAGGCTTTTTGGTCCCTGATGATGGATGGAGTTACCATACGAAACGTTCGGAGAATCAAAAACCTTACATAGTTATATCCATAAATATCCAACAATGATATTTATGATGTTAACAAGAAAGTGGTTTCTTGATCCCTATGAAAATCTAGATGGTTGAACCCTTGTAAACTCTAGACTGTAGTTTCATCAATGAAGAGAAAGGGCTATATACAAGATTTCACAGAAGTGTGTTGTCTCACCTTGTATAATTGGAAATTTTTATGGATTAATTCCTAAAATATATAAATAATACTAAGTGCTCTTAGCCTTCATAAATCATCTAAAAATTAGATATGAAAACACTCTATTAAGGGCGTAATCCTCTGAAAGAATGTTCCCTAGAGGTCAATTTCAGCTCTCGGCCCTTTCAAATTTGATTGTTAGATTTAAAGGCTTCCTAATGAGGCTATGGACTACTGCATATAGTTGTAACAGACAAAAAGAATGAGGAAGAGGACCTCGTCTCTGCATTCCTTGTTCCTAGTTTTCTTGGGAATGTTTCCCCAATGGGGACTATCCCACCTATTCCTACTCCTCTGGACCTTGAACAAAATATTTTGGCCTATTTTAATTTGTTTCTACATATAATCTTATAAATTTCCTTCTTTGATATATATTTCTTAAGCTACCATAGTTATCCAAGATATTTTACTTTTGTGATGTTAATATAATTTCATTTAAAAGAGCATAAAAGAACCACTCGTGCATTCTTAAACAATAGGAATCATAATGAATATCAAAAAATCAAGAACACAACACATATGACAACAGAGTTCACCCAGTGTGGGTTATGTCTCTAGGCCCGTTGTCAAGAGAGTGGAGGTTGCTTCATATAATTGCTGCAAATGGTGATGATGTCCATGGAATATGCTTTATCATAACAATGAAAAATACCCTTAACAAGAGTGGTGTGTCTCTCCACGAGACGTTCTCGCTACAAGAACTCTCGCTCAAATGGGTTTTCCTTCAACATGACAAGTTAACAAGATCTCACATAATGTGGTGAGAAGTATCCCTTAACATAGTGTTACACAGGTATCTCAACAACAACACATAGAATGAAAAGCTAATGATGTCTCACATAATGTGGCAACAAGTATCCCTCAACATAGTGTTACACAGGGATCTCAACAATAATACATAGCATGACAAGCTAATGATGTCTCACATAATGTGGCAACAAGTATACCTCAACATAGTGTTACATAGGGATATCAACAATAATACATCATCTCAACAACAACAAACGGAAGCACAACATAATTTCATCATATACCTCCACTTTTGAAGGTGGCCAAAAAATGGACTACTGAAACTGATGTTGCCACTGAATTTATGGTGCAAAAACGTGCAAAAACGACTATCAATTTGTCAAATTATGACAAAGTCACCTTCTGCACCACTAAGGAATATTTTGATATCCCCAATATTCCCTTGGTCAAGGTTTCGGCCTATGCCTAGCACGTGGTTCCACCCGGGCATGCTCTATTCGTCTGTTGCTCCCCCCGTGCAAATGAGTGAGAAAGGCTTAAGTATCTGCATTTCGGTGAAGCCGCCAAAGAAACAAGCCAAGGCTCATTGGTGGCATAGGTTATTATGCTAGCAGAGGTCAAGGTCGAATTCCCCGCCTCCCAAACTTGGTGATTTTTTTTATGTAAAGCAGCAAATGGTTGGCGCATTCACTAGTTAAGCTTGTGGGTATCATATTGTTGGTTGACGGTTACATAGAATGCTTCCACATTCTGTTCAACATATATATATATATATATATATATATATATATATATATGGGACCACCAAGGGTTTGCGGGTCCGTCGAGGGTGGCCCACCTCCAATCCTTTTGTATTAACTTGGAATATAAGGTAATGAATATGGTTATTTCAGGGGTGGCGGGGGTGACAGCATGTCATCACTTTAATTGTATTTTTAATTTTTCTATGAAATAACCATACGGTTTTGACTTTGCCAATTTAAGGGGTTCTTATAAAAATTAATCATCCAACAAATTTTCCTGCTCCCGAAAGCCAAGTTTCATGCCCCAGTGTCAGTCAAATTGTAGGACCCTTAAACCTGACCCACTACCCACTTTGACTACAATTTTGACCATCTCTAAATTCTTCATACGAACTCGGATTGGAGTGTCGTTTGCACCGTAGGAATTAGAGCGACGAGCATTTTGATCTAGTCTTGGTTTGATAGCAATATCATGACTTTGAATTTTGAGCCATTATAAGCCCTCTTTGACCTCTGAGGGTGTCTAGAGCCTCCTGGATCATTCTTAGATTAACATTTCCCTTGGGCACTCAAATTAAGTAATAATTTACATATGATTATGCATAAGTGTTTCTATATGCTCTGTGTGTGATTTATTTCTTCACCTCAATTAGAATGTTGAGAAATCTTAAACTTGGTCTAAGGATGTTAACGTGGATTTAGATTATTTCTTGTCATATATTAATGTTGGTGTTCAGATCTCTCAAAATAATTTGTCATGCTAGATTTTTTCAATTTACAATTTTTGTTCCACTTCATATGTTCGCTATAATACCAAATTTTGATGTTTTGGCTTCCATTTAGAATGCTTACCAGCATAAGCTATGACATCCATGGACTGTGCTTTAATAATTTATATTTACTTAATTTCCCAATTATATGGCATTATATATTACTTTTTTACTTTTTTGAAATTAGTATAGATCATAGTATTTGAAAATATGCAATTTTTACCTTGTTGATTTGTTTTGGACGTTTAAAAAGCTTTAATTTTCTGAAAACCTTGCTTTAATTCAATGGATTGTTGAAAGATAAACTTTGAGTATTTAAGGCATATATGGGTAGCAACCTTGACAGGTATTTGGGTTTTCTCATTGAGGATGTTATGATTGATGATGTTGTATCCTAACTAGATAGGTTTTTAAATTTTGTATCTTGGGAAACCAGATGAAGTGGCACTTCATTGATATTCATAAACCTTTTCTAATAAAATTAATGAAAAGGTAGATCCTTTTTTTTCAGAAATATGTGTCTGTGTGTTTATGTGTTTTCATTTTCAACTATTTTCTCTTTTCCTTCTTCTTGTGTTTTCTCTTGGAAAATTTGACATGAGCTTAAATGCAGTGGAACCATCCATGCAATGTTGTACAGTCCCCATATCCAAGAATAGATTGTACTGGAATTAGAGAATTGGGAGCATGGATTTATTTTTGTACTTCTACTGAATCTCAGTTTCTTGAAATGATTTCGAGGATTGTGGCAATGGTTATACTAGCTTTAGGATATATATATATATATATATATATATATATATATATATATATATATACCTTCTCACTGAATCTTTTACTTGCACATATGGTCATCGATTCAATTTGTTGATGGTTATCACATTCACTACTACAATATAAATTCAAATGTTAAAAGAGATTGGGTATGGGAAATGGATCATTTATCACTTAAGAATCTCAACTTTTTGTGGCTTTGTTTTGGTTTCCTAGAGTATATACAATGCCTGCAAGTGGAAAACAATGAGTGGTATCATTGCATTTCAAGGCTATAAAAAACCCCCTGAAGATAGGGATTGAGTATGGGAATAAAATAATTAATCATTTAGACATGTTACTTCACTAAGACACTAAGTTTTTTTCAATCTCCTACAAAATTCATGATGGTTTTATGCATTAAGAAAACATGATGTTTAAAAAGTTTATGGATCTAGCTACCTTTCTATATTTCTATTTGCAGTGCAATGCACATAAATTTGGTTATATTCCTATGTTAATGGAGCTTTCTTTTTTCTAATGTTATTGCAAAGTATGTTTCCTTAGGCCTACCTTATAAGCTTACTTCAACTGATGTATACCTTACAATTTGTTTCTCAAAAAATATACAAGTGTGCATGCAAGTATTGGCCACTAAAGGCTCAAATATACTCCTACAATGACCATGATTTCCAGTTTAGGAAACTGCTTTGTGGATACAGTGGCATTGAAATTCAGTTTTATGACTTGATTCTAGAGAATAACTAGGAAGTTGACTTGCATCAAGTAGAGGAATTGTACAATGACAAAAATATGGCAATGGTTATCATTAATCCAAGCAATCCTTGTGGTGTTGTCTTCTCCTATGAATATCTATTATAGGTATGCTGAAATCTGCTAAAAAAAAACTATAAAATATTTATTTCTTCCTTTTTCATAAGTTTATATGCCTCTTGATTGAATTTTCCTTTTTATACTAGTGTGACCCACCCACATGTATGGGTAACCATAGGAGAAATTTTTTCTTCTATGATGCAATTTTCCAACTAGTTGTCATAAATTATTTATTATATGTTGTATCTTTCTTTCCATTTGTTTTCATGGGTTAATACAGCTTGATATTTTTAGCATGTAACTTAGTTAGCATGATTATGCCTAAGATTCTCCTAAAGGTTGAATACTAAGTTCCTAAGATGTTGTTTTCTATGGAAACTTTTTCGAGTTTTTTGCTTTTTTGGGGATAAATGGAATTGACATTGTTGAGGTTGATGTATATGTCATATAAATAATTTATAGTCTACTTTATTTTATATTTTAGTATTCATTGTCTTTCATGTCTTATACTCTGCACTGTATCTTGTTTTATTTTTAGAAAAGGAATATAGTATTGATGGTAAGAAGCAGGAATTAAAGAAATAGGATAACAATAACACTAGAGCGACAAATGTAGAAAGACTCAAGAGAGAGAGAGAGAAGAAAACCAGTCTAATGATACCCTTAAAGCCAATATCCTGCATGGGGCACACACATACAAATTGATGGTCAAGTCTTTAGAGTTGTTGACTTCACCTACAATTCCTTGGCAACATAATGATAATTTTTTGAAGCGATGAAACAATATTTGTATAAATTTTAGTTCAACCAATATTAAGTTGGAAACTGATATTGTAATACTTGACATTTCATATAATATAATCTATGTGGTTGAAATTATTTATAGTTGTACTTGATATTATTTAGTATTGTATTTAACATATGTAACTTTAAGTTTTCATATTATATGAACATGCACATTGTATGACATTTTTTTAATCTAGTCGCAAAATCATACTAATTAATTTATGTTAATTAATAATGAACACATAAAATCATTCTAAAACTACTAAATTAGTAGTTTATATTGATTAATGATGAAAATAAATAAAATGAACATACAACTAAATTAGTCGTTTAGACTATCATTGTTCATTTTTTTATATATAAATGGCATGGGAAATCTAAATACTATCACCCATAGTAATTTCCTCCACACACTTGTTGCATACATCTCTATGTCATGTTTCTTTTCCCATGTTTGATCGGGATCCAATGCAAGAATTATTCTATTGAAGGTGTGAATATCCCTTCTGTGTGTTCCTCCTTCCATACACATATGCACTTATGCGCTTCTCCATACATTCACACTTTGCATAATTCTTCCACATATCTTCATTCCACACAATAAATAAAACTTTTATGATTAAAAATTCCAATTATTCTAATGCATAAGTGTTGTTGTAAAGAACTAGTTACATATAGCCTTAAATTAGGTCTAATATATTTAATCATGAGGTGGTTGAGCGGTATGAAATTTGAATATATTCTCCTGAGTCTTGGAAAATTATCTAAAGAAACAATTTGTTGATGCATAAATTATATATTATATTCGATTATCCTCATCATAGTTAAATTTTATAAGTAGAGTCATTGGACGAGAAACTCATTGTTTTCAGACTTGAATATACAAATTCATGAAACATGAAAAAATAATTATTATTTTTTTCTTTAATGGAGAATATGTTGCATTCTCACATTTAAGACTAATAATAAAAGTACTCACATTTTATTCTTGGTCATTGTGAAAATAAATAAATAAATCTTCAAAAAAGAAAAGAAAGAAATAGGACATAGACTATAGAAACACAAAATGCATTCACTGGTTACTCTTGTGAATCGATGAGTAACAAGCATAACACTAATTGTTACTATATACATTGAAATCCAATTAATGTTGAAGTAGTCTATTAGGTTGTTACAATGCAAAACAGTAATTCAATGGACGTCCTTCCTCACCAAACGAATAATGGTTTTAATATTAAATATTGTAATATGTTTGCGGAAATTCAAATCATTTTTACTATTTGTATTTTAATGGTTCAAAATATGTGTTTTCTAATCAAAATTCAAAGTTCAAATTTCTTTAGTGTGTAGAATAAAAGATGTGTGGAAGAGGGGTATGTGCGAGAGAACCTTTATTCCCCACTTCCTCACCTCTGCACACATCACCCCTCCACACACATCATTTTCACACCTCAATCATGTACAATAATTCTTCTGCACACCTCCATCATGTATATATTTTTTTTTGGTTAGTAATGGGTAATTTATTTTTTTCTCCTCATCAACTCGAATAAGTGGTATCAGAGTGGTATGTTCTTTCATTGTTTTCCTCTACATGTCCCCAAACCATGAATTTCCACGATATTTGACACACACAAAATGTCACATAACTTAGTCAATCTCTCGTGGTGTGGATTAATGTCTATTAAAAATTTAATTAAGGACTAATTTTGAGATTAGAAAAATGTATACTATCTGTAAATGTAAATATAGTTCTTAATTGTGTATGCAGATAATACAAGATATGTGATAGTGCAAGTAGTACTTAATCAATTTGTAATCAATACATAATTCAAGTGCTTAATATCATTTATTTTGACGCATTTTGTAATGATTATTGGTTGTAAATAAATCAGGAAGGTGCAGATGACTCTGCACCCAACATTAAAGAATTAGTTAAGGATTAGTCATATTATTAACAAATTATCTATTGCCTATAAATGTAATACATTTCAGCATTTTTTCGACGAGTCATCATAGTAACACGTAATCAAGGAATTGTGTGCTCTGTGACCAGTATCCGTCGTAACAGATTGCAGAAATAGGAGGTACCACCATGTACAAAAAAGTCATTTTTTTCAAATAGAGTGAGTTGACATCGAAAAAGTGGTGGGTACTATCCCAACCATCAATTTGTTGAGTAGTAGAGGTATTTGACCACATATCCACACAATGTTTCTTTATGGTTATCCTTGCATGTTTTTTTACTTACAGTTATTATTGACAACTTGTAAATTAACTATCATCATCACAAATAATTAACATTTATTTTTTTAGTTTGTAATTTTTTGTCAATTAGGGTACATACATCAACGATATTAAAATAACAGAAAAGTGCAAACTAAATGGATTAGATGGTTTTGGAATTTCGAGATATATTTCCATTTCTTCCTGTAAACACTAGCTTTGGTATCTTCAATTGTTATTTACTAAGAGTGTCTTGTATAACAAAATTTCACACGTGAAATAGTAAAAATTGGTGATTATATAGGGTATTGATAAATCTATATTTAAAAACATTGACATCGTTATTGATTGAGTGAGTATTTTTAAATACAAAGGAGAAATGTTTAGTAGAGAAAGAAAAGGAGCTATTTGTACTTATACAATTAACTCACTTTCTCTTATCGATGATAAATTTCACTGTTAAACTACATAAGAGTGGTGTGTGAACCTTCCAACTGAAGAGAATAATAGCAATAATATTTGGACTAGTGGAATGGCGAAGGTTTTATGTGTTCCATAAGTCTTTGATTTCAAGGAAACCATCTATTTGTGTGCAAAAAAATTTGATTCAAGCACAAGAACAATTATGATAGCTACGAAGAAGAATCTAATTAATCTAACTCCCAAGGAATTCAGATGGATATTCGAGTACCAAAATAAAATATGTTCTTAAAATTGTTGGAAGCGGATAATTTTATGAATTCAAAAGCAGGAAAGATGAACATTATTCAAGAATTTATTTCCCCAACTTCCCAAGTTCCTTCTGATCTTTTCGCTCTAGATATTTCTTTGATTAGACAGTCATTTAGGGACTTTTTTTGTCTTTGTGCCTACTTGATGGGCTGAGAAACTAAAGTGAATGTCCCAAAATCCAATCCCTATCTACTTTATTACTGAAGTAAAAAGGATTGTATATTTTGCTGAAATTATGACTAATCTGTTGTCCTTGATGGCAACCTACTTGTAGCAAGATGTATATGTGTTGTCCTTGATGGCAACCTACTTGATAAATATGTCAACATGATAGGCCAATACAAATGTGACAGAGAGAATGGGCAAAGGAATATCAATTCAGAGATAGAGGAATGATAAAGGTAAATTTTTGGGAAGTATACACGGGTCTTATGAACAAAGGTCACGTACATATGCGAGAAGCGTGAAGAAAAGTAGTGTACAATTTCCACACCATTGTATTCTAAATACTAGAGGTATTTACCATGGTATTTTCCAATAGTAATGAGCGGGGAAATGGATATTTGATCCCATCAAATAATACCATCGACATTACTAAGGTTTTGACCCAAGGTATTGGCTAAGGCCTAAGCTATAAAAGGAGATGGAGATAAAAGTGTTGTGGGTGCATGTATTGGGATATTGATGAATGGTTTGATCTAAAATAGGTGTACACTAAGGAGCATGAAGATGGATCAAATCTAATAAATCTAAAATGACTACATATTGAATAATATTTTTATGGTTTGATAAATCTGTGATGATAATATAATGATGTGTGTTTGTAACAGTGTATGCCGAGATTTGGGTTTGACATATTTTGTGTTTTGTAGTGAAGGTATGACTCAATAATTACATATTTGTACACAGGTTTGCTTCAGAAATATCGCATACATATGTGGATCTACTTCTAAGTAGTCGCCTATATATTTTGCATTATGGACGGATCTGTACGCGGGTACAAAGTATGAAAGATGCATACATACATAGAAGTTATTCATAATGGTCGAATACGTCTGCTAGTGTTTTGCAGTATGAGCTGATGATAATGGTTGATTTTTTTGTTATGATTTTTGTTGTATGTTGATGAATTCTTTCATGATAATCTGTGTTTGATAGTATTGATTGGGTTAAACTGATTGAGGAATGACATGTTTAATAGTAATGATGCAGTTGTGTGATGATTTGTATTTGGTTTAGAAGATCTGTGATGGGTTCAGTATTCAATTCAGTGATTGATTCAGTGTGACATTAACTTAGACTTAAGTGTTCAAAATTTCAAGATATGTACGTAGGTAAGATTAAGGGAAAGAGCATATATATGTGGATATTATTCAGAACAGTAGCGTATATATTCTGACATGTGATTATTCAGGGTTTGCAGTGACAAGATCTGGTTTCTGTGATGTACAGTATACGGTTTGATATTATGATGAATGGGTATACAGTGATATGAGTTGGTTTTGTTGTTTGATATATTTGTATTTCTTGATTGAGACTCAATGATTGATTTGGTGATTCAGTTGGTTTAGTTATTTAATATAGCATTTGGTTTCAGAATAACTATTTGGTATTGGGATTAAATGATGGCAGTGGTTCCAGTCTAAAAATATGATGAAAGTGACCTACAAGTTTGATGTTTTGATTAATGTGGATCTAGTATAAAATATTATGAAACCTGGTCCATAGAGGTGTTGGGAGTTAGAGCCTTTAGTGAGGGAGTCAAAGATTCTTTCTAGTGGTAGCTGGTAAATATGATTAGGGGTTGGAGCTTCCTTTTAGTGGGTGCCAATAAACAACATCAGGGGGTTGGAGCTATCTTACTGTGGGTGCTGGAGAACAAGAGAAGGTTGTAGCCTTCAGCAAGTGGGTTCCTGTCAATACAAGATTGCAATAAATTTTCTTTATAATAAAAGAAGAAGACAGAGACGACAACAATGGTGGTTTTCTCCCACATTGGGTTTCCACCTAAAAATCCTAGAGTTCATGTGTGTTGATTTTTTTTTTTATATGTGATGGTTTATTATTTTCTTACTGTTGATGGTTACTGTTTAATTAATGTCTAATGTAGTGCAGATGCAATATTGGTTCAAGTTAAATAAATGATGAATTAAGTGAAAATTTAATTAACTGGATATACACTACTTGTCTTCATCATAGTCACATACATATGCAATTTTACTTCATAACAGTTGCGTACAAAAATATCAATAATAAATTGAAATGTTTATGTCATTTTTAAATACCAATTCACCCCCCCACCTAATATTTCTCGCAACATATTCACATGGGTTGAACTCATTTCCAATGAATTATATTTTTAGTTAGTTAATTTTTCGAAGAAAAATAGATTCTTTATGATGGCGTACTTGATAACAACCCTCATTTCTAGCCATGTCTTTCATGACTTACCCTATAAACCAAAATTCAAACCCAGCGAAGAACCAAAGAAGTTCTAGTATCCCATACTGTGGAAGGACAAATCTTCTTTAAATTTTTATCAAATATAGGATTTCTTTGTAAAGTAAATCAATTACATGGTAACTTGACAAGAGCCCCATCAAATATTTGTGCAAGAACAAGTTTTCCAATGGGGAAAATGGTGCATGAAGAAAAGGGAAATAAATGGTAATTTGAATTTAGGGATTTTAAGGTAAGTCATTATTGCTACCAAAATTTGTTATAGATAGGTATTTTTTTGTTGAAGTTTGCAAGAAATACCATGAATGGGTAGTTATATTTGAATGTTAAAAGAAAGAAAAGAAATTCTCTTTTCCATTTATTGTTGGACAAGTCATTATGAATAATTTGGCTCAAGTTACAAAGCCTGCAGAGTCTTTGGATACTTTTAAATTAAGAGAAGTTGAAGCTCGTTGAGTCTTGGATCCAAAAGGCCTATTTACCACACACCAGGGTATTATTAGGTACGAGAACTTCTTTACATGATTTATAGATAAAATAGAGGAGATTCAGTGTGCACCAACCAAAAATCAAGAGTGAGTAATGGATATTGAATAAACTAACATCAACATGGAAGGAAAATACAAGCAAAGAGGCACTAATCCTACACAACAATCTCCACCTTGAACACACAGTAATTTTCCAAGTTCATCCTTGAGTTAAAGGAAGAGAAAGGCTACTTCAACTGGAAAAATAATTTATGGTGGGGTGTCAAGTGGCACAGATGACGAAGAGCCTCCTTAGATATTCACCCGAGATAAAGCACACATAGATGGATCAGCCAAATCCAAAAGTCCCAACAAAATAGGAAATGTTGAAGAAGATATGTACATGGAAGTTGGCAATGTTATACCACCTTATTTGGTTAGTATTTTTTAGCATAAAATAAAGAAAATGGAGAAAATTGTGCGAATATGTCACTACTTTCAATGACTTCCCTGTCGCATTACAAAATGCAAACAATGACAGGGGCGGTAGAAAATTGGGAATTGAAAAGGCAAAGGTTCATAATAAAAAGGTTATTCATCAAGCATAATGGATGGTTATGTGTATAGGATTGGAGCCACATAGCTCATATAATTTCATCAGGATATTGGTGACGCACTTGTAGTGTATTAGTGAATAGGAAG
This sequence comes from Pinus albicaulis, assembly GCA_034641835.2. NCBI lineage: Eukaryota > Viridiplantae > Streptophyta > Pinopsida > Pinales > Pinaceae > Pinus > Pinus albicaulis. The sequence goes on along the minus strand of MU968359.1, from coordinate 14,408,999 downwards.
AAAAGAACCTAATACTGAAAGAAAGAATAAAAGAGCTAGAATATGCTCTAAATCCAGGTCCTTTATTAATGATTCCATTGGAAATACAAGTACCACCATTAGAAATTTATACCCTCGGTAGTAAATAGTTGGGTCTAAGGAAGCTCCCTAGTTAAAAAAATAGAGTCGCAGTATGTACACCATTCACTTTAATGGCAGGAATAGTGGGATCTCATGGTTTATGGTTACCCCACATTTGATCAGTTGAATGGCTAGGAATTAAAGAAACCATATGAAGATTAGGTAGTGTAATTTTTAGTGAATTCGCCAACCTCCTTAGTGCAATTAAATTGTATATCATCACTAATATATGTGAAATATTGGAAATCATTGAACAGAAATGGAAAGCAACTTCCGATCTGCAGTATTTAGCACAGGGAATTAAGTCATTTTTTGATTTGTTTAAAAGTGATATTAAGCTAGACAAGTGTTTCGCTGACAAGGACATGCTTAATTTTTTTCAATGGCTTGATTTACTCTTTGATCTAGAGAAAAAAAAAGAACATAATTTCTAAATGTGAAAGCATAGACATTAGAAGAGGTGATGCCTTTCTCAAGGCAATAGAGATTTTTCAGTATCTAATTTTCATATCACATGCATCTATGAATTAATTTCGAGAGACACACTAATGTATGAATTGGAGAAGCTAAAACAGTCAAAGGCAAAAGAGTTTGATAATATAACTGACTTTACTACAAAGGAAACTAGTAAATGGCTAATTACTTTTGTTAGTGTTTGTTATTATGAATCTTTCATCGTAAAAGATCACTTTAGCTACGTGTTGAGTCCCAAATTTGCATCTTTTCCATACACTTTTCCATACCTTTTTCACTCTCCTAAACCTCCCAAATTGTCAATATCATGTGCAAAAGAGCATTTAACATGGTTTTTAATTATATTTTTGTGTTTGCTATTTGATCTAGATTTTGTTCATTCAACTGCGGAATCTTGCCACTTTCCGCAGCTGCTGCAACTTTCCGCAGCTATTTTGTGAAACTCTATGCTACAGGTGTCTACAAGGGAAAAGAGCCACATGGGCAGGTCAGGAATGACGTGGACATGGTTCGTATCCTATTGGTTCAAGAAAACTCGTCCAAAGAAGCTGCGGTCAAAGGCGTCCACATGGAAGTCAACCATGGAGTTTCATGTCGGCCGGACTCTGTTTCGTGTCACATAAAGATCCATACGGCCGTTTCTAAGCCCGCGGAGGTTAAATCGACATCTGTACAGGGTTCTAGAGTCGAATTCAAGCATCCACCTCTCGTAGATCTACTTTCCAACACGGCCATGCTCCTATATCCGTGGACGTAGTGGTCTACGTGCTCTCCACTAGTATGAACTTTAGGAAACAGTTATAGTTTGTTGTTATATATATTGCGTTTGCATACGCATATGAAGTTAGTCGTTATTAGTGAATGTAGTCTCTGTTATCTTTTGATTAGTCTGCTCTGTAGTGATTACGCTGCACTTGTGCCGTAACATTACCATTCTGTAATGACTTCTTTTTAATATGAGAAGACTCTTTTTTTCAACTTAATTCGTATTTGAGGACCGTTACCAAGGCTGCGTAGAGGGCCCCTGCTCAGCTAAGGTTTTGTGTATTAGTGTATATTTCTCATTTCATTTCTTTAAAAATCATTGTATCATAATCCATTCATATGTTCATACTTTGCAGTTGTTTCATTTCTGTTTATAAACTTTTATAACTTCCATTTCATTTCTGTTTTTCATGTTTTATGATTGTTAACCACTGATCAGTGTTTATGTTTTTCAGGTTTTAGATAGGCAGCCCGGGCATTTTCATAGCTTTTTGACTAATGACATGGAACTAACATTGTTCTGCTGCTAATTTGCTTTTCATAGCTTTTGTTTAATTTCATTATTGCTTTGTTCATTTCAGTTTTGTTTATCTGCTTCAGTAGTTAAAATTTAGATATACTAATCTGCTCATAGCATCTTCAGTTGCCTCCGAAAGCCACAGCTGGACTGATGGTGAGGGATTGCATTATGAAATGTGTAGTTTAGTATTAGTTTCTTTTCTGCAAATTTAGATATATTAAATTATGCATGACATCTTCAGTTGCCTCCGAAAGCCACAGTTGGACTGATGGTGAAGGGATTGAATCATGGGTGTATGGTTTAGTATTAGTTTACTTTCTGCAAATTAAATATCAGTTACTCAAGTTGTTTATGATTACTTCCGAAAATCATAGCTGAACTAATGATGAAGGGTCAGAAGATAAATTGATGTAATCTGATTTAGATTTATTTTGTTGCAATTTTGAATTTCCTTAAGCATAGTTTCTTTTGTGTTTAGTTGGCAGCAAGAATAGTTTGGTTTTCATGTTCACTAGTTTACTGTTTTGCTTTATTATATTAGCAGCACCTTTTCATTTCAGCAGTACATTTCCATTTTCCTTTTCAAGTCTTGTCATTGTAAATTTCAATTTGCTTTTTAAAAGTTTCAAGTTGGTAAATCATTATAAGGGATATCACTTCCTTGAACAAACATAACCAAACTTGTTTTCATCTTAGAATTTCCATTTCACCTTAGAAAAACCAAAAACGACAAAAAGTTAAGAAATAGGTTATCTTGCACATATAGTGCGCCGCACTTCATCAGCTTACGATTCCCGGATTGACAAATTAAATGCAGCAATTTAGGACACACTAAATTGACCAAACACTACGCATAAAAAATAGCCCTAACATCGATTATGGCTGAAAAATATCTTTAAGATTGCTGCACAAATTCAGATCTAAGCACAAAAGATATTAAGCAGATAAAATATAACATAGCTCCATAGATCCAATGAACAAGACAAGAAGAATGTATTTGAAAGAATTTTGTATTATATTAAAGAATGGGGCACCTGAGAGGAAAACAAGAAAGGTATCTTCCGGTTCTCCTAAGTGGGATGGGTTCTTGGAAGTCCTCAGTGTTTCAGATCTAACATTTCTCTCTCTTATGGATGTAGAAAAGCAAGCATAGAACTCAATGGGAGTTCACAAAGAAAAATGAAAAATGGTGACCAAGAGTAGATCCAGGGTGATCTAGTGCAATGAAGGTGACTAATGAATGGGGAAAACCCCCCTATTTATAAAAAAATATTGGGGCAATCTAGAACTTGGTGTATGAATAAAATATTATTAATCGAATTCTAGAAGCACCTTTTAGGAATATTTTATTATATTTATTGGAGGGAAAAGGATTCTTGACTTGGGTCAATTCCTTTATTTATAAATAATAAATAAATAAATGATTTATTTATCATTTTAGGGGAAGGATGGGAATATAATTAAATAAATAATGATTTATTTAATTATTTTTGGATGATTTAGTCAAATTTACCTAAGAATATTATTTAAATAATGATTTAAATAACTTGTTCTGAGGAAATAATTAAATAAATAAGGATTTATTTAATTAATTTCTTTGTTTTGGGTTAAATATGACCAAATAATTTATTTTATATGGTGAAAGCAATTTTACTTAGAGTAAAATTGGTCTTACATGGTGTATTTGGATTCATCTAATAATAATAGGTTAGATGACCAAAAAAATTGTGTAATAGATTGCCCCCCAACGTATGAGTGTTAGGAAAAAATCGTATGACTGAAGTACGTTGTAAGAACTCAATCACTAGATATCAAAAGGGAAGTGAGAGAGAGAAGTGTAATGTTGTCTGATGTACAAAAGGACTAGACCCTGAGGAGATGAGACTTACAGGTGCAACAAGTCTCTAGTGAATGAAGTGGTACCTGTGCTAAAGGCGGTGGGGGAGGCATACCTATGCCCGTCGAGACAAAGTACAAAGAATAAGGCGCCCGAAAAACCACAGAACGCAATAATGAAGCATGTGCTGGCCTAAACATGAGCCAGATAAATAACATGATGAATCCCACATACATGTGATGCCTGGAATAATCATCAGGACTTACACAATAATATGGTAGTACATGAGATACAAGTACACCCAAATGCCCCCTACACATGGGGAATGGCTCGCAAACTTTGACGAATACGTGCAAATCGAAGAGGTGCCACAAGCGATTGAGGCTGATATCATCAAATGGGAGAAGCTGCATCAAGGGCGGAAATGAAGTCATATGGTCATGTGGGGGGCTACCTGTAGGGCCACCCCCTCATGAGGGTTGAGACATCTCACACATGCACGGAAATCACCAATAACTGCTGCTGCGTCACTGGTCCATCAAGTGTATAGATCATGATCATGCTGGGAAGAGCTCAAACCAATGGTACACTTCCCCCTAGACCTGTCTTCTGGAATAAATGAGCTGATGTCGACAGAAGTAGGTCTTCCATAGGTGAGGAAATAAGGGAACCCCAACTAATGCACGAGGGAAAATAGTAGAGCGACGGTCAAATAGATACTGATGATGATGATGGAATGAGAGGAACAGAGGAGCGGTTGGACAACTTCCCTTGTTAGAGCATAAAGTGTATGAATGGCTTGGCATTGATTGACACGATATCATGATGGATGATGGACAAGGGTACGAATGGCTATAATGTGTGACATGAGAGAGGGACCAAGCAGGAAGAGATGGAGGACTATGGCGGGGTATAAAAGGACTCGGGATAAACTCCATGAGTGTGATGGTGACTCGACTCAGATGCTCTAAGCAAGGGCGACTCGATGGGCTACCTCATAGTACGGGTCCAATGGGGGACTGTAAAAGCATGAGTACAATAGGGTGACTCATGACGAAAATCAACACGAACGAAGATGAGTAAGGAGGCAAAGTGGTGCCCCAAGTACAAGAGTCGTAAGTGAAGAAATTCGATTTTTAGAAGAGGTGAATAGACCCTTCGTGGAAAAAATGGGTCCTGATGAAGTATCAAAACATAAAATACTGACAAATACCCATTTGAGTGCTTGGTGAGAGCTGTCCAACGGTGTGGACAGTGTGTCAAATGGGGCTATGGTTTGGTCGCAGAGGACGAAAGAAAAAACAGGGATTTTCTTCTAATAGGGCGTTTTCCCTCCAAAATCATTCATTTGCTTGTGTAGCTGTGGTGAATGTGGAGAGGAGAGAAGGTCCTAAATCTTGCGGCGATCGTAGAGGACAAACCGACCGTTGGAATTGTGATCCGTCAGTTGCAGGTAAGAGGCCTAATCCTAAGCTTTGTTTTTTATGGATTCAAATTGCAGATTAGGGCTTTAATTCTGGGTAACTACCCCTACTTCATCATTACGATCGGGTCACACTTTTTGGGGCAGAATCTGTGACCTAGGACGAAGGTTTTAGCCTGAAAAGTGCGACCTGGCCCAGGTTTGGTCCAAAAAGTGCGACCTGTTAGATGTGGGGGTTTTTAGTGTTGTTATGGGCTGAGATGTTGTTTTAATGCAGTTTTTTGATTGGAGGCTGAAAAAAATGATTTTTTTGTGCAGATATGTCAGATATACGGATCAAGTGGAGAGAGAGAGACTTAGGTACATTACGGATGGAGATCTAGGCGGATCAGGGTGTCCGTCGTGCACTAGCTACGTATGGGGTGCTGAAATTTTTGGAGAACCCTTTGATGAGGGATGGAGAGCCCTTGTTGGCCCCTATTATCAGTTAGTGGGATCCAGATCAAGAGGCGTTTGTAGTGTAGGGGCACAGGATCAAGCTGACGGTCCAGGATTTGTATTTCTTGACTGGTCTCCCACCATTAGGGATGGTGGGAAATACGCAGCCAGTGTTACCACGTGGGCGTAACATTATGGAGTTTGTTGAGCAACATTGTCGACTAGGTGTCCGAGTTAAAGGGACTCGAATATCCATTGGTGATCTAGAGAGGTTGGAGACCCGGGCAGTGGCTGCAGCAGTGTTGCGGGTCTTGGGTAGCCAGGCGTTCCATCACATCACTGGAGGGCAGAAGATGATCGTGGAGAGTGTGCTAAGTGGGACCTACTATGGGTGGGCCCAGATGATGTTGGTGTCGGTGAAACAACAGTTTTCACTATGCAAGCGGCAAGTGAATCATGATTGCGCCTATGGGACGATGTTGTGCTCTTTCTTCTTTGAGAAGTTCCTGACCTTACGACCTCGTGTACAGTTTCTTGATGGAGGTCCGAGAGAGCCCCGGATGCATCGGTGGGGACGACTACTGTGTAGAGGAGGGGGAGGGGTGGTCGGACGGGTGTTCCGACCAGAGTTCTTCGCGCATTGGGATCAGATGCCATTATATATAGACGATTATCCCTATAGTGGGATGAGTTATTGGGGAGATCCGTACTTGCCGCTTCCGCCTGGTCGAGTGTGGGGGCGCGATGGTAAGTGACAAGCAACTAATATTTTATGTTTATTTTAGAGTTTTGTGACTAGTATACATGATGCTAATTGTGATGTTTTGTGAAATGCAGATATAGCTCCGGTAAAACCGACCGGATATATGGGTCGACCTGCAGCGATAGGAGCTACAGGTGCCAGTGGATCAAGGATGGCGCAGAGCGAGGATATGGCTGCTCTGGTGGAGGACATTCGTCGTAGATGTGAGGGGCTTCTGACTAGTGTATCGGAGCGTGGTTGGCAGGATTTAGATGACCGGTACATAGAGTTATGTATTGGGCTACCCTCGGAGTGGCGAGGTATCATGCGACGCATGGCGATGGCCGGTCAGGTTGTGCGTGATCTACGAGCTGCGGGAGGAGATTCATTGGCCCGAGATCCTCCAGAGAGTGATTAGATGTAGGGCAGGTGGTGCCCCCCAGTGTCTATGCAGGGGCAAGTGGTGCCCCCCATTTTTGTAGTTTTGTTATTGTGACATGCTATGGGCATGTGGTATGTTTCAGAGTAGATGGACTCTAAAAACACATGTTATATAATATATATGATGGATAGGCATTTGATTGATGATGTTAAATGCTATTGTGTTGTGTGTGATAAATGCCAGTCTAGAACATGATTTGCAATTTGATCTACGTAGTGATTTTGATCTCTAGGTATATGGTGAAATTTAATGAATCTAAATTCACATATCAAAAGTTTCACTTGTAAATATTGTCTAAACAGGAGGGGTTTATGCACATGATAGACACCATTAATTTGTAAGACAAAAAGCAGGGAATCTAAATGAACATGCAGATGGAGGATGCGGTGAGAGAGGGCATCGGCTAAGAGACCACAAACTGCATCATATTCAGCCTGATTATTGGTGGTCGTACCAATGCAGACCCCATTTTCAAGGACCAAGGTATGCAAGGGGGTAAATATGGCCCATGCTGCTGAAGCGAGGTGGCGAGAATAGCGACTTGATCCATCGGCATAGCCCAGATAAGGTCCGGATGAAAGGGTCGATGTAATAGTCTCATAAAACAAGAGATGGGAAGGATGAGACAAAGGAGGGCAGCGTGAGTAGAGGATAGACCTCTAATAACGGCTACGGGAGGGAGCAGGTAGGGTAGGAAGTCTAGGACTCATGGATTGACAAGAGGTAGAGGAATGGGAATGATGGGATGGAGGGTGGGCACGCAGGCTGCGAAGAACATCGAAGATGCGGATGGTATGATCGTGATTAGGAGAGGGAATGGAAGGGTCAATGAGACCAGACGGTGCTGCAAAGGGACCGAAATCATCAGTATGGGAAGAGATGCACAGATACGGGTCATCGCAGGGAATGACAGAAGAACAAGTAAATAGGTGGTCAAAATATGAAGAACCCGTGTCTAGAGGAGAATCAAGCAGAATAGGTGGAGTGGGTTCAGGAGGAATGTACTCCGGAGAGCGCGGAGATGATGATAGGTATAGCAGAGAAGCAGCAGGGTCTGACATTTCAACATCAGGGGGAGGAATTTCAATGATAGCAGGGGGATCCTCAAGTAGACTGGATGCATATTAAGCAAGGATGGGAGAGGCAGATTGATTTTTTTCAACCTTGTACTTACGGATGACCTCTAAAGAGGCTCGGTAATGCGTGAGGTGAGGACAATGGTGGGAATAATGGCCATGGACCCCACACAGAGCGCAGGGTTTGTTGGTGCGAAGAGTCTTGGGGGTTTTGGCAATGGATGAGGAAGAAACAGAGGTTTCAGGGACCGTATATTCAGGGAACGCGACTTTCACCATGGGTTGGATACGAGGCAATTCGAGACAAGTATGGGTGGGATGACTGATACCATCACACAAGGCACAAGGCTTGGCGGGTGGGGGAGGGGTAGGGTCAGGGGCGGTGGCCTTGTCAGTGGAGGCCCCCTTGTGAGTTTTTCATTTCTTGCCTGTAGCTTTCGCAGCATTAGGAGGGTTCTGCGAAGGGGCTAGGGGCACTGTGGTGGTGGAAGGAGCGAAGGGAATTGGTTGCACTGGTGTCATGGCTATGTATGGTTTGGGGTGGCCTGGTGGGGTCTCGGTTGGAGGAGTAAGATACCATACTGAAATTCCCAAGGTTAAATTAGGGAGGGAAAGGGTGGCCATGACGGGAATCGAATAGACGCCGGGGGGGGGCAAGGAAAGGTATTTGACTGGCAGTGTAATGACCAGGGGGGATGGCTCCCATACGGTGGAGACCTGGGGGAACCGACTCAGGAGGGTGGGGAGGTTCCTGAGTGTGAGGTGGATGGGAAGGTCCAGGCGAGAGAGGTTCAGTTGGTGGAGGCGAAGGGCTAGGAGCAGGGTGCAGCTGACGAGGGTGAGGTTGCTAACTAGCCGAAGTAGGTTGCAGAAAGGCAACCTGAGACGATTTCATCATGCAAACATTCACCAAGCTAGGATCAGAGACAGGAGGAGGAGGAGGACCTGGGAAAGTTCCAAGCAATGAGGAGTCTTTGTAGATGCCAGGTGAAACACTGGTCAAAGAATCAACCGTTTGCTTGTTGGTGACAATAGAGATGGTGGACTCAGGGGAGGTCTGAGAGTTGGGTTCATGGTAGGTCAGTTGGTCAATGGTGACAATATTTCCATTATGAGGGAATAACATCTTGCAGTGGACTGCAGATGGGACGGCAGACATGGCATAGGTGTAACTACACCCCAAAAGGATGTTGTAGTCAAGAGGGGCGTCGATAACTTCAACGTCGACACAAACCATCTTGCCAGAAAGGGTGATAGGATAGTTACGGAATAGGCCAATGGGCTAGGAGGCATGGCCATCCCATGCACAAAGGGTGATGGTGGAATGGGCCAGTTCAGGGGATCCGAGTTGTTTCCAAATCGAAGCGGACATTACGCAGGTAGATGCCCCCTCATCAATAATACATCGAGAAACATTGGTGTTTCAGATTTTGACTGGGCTTTGGAAAGCAACCGAAGGAGGGAGAGGGGGATGGTCTGATTGGCGGGCATCGAAAAAATTCAATTGGTCATGAGAAGGATCTACAGCACCCATGGCAGAAAGTAGAGCCCTCTTTTGGGAAGGACACGACTAGAGGAGTTCCAGTGTTGAAATGGCAGCAGGAGATTGGGCTAGATCATCTACTATGTTGTATGAATGGGAAGCCCGACCAGAGGCAACATTTCAGTGTAATGGTCCCTTAAGAGTCTTGGGATGGACCTCGGCTTTGGGTGGAGGGAGTTGCAAGGGACCATTGGGTGTCGATATAGCCTCTGTAGGACCTAACGATGGAGACTCAGAGACAGACGGAACAGGAGGTGTGGAATACTGACGAGACCGAGTTTGAAGGTTGAGGTCGACAGTGAGAGGTGGGTCAGAGGACATCATGAGAATCTAGTAATTAGAGGAACCAGAAGGGGAAGGTTGAGTGGGTATCGGGGCGTGAGGTGGTTGAGTGGCCACGAAACCTTGTTGCGGGAAAGGATCGGTAAACATAGTAGGTTGAGAAGTAATGGGGGTGGGAGGGGTAGTAGGGGAGGAGTGTTGTCCCCGTACGGTGGCCTGAGAATCCCACAGCTGCTGCATTTGTGGTAATAAGGGACAATCGTGAGTGTAGTGACCATAAACACTGCAACACGAACAGGGCTTATTGGTGCGAAGTGGCCTGTCTGGCTTGGGATGAGAGCCCTGTGGCTGTTTGGCAGTGGTAGAGTCATTATTGGAAGGATTGGGTCCACGATTACCAGAAACGGAGAGATTTCCTCTTCTCCTTATTTGAGAAGGAGGAAAAGTAGGTGCCCCCTGTTGTGCAAATACTTGCCCTGGAGGGGGTAGTAAGTGCGGTTGTGGGGGAGGAGAAGGCAAGGGAGTGGGTGGTCCAAATGCTGGAGGAGTTGGGACGCCAGGTTGCAGATATGGATAAGGAGTAGGGTGGGCAGCAGTAAGGTAAATAGGAGGGTGGGCAAAAGGAGGAGGCATTCCGTAGCCTAAATACATGCTACCGAGAGGGGAAAAAATGCCAGAGGGGCTGGCCCCTGGAGGAAAACCATGGCCCGAAAGAGGTGGGGCAGAGGTATGTGACAGGGCTCCAACGATACCATCGGCAGAGTGAGATGCCCCCGAGGCATTAGGGCCATCGGGTTTGGGAAGGTCAGGGAGGACGGTATAAACATAACCAGATTGGGCGTAGATAAGGTCATACTTCAAGGCTATTTGGAGGGCGGCTTCTTCGGTTTGGGGAAAATGGGATGTGACATATTTGCCAATGGGAGGTAAGAGAGAGAGAAGGAACCGGTCCATGTAAACCCGATCTTCAAAGGGGGGAGCGCGGCACAAGCTCCGTCGTCATCGCCATTCCTGGACATGAGCAGAAAGGTAGGTCGAAGAGGATTAATGGAAAGAGGTTAAAAGCTTGGTACCAATGTCGTATCGGAGGGGGAGCTGGAAATAAGATAAAAAGGCTTGGGCGATGGTCGCAAAAGTGGTATGGGAGGAGGTGGCCTGTTCAACATACCATTTAGAAGCTTCACCTGTAAGCGTGCGTTGGAACAATCTAAGACGAATAGAGTTGTCAGTAATGGAATTGGAGGAACACGACATATGGAAGGATCAGATATGGTTGGAGGGATCCTCACTAGCAAGGCCTTCGAATTTGGGAATGTCGGAGGGGAGCTTGGTTTGCATAGCAGGCCAACTAACATCGTGTCAGATAGGATCATTAATCAGCTGATTGAAGTCGGGGAGACTAAGGCTGGCCATATAAGGGAGTAATGGGGCAGTCGAGGTAGGTCCCAAGGTGGTTCCACTGGAAACAGACCCAGCAGTAGTACTGGGGTTACTGCTGGTGGTAGGCCCTGAAGTAGACATGGTGAAAGTGACAGGGGGAGAACCAGGAGTAGGGGGAGAACCCAAACAATCAGAGGAAGAGTCGGAGTGCAGACTCGGGGAAAGACTTACTCGATGACGACGGGAAGGAGGAATTCGACCAAGCGGAAACTGAGGATGAAGGACAAGAAGTCTCCGGGAGAGGTGCCTTGGGGGCGCAATGATGACAGGAAGAAGAGAAACCGTCAAGGGAAGGGGGGAACAAAATCAAGTGAGGTCAAGGGCAGAGAGGTGCAGTGACAATTGATTTTAAAGTCTTTTCCAGGCAGTGTTAACCAGGCTCTTCTTTGCTTAGGGTCAGTGTGTGGTGTGCGTTAATTTTAATTGTTTAAACCCAGACGTTTTGAGAGTAAAAGAAAAAGTGTGCTGCGTAATGGAAAAGAAATCTGCAGTAAATAAGACTGAAAGAACAGAAAATTAACAACTAACGAAGCAGCGATCTAACCCAAAAAGGCGGGTATCTCAAAACTAGTCTACAAGAGGGAAAAAACTAGCCAAAGCACGCTAAAAAGATGCCAATAGATCTAAGGTCCGGAGGGACTAGGATCTAAAGGGTAAATCTGCGGAAAAGTGGTGCAGAGAACAGCAAAGAGGCAGAGGCAAGGTTGCTGCTAAAAAGGAGGAGATCAGCTAAAGATAGAAGAGACGAGGCGGTGGCCTTAGAAATGAACCCAAACAAAATGATATGAGGTGGTTTTGAGAGGGAGAAGAGTTGATCTAAAGGGATCTGGAAAGGAGGTATCAGATCGGAGAAAAAGAGGGCTGAAACTCTGGAAATTCAGACTTCTGAAATAGTAAAGACTCGTCCACAAAAAGTGGAGGGTACTAGAGCCCTAAGGGGCAAGATTCCCTCTTACTTGAGTGAAGTAGATCAGAAATAGGTCAAAACGGGCAAAGACAGAGGCTGGAAAACCCTGACAGAAGCTTCAGACAAACCCAGAAAAAGTGCTGAAAAATTTGTAGAAAAATTGCAGGTCGCAAGTTCTGACCTGTTTTTAGTCCAGGTAGCAGGTTTGGGGCAGAAAAGTGTATCCTGAGGCTCAGGTCGCACTTTTTGGGCTGATAAGTGCGACCTGCAGATCCGGCTCTCTCGGTGGCAGATTTCAAAAAAATTTGTCGTCTCAGCTGCGGCTGATGTCTGTCACCTGCGCAATAAGGCCAGAAACACACGGAAATTAAAAATTTGATTGTTTAAGGGTTTTAGGGGTGAAAATCACCATAAAAATAGGAAAAACAAAAAATGGAAGAGAAACCCTAGGGTCTGAAACAGCTGGATATGCAGGAATAGATAAAACGATAGCGGTTGCAAAAGAAAACCCGTGTGGAGTCGCCAATTGTTACTATGAATATTTCATCGTAAAAGATCACTTTAGCTACGCATAAAAAATATCCCTAACATTGATTATGGCTGCAAAATATCTTTAAGATTGCTGCACAAATTCAGATCTAAGCACAAAATATATTAAGCAGATAAAATATAACATAGCTCCATAGATCCAATGAACAAGACAAGAAGAATGTATTTGAAAGAATTTTGTATTATATTAAAGAATGGGGCACCTGAGAGGAAAAGAAGAAAGGTGCCTTCCGGTTCTCCTCAGTGGGATGGGTTCTTGGAAGTCCTCAGTGTTTCAGATCTAACATTTCTCTCTCTTATGGATGTAGAAAAGCAAACATAGAACTCAATGGGAGTTCACAAAGAAAAATGAAAAATGGTGACCAAGAGTAGATCCAGGGTGATCTACTGCAATGAAGGTGACTAATGAATGGGGAAAACCCCCCTATTTATAACAAAATATTGGGGCAATCTAGAACTCGGTGCATGAATAAAATATTATTAATCGAAGTTGTTTTGGTGACAACAAGATGCAAAACCTAGATTTTCCCACATTCTTTGATAACTAGGCCATATGGTAATCTTGGATTTACATGAATATTTTATCTGATAACTTTCACGAACTTTTTGTAATGAGAACAAGAGGCATAGAAAGCGTTGATAACATTAAGTATGAAAGCATGCAAGAAAGAACAAATATGAGAATGCAATTATGTGGAGTAGTGCATGTGTGGAAGAATTCACCTGCAAGGAAAATATATATGGAAGAATTTTTTGGAAGTGGGAATAATGACATATTGCAAAAAATATTAATTACAAGACACATACACCACACTATCTTAATCGCACTAGAATATTCATAATTATTTATTGAACTGACTTTAAAATATATTGCACATGTGGAAGGTGTGGAAGTGTGAATGCCTCTTCTACATTATTCCTCCTTTCATGCTCATGTCCACTTCCCACACTTTCCCCACCTCGCACCCTTATTCCACACACCTCCACCCCACACAACACTTCTTCTGCATGAAAAGTTTGGGTTACATGTATACCAAATGGGCTAGTTCATATGGTAATGGATTGACATGAATAATTGATCTAATTACTACCATGAAATCTTTTGAGATTATGTGACATTTAAATAGTTGATAGCATTGAGTAGGAAAGTGTGTGACAAAGAAAAAATGTGGGAAATCAATTGTGAAAAGTAGTGCCTATGCATAATAAGTCATGTTTAGGGTGGAGATGTATGGAAGAAGTGTGTGGAAGCAGGAATAATGACAAATTGCGAAAATGATTATGGAAATGGAGCTTTCTTGAATAATGACATAACACGAACCCCGTATTGCCTTATTCGTGTCACCATATCAATAACTATCAAAATAGGTAGGGACTATGATGCTATGCAGATATCGGTCTTGTTAATAAATCAATCGCATATCAATTAAAGCCGTAATTATGACTTAATCAAACCAATTATTGGTATGCCTTCATAAAATATGGAAATCCCCACCACACAAGTCAATACTATAAATAAATTTACAGTTGTTGTTGTAGCATTATTTGGTTAATACATATCTCTTTTCGGTGTTCTTTATATCTTAAAGAAATTTCCAATTATCATTGTAGAATTACGTAGTAAATATATATTTATATTTAGTATTTTTTATATCTTAACTCTTTCATGAGTATTAGAATGACTGGGAATTTTTTTTTCCTGCAATGAACTCTCATGTAAGAATTATTTTATAATTTTGGCTTTAAGCATGAAACTCATGTCAACATTGATTGATTTTATTTTTGCCTTTAAACAAATAACACATGCCAACATTTTTTATAATTTTGGTTTAAACAAGGAATTTATTGTAAGGACTCTGTATTTTTTTACAACGAAAAAAATACTTAACATATAATATTAGTTGAGATCTATCTTAATCTCTTATTTATTAAGCGTTGAGAGGGATCAGATCTCATGAGGTGAAAACCTCATTTAAATTTGAGGAATGGTTTGTAATTTAAGAAATTGTATCCCTTTTGACACTTGATAAATCTAGGATGGATTCAGACTAGTTTCAGTCATAGGAAATCACATAAAATTGTAGATGATCATAATTATGTATATAATTAAGATTAATCTAATCATTTACAATTTACTCTTTCCTCGGTTAGTTCAAAGTATAGAAAGTATATAAAAGATCCATGTCAATCTATCTTTTTCGATTTTTATTATAGTGCCACAATTTATAGTTGATCAACATTATGTATATGTATATGTCTAAGATTAATCTAATTATTTTAAATTTACTCACTTTCCTTAGTTAGTTGAAAGTGAAGAGAGTATTATCAATAAAGATCAATGTCAATCTATATTCTTCAATTTTAAATATAGTTACACAACTTGTAGATTATCAAAATTGTGTACATGTATATGTTTGAAATGAAACTAGTGATTTTAAATTTACTCAGTTTTGTTAGCTTGTTAAAAATACAGAGAGGATTATTTGGATGTATATGTTAGTGTCTAATATTCACAGTGATCAAATTTACTCTTTCCATTGTAGTTAGAGTATTATGGTCAAATTTTATATTTTCAAATAAAATTTGACATATCTCTTGGTTGTAAAATGGTCCTAAATCATTTTCTAGGTGTAATGCTATTCTCATTTCATGGTCATCAAGGTCAATTTTAAATCTATTTCATGAGTCATTGAGTCACCATAGGTCATTTTCCTTCATTAAGTGTCATTATTTAAAATATGAAAAGAAAAATTCATGGTGTCATAAGGTTGCTCATGAAAGTGTCATGAGAGTTAGCACTTAGAGAATAAATTACATCAAGAGTATCAAGGTACATCTATGTCACATGAAGATGTGACCTTCCTATTGAAAGAAACATTGTTGGAGTACAAATCACATCATCAAGTCAGTTTTTCAAAGGTACACATGATGTCACTCCACTATCAAGCCAAAAAATTGATTTTTCAATATGTAAGGAGCATTAACACACTTCAAATATTCATTGTATCCTTTCAAACTTCCAATATCTCCTCTATATCACTATAATACCTTCCATAGCCATCAAAGATTTATATTTCTTCATCACTGACCTTGTTCATTTCTTGTTGCGTTTCTAGAAGAAGCTTGATGCGCTTTTCATTTGGAGGCCAAAGGGAGGAACAAAATATTTAGTTGTCATCTCAGTTGGTTCAAAGGCTCCTTTAGCAAGTAATTCTAGCCTAAAAAACCTTCTATGCAGTATTTTCCCTCATAAAATTGATTGAAATTTATCCCTAGGGTTTTGCTACATTTTCTTGTTGCATTTTCTCTTCCAATGGTATCTTTCTTCTTTTGAGAGGTGTTAGAGTCCTATAATAATAGGGATCATAATTTTGAATTGGCTATGTTAATTCTTGTAATATTGTACATACCTTTGCATTTCTGCAAATGTTTTCCATATTAAAAAATGAAAAGAGGGTATGTCCTAAAAGAATAATCAAAGGACCAAAAGAAAGAAAATAGAGCAAAAGAAAAAGATCAAAAAGAAAGAAGATTATGAACCCCACCAAAATAAATTGAAAATTGATGCTCATTTAAATGCCACTTCTATATAAAATACTCTCAATTTCATATGAAAAGCATAAATAAAAATGTGTGCAGCTTGTTCAAAATGCCACAATTCACGATTATCATGCAATCTAATCCTTGATCATTCATGCCATTAAATTTTTTGTTATGATTGTTAGTGAATAAATATCTGACCAAACCATTTAATCTTGGTAGATCATTAGTTAGGTAGAGAATAAAAATGAGCTCATAAGTTTAATCTGAGCCATTGGAAGATACAATGTTAGAAATAAGTTAGTTCACTTATCAAAAGAAAATAAAAGGGTCAACAAGCTCAAATGCACCCAATAAAGGAAAGGAAAAATGTTATCATGAATAAAAGGGTAGGTAGAATACTTTTCAAAAGTTCTATAAGCATCATTATGCTTATCCCTTAAAAGAGAACTACTAATTCTCTAGAAAACAAGGTGAGACAAAGATAAAGAACTACTAAAGATGAATACTCATGGAAATGTTCTTACTTAAAACAAGGAAGAAAAACTTATTAAATAACCCTTTGTCCCCTTCTCCCTCTTCATTCCCCCTTATCCCAACCCTTTTCCCCTTTTGGAAACCAATTACCCTTTCCCCTTGCTAAAATCCTTTTTTTATCTTTGAAAACCCCCTTACCCCTTTAAAAAACTCCACATTTTCATTAAAAAAAAACACAAAAACCCATTTTTTAATAGTCTAAAGGAAAAAAGGATTAATCAGACCCCGATTTGATATGATCCCTTTGCATAATGTATTATTCGACCCCACCTCACTTTGAAAATACACAACTTCGCCTACCGTTCGATCGGTGTCAGACAGATTGGACGTCCCACAATATTTTTCACACACCCCCCCCCGGCCGCAATGTTCTATGTTTAATGCCGAGGGAGGGATGAAAAATAGGCAGTTTCTTTACCCGCTCCCCTGCCACACGACATTTCCTAGTGTTATCGCACTCCCTCCTTCCCAAACCATACACCACCTCGCAGGCATGTGATAACCACTAATTTAAAATTATAAAACCTCGATATCCCATTCATTTCCCTACCTCTGTTGACTTGCGGAAAAGAATGAAGCCACCATAGCCAACCTGATTGAAGCCCATACTACTACCTGGACCCTTTCCACAACCTAAGATTCAATACTCCAGGTAATTCTGAGTACCCACCACCATAAATTAAGCACATTAATTAAATAATTGAATCAAATCAATGGCTTCTAATACCATCCAAAAAGTGAACCCTCTGCAACCACCCCTGATAGATGTTGACCATACTCCACTGGCCAGCAAGGACTTTAAAATAATCGACACTGTTACTGACAACAATCTCTTGGAGCTCCATTGTTGGAGCCATGACAAGTTTGTTGATCAGGCAGATGATATAAATCTTTGGAACTCTAACCTACCAAAATACACAGTTCCCTGAAGTCATTAGAATTTTCCAACTCAATTATTTTCCAAATGAAAGAGCCATAGTCACCCCTGACCAAGAAATTCTAATTACTATCACTGCCCAATCCATTAACCAAATGCTGCAGGTTCCATCACAACTAGAGGGAGTGCCTTTCTCTATTGAGACCCTCACTGAGCTTTACCTAAAGCTATATTTTCCTAAGAGGTCTAAAATATTTCAAATTTTCCTCCCTGAATCAGTTTAAATTCCTAAAAGCAACCCACCATACTCTACTACCATGTTCCTAGAAAAAACCAAACAAATTGTGACCATTTTGTCTTGTATCTTAGGATAATTTACTGATGAGTGTGTAGATGAATCCATCCTTGGTTTCCTCTCTACCTTTTTCCCAGGCCAGCCTCCAGCTATACTTTTCAACTTTTCACAATTCCTAGAAGATGCCATGCATGATCAACTGGTCAAACTACCAGAAGAAGAGTGTTCAAATACTCCTCAGTATTATTTCATTTGTTCATATATTTTCAGTCAGAAAGGTTTACAGTCAACCTACAAAAACTGGACATAGAGGGTAATCGCTAGTCTGTAATCTTTTGTACATCCTCGATCAGAAAGGATTCCAATGAATTTAGTTACAAAGACTTTATTGATTCTTTTTTATACCCAGTTGGTAATATTCTTAACAACGGCGTTCAACCCAGAATCAGTGATGAAATCAGAAAATTTCTACAGTTATCTGACCAGAGCAAGACAGGAGACTGGTATTTATACCAGAATCACACAGAGATTAGAGTATATGGAATCCAAATAGTCCCTGAAAATATTCCCAAATACCTCCCAATCAGGATATTTTCCTTAGAGTACATTAGACAGATCCTGAATTATGATGAAGTAAACTTCCTTTCAGCCAAAAAGAAAACCCAGTTCAAGATATAAAAAAAACCAACCAGGGCCCTTTGTATGCAACAGTAGGAATGTTGGAAATGAAGTAGACAGATGCCTACAGGAGTTAAAGTTCAGCAACAATTTCAAATGGTCATATGACCCCTTGGGTGTCATAAGCAAATTAATAATTAAGTCTAAACTCACCCCTTTCATCCATGAATCTAATCCTGAGATTGAGAAATATTCCAAGCAGTCAGAGTGGTTGGAAAACACTCTACATGAGGTGGAGGAGCAGCTTGATACTAGTTCCATCCTGCTTACTCCATACACATAGGATAGGAATTCGAAAAGTTCTAGAGAAGAAATCTCTTACTCAGCAGAAGCTACATCTGACAATAAATTCAAGATTATGTACAGAAATAAAGCAAAGTTGAACCCAGTAATAGAGCAGAAAGAGACAATTGAAAGAGAGAAAGTGATTGATATCATGGATGATACACCTACACCACATACAGAAGAAACACCTTTTCCATCATCTTCCAAGGCAGAAATCATTCAAAAAAAAAAATAGTGCAGATATTTCAACATCTAGTAAGCCAGTTGAGAAGGAAAAGGATATCATTAAGAAATATAAAGAGATTAAAATTAAAAATGAAGAATTGAAGGTTGTTACATATGCACAATACTGGAAGCAAACTCCCAGTGATCAGAGTAGGTTTCTTTCAGGTTTTGACCTCAGGACGACGAAAATGAAGATGACATTCCTACAGCCAAAGGTACAGGCCCCAAAATTTTAAGAAGACTATAACAAAACAGGCTTTGAATTTCATACCAAGGATGTGCATCCAATTGACCAAATTGAATTTCACAAGTAGGAAGGAGAGATTATATATTCAACCATGATACATAAAGCTCTCGATGTACAGAAGTTGCAGAACTCCTTAGCAAATGTATAGTCACAGTTAAAGCTAGATAAAGCCTCATCACTAGCAAAAGACAACAGGATTAAGTCACTGGAAGAGTTGGTAATTGAGATTGGCTATAATCCAATTGAAATCAAAGTAGCAGAAGAACTTATAAAGAAGAAAAATGTAGGCATATTTTTACTAAAGAAACAATTAAAACTACCAACAAATGAGCATCCGCAAACCAAGGAGGTTTTGGAGACAAATAATCAAAAGGATGAGATGATGAAATTAATCATCCAGTTGACAGATAAGCTAAAGGAAATGGAGACAGAGATGGATAAGCTTGTACAGGAAAAAAAATCTAACATGGTTACTCTGGAAGCAGTTCCCATTACTGTTATCCCCACAGTATCTACATCAGCACCAGTATCTACACCAGCACCAGGATCAAAAATACCAACAGCCCATCCCATTGATGAGGCTAGCAGATTAATCAAAGAAATGAAAGATATGTCCATTCAGACTACAGAGGTTAATAAGCTCAAGGAACAGGTAAAGAGCTTAGAGGATGAAAATAAATTGGCAAAAGTAATTGATCAAGTTTAAGTACAGAAAGCCAATAAACTGACTAACAGAATCCACAAGCTAGAGAAGGGGTTGTCATTAACAGAGCCTTTAACTGAAGCAAAACAGAAATTGTGGGCCCATACCATTAACTCATTTAATGATGTTTGGCCTTCTATACAGATTATATTTGAGCATAATGACTTGGTGAATAAATCCAGTGAGGAAATTTAGAAATCCAAAACCAACCTTGGAGAGAAACCAAAGGAAGCCTCTGAACTAATCAAATTCCTAAATTCAAAAAATAAGTATGAATTAGAAGAGCTCAAGATAGCTGACATAACAGAGACTATCCTAGAAGTAAATAAAGTGATTTCCAAAAGAAATCTAATTTTACAGCTTTAGGAGAAATTTCAAACCTTGGAACTCATAGTGAACGGGTTTTTTAACAAGTTTGATGTATTAAGAAAGAAGGGTCTGCCTAGTCCTCTAGTGCTAAATGAAAAACTCATGAGACATGAGGATTATATCAAGAAGTTAAGGGAAGTGGCCAAAGAAACTTCCCACATTTCCTCAATGAATTTTATTCCCACAGGCAAGGTGCTCCTTCAAACTCTAGAAAACTTCTTTTACCTCCAGCATGAGGTAAATCACATTTTTGTAAATCAGCCTACATTTGCTAGATATTCAGAGGCAGGTGAGATTTACCATAGAATGATGAAAATAAAAATCCCAGATGAAGAAACATGGGAGAAGTGGTGTGATTTACTGTAAAGGGTGAAAGAAAGACAGATAACAGCAAGCAAAGAATTAGGGCTAGATATCAGCCAGTTGAAAGGTGTCACTATATTTTTTCATAAAGATATTTTATTTTCCTAGAATAAATCCTAGTCGGTTGACGGAATATTTTTGTAATATATTGTATAAATACTCTCTTCCAAAGATTAAAGGTGTGGATTTCTGAATATTTCATTAGCTGACTGATTTCTTCCCTGAGGGTTATTATACCAATTTCCAGTCAACAGACTGAAGAAGTTATAAAGAGACTTCTTTACAAGATTCATGTGTTGAGCTATCTCAGTGAAGTATAAAATTTCAATTGTTCATGTTTTCTTTCTAATTTTTCCATAAACTTATATGTGCTCTAAATCTGAATGTTATAACATGATTATTACTGCAGAAATTTCTTAAATATTACACTCTTATTTTAACTGGTGTACGTTTCTATGTTTTATCCTGATATCCGGTTTAGAGAATTCTTAATTACCCTCTAATCCTGATTTACTTCATTACCCTTATTCATTATCTGGTTTAAGAAATTATTAATTTCTCCTT
The DNA here is from genome assembly GCA_034641835.2 of Pinus albicaulis. Classification (NCBI taxonomy): domain Eukaryota; kingdom Viridiplantae; phylum Streptophyta; class Pinopsida; order Pinales; family Pinaceae; genus Pinus; species Pinus albicaulis. The sequence continues at coordinate 14,387,758 of MU968359.1, read as the reverse complement.
GATCCTAATTGAAATATCACTTCACCATTCAGCCTTGAGATCTGATATTGCTCACCTATCTTGCCCTGTAACACTTTCTTCATAATTTGATTTTGTTCTGTTTCAAATCATATTGACTTCATAGCCCAATGGAAAGTGGATAATCACCTATTCATCTAATTCATTAATCACACCAACCAATCAAAACCAATCCAACTAAGCATACATAACTAGCCTAATATCCATTAAATAAACAAAGTTAAATCATATAGAGAGAGCCCTCACTGAGTTTATTAAGGCTAGATCCTAAACTCCAAAGTAGGTTTGTAGTTACCTCTGATATTTCTTTTTTAACGCTAAAAACAACCTTTGGAAATTTCGGAGTGATAACATAGTGGCGACCATACTGGGGAAAAATCAGTCCTAGTTAAAATAAATCTTAAAGGAAACACTTTTCCCTCATTTTTCACTGTAATATTCATTTTTCATAAATATCACAAGTCTGTGCCAGAGATGGACTGCGGGGGAATTTACTGGATATGTCACCTTCTAAAGAAGGGTGAGATCGGGAGGCTTTCTGGCCCTTTTCAGACTCTATCTATAGATATGTGAAATTTCCTAGTAGGAATGACTAGCATCCCAAGCCTGGAAAACGCATTTCCCAGAAATGGAGGTAGCAGGATTTGATCCCTGGTCTGGGATCTTTTGAATATATCTGTCTAGAGCTGAAATCCTAAAGTGGACTCAAAAAAAATCCTTCTAAGAGCTTGATACAAGCCTCCTTTACCTGTTATCTTAAGGAAAGGGCCCAATGAAGAGGGCTGCAACAGCACTTTGTTCAATAAAGGAAATGATAGTGTTATTTCTAAAGAGCTATGTCACATGAAGATGAAATCAATTTGTAAAAATATGTGCAGTAGAAAATGTAGACAAACTCTTGAGGAATCTCTTACTTAAAACAAGCCAAAGAATCTCAAGGGGACAATGTACATAAGAATGATGAAAACACTGCTCACATATCATATTTCTACTAAGACTGCGTAGTCTATGGGAGGTACTGCAACAGTAAATATATGAACATGAAATATACAAAAATTTAAGCTCAAATAAAGATGGGGGGAGCAAGGCTTCAACCCCTGGAAATACAATACAACAATCCTCTAAAAGGATTGGATGAAAACTAGAAAAAATGGCATTTTACCCAAAATGTCTTAGTTGTTGGGCAGCTACTGCAACTCAATAGGAACTAGAAATTAAAGGAGCTTGCTGAATATGATGCCTTTGCTGAAAAAACTCCTTTATTCAATCTTCCAAATGAAAGGCTGATCCTTTCATTGAAGATCTCACCACCCACTAAAATACTGCAACCCTCACTGCAAATGCTCTCTAGAAACTGTGCAGTCAAGGAAGAGGCCGGATGCGGTTCTGCTGATGGAAAATGATTGGCCTGATGAAAAATATGATGGAATGAAGATAAAAACTCCCTCACTAATCTCCCAAATGAATGGAGACTCCCTCCTCTGAAATATAATGCTGGAAGTGGTGTTGAGAAATCCTCCCCTGCAACACCCAACAACACAACTCAACCACCAATGGAGACTGTGCTGGAGCTGAATGAAATGCTTTGGCCTCAAGCCAGAATATGGGGAAAATGAATAACAAGATCTTCCAAGAGCTACTCAATGGAAGAGATGGGATTCCTTCCCGGGAACACCCGGTGCTAGCAGCACTGCATCTCAGCTAAACAGCCAGAGAATGCTCTTGTCTGAGAAGACAAGAAAAATGATAATCAAAAGCATGAATGAGAATGCTGCTTCGTTCTCCTTTTAAACAATTGAAGGGTGCTTTTCCATGGGCCCCACACCTTAGGGTTTCCTCTCTAGAATGATCTCCTCCTCATGCAAACTGCACTGGCCCACCAAGTGAACCTCATCTTCTCAAGCTGCGCAGTCAACTTGGCTTCTTCTAGAATTATCCACCTGTAAATTGTCTCTTTTCACACATGGGGTGTTAAATACAGTTCTTTATTAATCCATTTTCACATTATAAGGGTTCCTTATTCAGATTTTTATTATCAATGGGTTTTCTTACCCATTTATTCTCCTCCTAAAGCAAAAACAAAAGTTTTTAATGTTCCATAAAATTTTGGAACATTACAGTCCTCCCCTCCCAAATGTTGCTTGCCCTCAAGCAACTTGTAAGGATAGAACTGAAGGATTTCCTCTTCCTCCAACTGTAGAATCTACTTATGATGAACTCCCCATGAAGAATGAGATGTTGTATCAACAAAGAATCTCCATACTACTCCTCCCAAGCATGTAAACTAGCCAAAGTGGCTATCATCATGAACATGGAATCTACTCAAGAAGGTAATAAGGTGTTGTCTAGAGGTCTCCTTGAGGCATGGTGTCAAAATGAATTGGGAATAACATTCCCTTCATGTGAATCCTCCACCCCAAGCAACCATCCATATGAATCTAGTTACCTCCAGATAAGGCAACTGCTGAACATCTTCTTCCACCTTGAGTTCCAACAAAGAAGGTGGGCTAAAAATCTGAAAGTGGTAGGCATCATATCCTACCCCACGTTGTTCACTTCTCCACTCATGAAAAGTGTAGAGTGAAGTCTACTCTTGGGTTGCAGAAATGTTTCCCTCAAGTGGCAAGATGAAGTTTGGATCTCCAAGGATCTTCCCTCCTCCCTTGTGAATCAATCTGGCCCAATGTCTCTCCTTTGTGATGGGAAGGAGATCAACACCATCATATGACTCCCCATCACTCCCATGGCTCACCTCAAGAAGGAATAGATGTTGAAATATGGTGGCCACCTCATCTCTCATGCTCCCCTTAGAGCATGCCCTGCAAAAATTATGGGGATCTTCTCATCCAAAGGACACATTCAACCCATGTGCCTCTCTCCCAATCATGCTCCTGACAACAATGTGATCAATAATATCATAAGGAGCCATAATGAAAGTCATGCTGGCTTCCATATGTAGTGATTGAGTGGGGCAATGATCCCTCATATGCAACCAGCGCATCTTGAGCATAAACTACAATAGAGAATGACAAAAGATGTGGTTCCTCAACCACCGGTTTGTTGCTACATTATCCTCATGAATTTGGAGAAAATGATTGATGTATGATGCATGGTGAGCATGTCCTCCAAAATACAAATCTCCCCCAAGTCCACCAAGGGGATGACCATCAATTATGCTCTTGGCCCCAAGTAGACCTAGGAGCCTTTGACAAAGAATGCTCCTCCTTGGAGCAACATCCTACATATACATGGTTAAGGAATAAACATGTAAATCATATAAATGAACAATATCCTTACCATGTTTTCTGCTCATGCAAAGGGAGCAACTCATAGATGAATCTCTCATCTTCCTCCCAAGGAAAAGAAGTGATTGTGTCCATTCCTCCAAGGAGTGGTGTGCATATACTGCTCCCATGCCATCTGTACAAGTGGGAAGACTATTGTCCTTCCCTTTCTTCCCCTACCACAGCGCAGGTACTGAAAGGAGAGTGGGTAAGAATGATAGTGAGGGGATGCTACCCTCTGATTTTTTTTTACCCAAAACCCCCAACGATGCAACAAGCTGTCCCAAGGCCTCCACACTGCTGAAATCAGTGAATGATGCCTCATTGTTTGAAGCATATCTCCTCCTCATATGAACCAGTGGCCTCCTTGGTGTGATGTCTCCAATCAATGAGACATTCTCATTTGAATATGACTATATACATGGATGAAAAATCCTGTCCATGCTTCCACTGCGCAGCTCAATCACCTTCCTAGGTGTAATGACCTCCAAAAATGGATAGAGATGGGCCCTCCTCATCACATGGTGCTAGGTCTCTCCTCTATCTTCTTCCTGAATCTTCATGGTTTTACACCTCATATTCCATGGCACATGTGAATCATGTAGTGTGCCTTGATCCCCATGCATGAGATCCTGGGGACCTTCTTGCAAAGACACAAGAATCCCTCTATTGGGAGCAGAAGCTCCTTCCTCCTCTCCATGAGGCACTAGATGATCTCTATATTTTGCAGTGCTATTGCCCTCTATATCTACAATAAAGTTGGGCAACATCCCAATAATCTGATCCACCTTTGAAAAGGAGAGCTCTTTGGTTTGTTGCTTAAAGGTGTGGGATGAAAGTTTAGCCTCCAACAAGTCTTGATGCAAATTTTCAGCTCCTCCAATGGTTTCTTGAGGTGGTACTGTGTTTCTATGCAAGGTTTTTGTTTGAGTCCCTTGGTTTAACTCCATCTCATGAGTTCCAAGAATGTTCTGATCAAATCCTTTCACCAATGACTTAGTGAAATTCACATAAGATGAGGCTTTAACATTCTTAAAAGAAATGGACTCAAGTTTCCACCATGCATGAGCCTTACCTCTCAAATGCAGCGCTGCAACCTTGATGATTTCTTCTTTTGAAATGTGGTGCTGCTGTTGGAAGTTGTTTGGCTCCTGCACCCAATATTTGGCTGAATATGAAGGTGAATTTCCAAAAGTAGATAGATGAAATCTATCTTGCTGCTCCTTCACCTTCACCTTGCTCTTGCAAAACTCAGAAAAAGTGGGTTGATTTCTGAATCCATGAGTGTGAGACTCATACTCCTTCAAGAAATCACTAAGGGTTTCCTCCTTAGTCACCTTTCCTCCTTCTTTCATCTCCCTCACAGGAATTTTGGGCCTTGACTGTGCTATTCATCATGGTGTGTGGTTGCATGCTTACCCTCACCATGTGCAAATCTAGGGCTTCCTTCAGTTTCGAACCCTCTTTGAGATTCTCCATCAATCTCCCTCCTAACCTTTCTGAGATCTTCATGTGTGCCTTGCATATATTTGGGAAGAAGATTTGTGAATATTTTCTTCTCTTTTCTTCCAAGAGATGGAGTCTCTCTCCTGCTCAACTCCTTATTTCCTTCTAGATGAGAATAGGAAGTGCAGGGCTCTTCCTTTTCTATTTGCTCTTCCCCCTTGGGGAGGTTCTTCTTCTTTTCAAAAATGGATGAGATCAATCTCATCCTCTTCATCTTTTGTTCTCTTTCTTGGGCTTTGAAGGCCACAGGCTGAGCCAAGAAAGATGCTCTACTACCACTGTAATATTCCTTTCTCAGAAATATCACAAGTCTGTGCCAGAGATGGACTGCAGGGGCATTTACTGGATATGTCACCTTCTAAATAAGGGTGAGATCCAGAGGCTTTCTATCCCTTTGCAGACTCTGTCTACAGATATGTGAAATTTCCTAGTAGGAATGACTAGCATCCCAAGCCTGGAAAATGAATTTCCCAGAAATGGAGGCAGCAGGATTTGATCCCTGGTCTGGGATATTTTGAATATATCTGTCTGGAGCTGAAATCCTGAAGTGGACTCAAAACAAATCCTTCTAAGAGCTTGAGACAAGCCTCCTTCACTTGTTATCTTCAGGAAAGGGCCCAATGAAGAGGGTTGCAACAGCACTTTGTTCAATAAATGAAATGACAACGTTATTTCTAAAGAGCTATGTCACATGAAGATGAAATAAATTTGTAAAAATATGTGCATCAAAAAATGTAGAAAAACTCTTGAGGAATCTCTTACGTAAAACAAGCCAAAGAATCTCAAGGGGACAATGTACATAAGAATGATGAAAACACTGCTTACATATCTTATTTATACTAAGGCTGCGTAGTCTATGGGAGGTACTGCATCAGTAAATATATGAACATGAAAGATACAGAAATGTAAGCTCAAATAAAGATGGTGGGAGCAAGGCTTCAACCCCTGGAAATACAATACAACAATCCTCTAAAAGGATTGGATGAAAACTAGACAAAATGGCATTTTACCCAAAATGCCAGAGTTGTTGGGCTGCTGCTGCAACTCAATAGGAACTAGAAATGAAAGGAGATTTTTTAATATTATTCCTTTGCTGAAACAACTCCTTTATTCAATCTTCCAAATGAAATCCTGATCCTTTCATTAAAGATCTCACTACCCACTAAAATATTGCAACCCTCACTGCAAATGCTCTCTAGAAACTGCGCAGTCAAGGAAGAGGGATGCTCTTCTGCTGATGGAAAATGATTGGCTTGATGCCAAAGATGATGGAATGAAGATCAAAACTCCCTCACTGATCTCCCAAAGGAATGGATACTCCCTCCTATGAAATACAATGCCGGAAGTGGTGTTGAGAAACCCTCCCCTGCAACACCCAGCAACACAACTCAACCACCAATGGAGACTGTGCTGGAGCTGAATGAAATGCTTTGGCCTCAAGATAGAATATGGGGAAAATGAATAACAAGCTCTTCCAAGAGCTACTCAATGGAAGAGATGGGATTCCTGCCTGGGAACACCCAGTGCTAGCAGCACTGCATCTCAGCTAAACAGCAACAGAATGCTCTTGTCTGAGAAGACAAGCAAAATGATAATCAAAAGCATGAATGAGAATGTTGCTTCATTCTCCTTTTAAACAAGTGAAGGGTGATTTGCCATGGGCCCCACACCTTAGGGTTTCCTCTCTATAATGATCTCCTCCTCATGCAAACTGCGCTGGCCCACCAAGTGAACCTCATCTTCTCAAGCTGCGCAGTCAACTTGGCTTCTTCTAGAATTATCCACCTGCAAATTGTCTCTTTTCACACATGGGGTGTGAAATCCAGTTCTTTATTAATCCCTTTTCACATTATAAGGGTTCCTTATTCATATTTTCATTATCAATGGGTTTTCTTACCCATTTATTCTCCTCCTAAAGCAAAAACAAAATTTTTTAATGTTCCATAAAATTTTGGAACATTACATTCACATTAAGGTTTTAAAAGGTTGTTGGAATTTATCATAGTAAGTTAAAATTCTAGCTTATAAAAGAACATATTATACAAGGGCTCATCCTGATCCACAGCCTGCTACAAATTTTGATGATCCTGACATAATTTTAAGAAAACCTAAAATAGTAGAGAGTCAAGGAAGCAGTAGTGATTTAATCAAAGAAAAATCACTTCCTAATTATCAAGCACACAAGATATTCAATTTGATTTATCATTTGAGCATTCTTTATTTCGTACCAAATCTGAAAAATCAATCCATAATACTGTAACAGGCCCCAATTTTATTCAATTTATTGAATCAAAGAAGGATACTATACAACATGATTTAGATCAACTGGTTCTAGATACTTTTGACAAACTTGATGCTTTAACCTTAAATTTGATAAAATGCATAAACGAAGCCTATTTTAAACAGTCAGTTGAACTAGCTGCCCTAACTGCTGCTACCCCTACACTCCCTACAGTATCTTCAAAAACTATAAATACAGCTTCATTAAGTTCCACCTCACTTGTAATATCCACCATAGTTCATTCACCAAAACCATTCATACCTCAACTTCCTATCCAACCTAAATTTTCGAGTCCATCTCCAAGCACCACTGCTTTACCTCTCGGTCGAACTAAAATATTAGCCATGGCAGCCAGATTTTCCCCTTTGGTCTTACAAGCCCCTTTACATCCCATGCCACAAGCTTACCAGAGTAAAAAAATTTAGTTCGATGGTACTGGTCAGTTTACTGCTCAACAACATGTAGATAAAATGACAGATTATTTTGAGTTACATGAAGTTGATGTAGAAGACGTACAAATGAGATTATTTGCACAAACACTAGCAGGAGATGTCAAAAAATGGTTTAAATATTTACCTGCTGGCCATATCGCTGATTTAAATGCTTTCCACCGATTTTTTATAAGTATATGGGAAAGAAATAAAAACCCTCTCCAAATATTAATTGAGGATGAGAACATTAGAAGAAATCCTAATGAATATGTTCAGGATTAATGTATTAGGTTTAACAACATTTACAACGCAATTCCAGTGAATATCAAACCTCCACCAGGCTTGGCCCTAATTAAATTTCTAGATGGTTTTGACACTGACATGTCCTATCACTTAAGAGAAATAAACCCTGCAACTTTAGAACAGATGCAAAGTGATGAAATTAGTGTAGAAGCTAACCTACTAGCTAAAAGATCTAGGATGAGGAATGAGAGGAGAGTGACCATAAAGGAAGAACCTTCCATTTCAGATGTTAAGATAGATAGTTTAGCTAAAAATGTAGAAAGAATAATGGATAGACTATAGAACATGGAAATAAAACCTCAGTGGGAAAATCAACAAGGTCCCTAAATTAGAAAGCCTAACTTTAGGAAAAATACTAATACTGGTAAATCGAGAGAAGTTGTACCCGATCAACAGATTAGACCACCTTTCCAGGAAAACTATGCTGACGGCTCACAACAGCATGAAGAAGACTAGGACACCCAGATAAACTTGATGGGAGTAAACAATGAAGACGCCATTTTTCTTACCCAGGAAGAATAAGATTTGTACATGTTATATCAATTACACTTAGATTCTGGAGAGTCCTTTGACTACAAACAAGGCTATGAATCTGCTATCTAAGAAGTTCATAAACAGTATAGCCTTAGAAGAAAAAAGAACACGCAGGTTCCTATTAGAAAATAAGTCCACACCCAAATTAAGAAAACAATAGAAGATCCTATGACCAAAATTATGCAAATTATCCCTAGAGAAACTCAGAATGCTTCCATCCCAAAGATTTTAGAAATCACATCAATTTCTACTCAAACCTTTCCAGACAAGGAAGTTGAAAACAAAACAGTTGACACACAAACTGAATTACCAAGTGTTAATAAAGAAGACAAAACCACACAAACCGCAATTGGTAAAAATGAAATAATTAAATTAGGAAAAACTCAAATTCCATTCAATATAAAAATTTAGATAGCCAAATTAAGAATACGAGTTCCTTTAACAGCGCTAGTGAAAATGACTCATACAGGGCACAAATTATTGAAACATTAAACATAGGTGAAGGTGAAGATATTGTCAACCTCAATGATGATCAACCTAAGTTATTATTTGGTCCTAAAGTAGATGGAAAACATCAACAAGGGGGCGTCCCTCCATTCTCTATTAGCTTAAAAATTCATGATAAAATCTTACATAATGCTATGTTGGATTTAGGAGCATCTCATAACTTAATTCCTAAAGCAGTCATGGAATAATTAAACTTAGACTTCACCAGAACCTACAAGGACCTATTCTCCTTTGATTCTAGTAAAGTCAAATGCCTTAGCCTGATCAAAGATCTATGTGTAACTCTAGTCCAGTGCCTAGAAAAGAGTATCGTTATGGACATAGTGGTTGTTTTTATCTCTCCCAAATATGGTATGTTATTATCATGCTCATTGGGAGAAAAATTATAGGGATCACTACAATTAGACATGTTATATGCTACCATTTTTGTGTTTGCTCATAAAAGGAAGCTATATAGAGAAACCTTGATGAAATACATGGTAAGCAGTTCAGACAGACCACAAAATTACCCTATCTATTCCTTGCATTCTGATCTAAACTCATTTATCTTATGTAATTCAGACAATGACAAAGATAAAATCACAGTTGTAGAAGAGAAACACAAAGAAGTTAATACTGAAAATTCAATTACTAATTCTGAAACCGTAATAGATGAAAATATAACACATGAATATTTGTGGCATTTAGATTTTGATGGCTCTGTAAATAGATTAGGAGCACGAGTTGGAATATGGATCTACAATTTAGAAAATTATCATTCAGAAGGACATGCTTTTAGATTAAATTTCAAATGCACTAACAACATGGTAGAATATGAATCATTAGTGCTAGGCCTTCAAATCATAAGAAAACTTGGGGCTAAAAGAGTTTCCATCATGGGAGACTCAGAACTCATTATAAAACAAGTCAAGGGAGAGTATATTGCTAATACCCCTAGACTTAGGTGTTACAGAGAAACCATCCTAGACTTAATAAACTATTTCCTTGAGATTGACTTTGTTGTCATTCCAAGAAAGCAGAATGTGCAAGAAGATAGCTTAGTCATTTTTTCCAGCACATGCAGATTACTCTTTCAGCCCAATCATCAGTACATGGCTAGGGTAAGACATAGACCAACCATACCTGATAATTTAAAGTACTGGCAAATATTTTCACAAGACACAAATTCTTGATTTTATGATTTCTGAAGGAGAATTTTAGAACTTTAATATAGACATGGACTGTACATTAGATTACACCATAAATAATGAAATAAATGTAAATAATGTAAATAAGATAGAACCAACTAGATTCACTAATCTAGAAATAGAACAATTAGAAACAGTAGAAATTGAGGAATTAATCAATGATGAATCAGAAGTTTTAAACCTCAAAGAAAACATTTTGACTAAGAGATTAGCCCCACTAGAAGACCTCTTGACTCCAATGATGTAGCTAGAAAACCTAAAATGGAGCCTCTGAGGTCAAATATAGAGGAATGCAACATAGGAACAATGGAAAATACCAAGCTTATCAAGATATCTAAGACATTACCTCCAGCTAAAAATTTGAAGTACATTGGCTTGTTTAAAGTGTTCCAAGACATCTTTGCCTGGAATTATGAAGACCTCAAGTATTATGATACCAACATTATCCAGCATAAGATATCAATTAAATAAAATCAGAAGCCCTTTAAACAAAAGCTAAGGAGAATTAACCTTGTTCTTATGCCATTAATAGAGAAAGAAGTTAAAAGGATTTACGATTCTCAAATCATAGCATCCATCAAATATTCTAATTGGGTCTCTAATTTGGTCCCCACTAGAAAGAAAACCGGAGAAATCAGACTCTGTGTTGATTTCAAAAACTTGAACAAAGTATCACTGAAGGATAAATATCCCATCTCGAAAATGGATCACATTCTCCAAAGGGTAGTAGGGTCATCTAGAATTTCATTACTTGATGGATTTTCTGGATACAATCAAATCCTAGTCCAACCTGAAGATCAACCTAAGATGACATTCACCACTCCTTGGGGAACTTTCATGTACTTGAAAATTCCTTTTGGACTGATGAATGCTCAGCAGCATTCCAAAGAGCCATGGACATAGCTTTTGCAAAGGAAATCCATGACTTTTTAGTCATTGACCTAGATGATATCACAGTTTTTTCCAAGTCAGATAATGAACATCTAGATCATCTAAGAAGAGTATTCATAATGTAGAAAGTTTGGCATGTCCTTAAATCCTAAAAAGTCACTTTTTGGATTAGAAGAAGGAAAAATTTTGGGACACATCATTTAAAAAGAGGTCATTAGAATTGATCCAGCTAGAATAGAATCAATCCTAAATATCAGTCATCCTAGGAACATTAAAGAAATACAATCATTTTTAGGACAAATAATTTTTTCTAAAAGATTCATCCCTAACTTAGCAGAACATATTAGAAATTTAAATAGAATGTTAAAATGGGATTCAATACTTAAGTGGACAGTAGAGGCTAAGCAGTCTTTTGAAGTAGTAAAAGAAGCCCTTACTAAAACACATGTCCTCATAAGTCCTAATTTTAACAAATATTTCATAATTTTCCATTTGCTTCATAGCACACCATTGCAATAGTCTTGTTGCAAAACAACGATGAGGGCTATGAACAACCCATTACTTTCTTCAGTAAAACTTTGAGAGATGCAACACTAAAGTATAATATCATGGAAAAACAAGCTCTTGCTTTAGTGAAAGCCATAAAATGTTTCAGAATATACATTCTATACTCTCACATAATATCATATGTTCCAAACTCAGTTGTAAAGGAAATTCTAACTCAGAATGGGCCTAATGGAAAAGTATTAAATGGATTGCCACAATACTATAATATGACATTGAGATAAAGCCTACAAAATTAATTAAAGGTGGAGGTTTGGCCAAACTCATGGCTGAATCGAACTGTCAAGCCTTAGACATAAATTTCATTACTTCCATAGATGATCAGAAAGAGATGGTGACTCCACAAATCAATGAAGCTTTCATAGATTCACCCTAGTATGCAGACCTTACATTTGTTTTACTCAACTTACAAGCTCCTCCTGGTTTATCTAGAACCAAAATTAGATTCTTAAAAATGAAAGATATGAAATATTGTATCCTAGATAATGTTTTATTTTGGAAATATCATGGTGGCATCCTATTAATTTGTGTATTAAAAAATGAAGCTGACAAAGTCATGTAGGAATTTCATGCAAGAGATTATGGAGGACACTTATACTGGAAAACAACTACTAAAAAAAATTTTAGGGCAGGTTTTTACTAGCCCACCCTTTTTTGCAGATGTTCGAAAGTATGTGACCTCCTATCACAAATGTCAAATATTTGAAGGGAAGAAGAAACTTTTACCATTACCCCTAAAACCTATCTTAGTAGAAACTCTATTTAAATAATGGGGTTTAGACTTCATTGTTGAAATTCACCCACCCTACTCTGTCCAACATAAATGGATATTGACAGCCACTAACTATTTTACCAAGTGGATAGAAGCCATCCCTTCTAGATAGGCCACAGACTCTATCATTATTTCATTTCTTGAGAACAACATCCTTTATAGATTTTGATTCCCACAAAATCTCATCACTGATAATGTTGTTGCCTTCAAATCCAAGAAAATGATATATTTTTGTAACCGATACCATATCACCCTAGGCCATTCCACTGCCTATTCCCTCAAGGTAATGGAATAACAGAATATTCAAACAAAAGCCTAGTCAACATCATCAATAAGTTATTAGAGGATAACAAGAAAACCTAGAACAAAAGGTTGGTGAATGCCCTATGGGCAGGTAGACTAACTACCAAGAAATATATTAGTACATCTCCCTATCAATTAGTATATGGGATGGATGTTGTTTTTCCATCTTCATTAGGAGTGCCAGTAATGAAAATGATTCAAGAGCTACAAGTAGAACCAAATGACATCCAAAGGAGGATAAACCAAACAATTCATTTACATCAAACCAGGGAAGAAGTTTATATCAAAGCCCAAGTAATTCAAGACAAAATCAAGAAGATCTTTGATAAGAAAACTAAAGAAGATGATTTATTCATAGGTGATCAAGTACTAAAATTGGATTCCAGAAGGGAAGACAAAGGAAAACATGGGAAATTTGAATATCTCTAGAAAGGCCCATACATTATTTATGGTTACAAATGCAACAACACCTTTTCTTGAAATAATTAAATGGAACATAATTACCAGGTGGACCAATCAATGGTCGAATGTTGAAGCACTATTTTTCACCAGACTAACCAGAAATTCATTTGTTTTATTTTACTCATTGTAAATACCCTAGAAAATTTTAGATGTTAGTGGATTATTATCTTGTAAATTTTAAGCCCGAAGAGAAAAACCTAAGCTTTAAAAGATATAACATCATATGTTTGAATAAAGGAGATCATAGAAAACAGTTTCAAGCAAAGCAAAGCCAAAGTTGCAAGGCCACCAATCAGAAAGTTCTTGAAATCTAACAAGAAGATGCCATCCCCAAGTGGAGCCACTGTTAGAGTCCCATAATAATAGGGATCATAATTTTGAATTGGCTATGTTAAGTCTTGTAATATTGTATATACTTTTTCATTTTTGCAAATATTTTCCATATTAAAAAACGAAAAGAGGGTATGTCCTAAAAGAATAATCAAAGGACCAAAAGAAAGAAAATAGAGCAAAAATAAAGAAGATTATGAACCCCACCAAAAGAAATTGAAAAGTGATGCTCATTTAAATTCCACTTCTATATAAAATGCTCTCAATTTCATATGAAATGCATAAAGAAAATTGTGTGAAACTTGTTCAAAATGCCACAATTCATGATGATCATGTAATCTAGTCCTTGATCATTCATGCCTTTAAATTTTATGTTATGATAGTTAGTGAATAAATATCTGAACAAACCATTTAATCTTGGTAGAACAGTATTTAGGTAGAGAATAAAAATGAGCTCATAAGTTTAATATGAGACATTGGAAGATATAAGGTTAGAAATAAGTTAGTTTGTTTATCAAAATAATATAAAAGGGTCAGCAAGCTCAAATGCACCCAATAAAGGAAAGGAAAAATGTTAGCATGAATGAAAGCGTAGGTAGAATACTTTTCAAAAGTTCTATAAGCATCATTATGCTTATCCCTTAAAAGAGAGCTACTAAGTCTCTAGGAAAGAAGGGGAGACAAAGGTTAAGAAATACTAAATATGAAGACTTATGGAAATGTTCTTACTTGAAACAAGGAAGAGAAACTTATTAAATAACCCTTTGTCCCCTTCTCCCTCTTAATTCAACCTTATCCTAACCCTTTTCCCGTTTTGGAAACCAATTACCCCTTCCCCTTGCTAAAATCCCTTTTTTATCTTTTAAAAACCCCTTACCCCTTTAAAAAACTCCACATTTTCATATAAAAAAAACACAAAAACTCGTTTTTTAATAGTCTAAAGTGAAAAAAGATTAAGCGGACCCCGCTTTGATTTGATCCCTCCGCATAATGTATTACCCGACCCCACCTCACTTTGAAAATACACAACTATGCCTATCGTTCGATCATCATCGGGCAGATCAAATGTCCCACAATCGTTTTTGCACCACCCCTCCCCGATGCTCTATGTTTAATGCTGAGGGAGGGGTGTGAAATAGGAAATTTTCTTCGCCCTCTCCCTTGCCACGAGACATTTTCTAGTGTTGTCGCACCCCCTCCTTCCCAAACCATAAACTACCCCACGGGAATGCGATAACCACTAATTTCAAATTATAAAACCCCGCTATCCCATTCATTTCCCTACCTCTGTTGACTTGCATAAAATACTAAAGCCACCATTGCCAACTTGATTGAAGCCCCTGCTATTGCCCGAACTGTTTCCACAACCTAAGCTTCAATACTCCAGGTAATTTTGAGTACCCACACCATAAATTAAGCACATTAATTAAATAATTGAATCAAATCAATGGCTTCTAATACCATCCAAACAGTGAACCCTTTGCAACCACCCCTACTAGATGTCGACCATACTCCACTGCCCGACAAGGACTTTGAAATAATCAACACTGTTACTGACAGCAATCTCTTGGAGCTCCATTGCTGGAGCCATGACAAGTTTGTTGATCAGGCAAATGATATAAATATTTGGAACTCTAACCTACCAAAATACACAGTTTCATAGACCCATCAGTTCCCTAAAGTCATTAGACTTTTCCAACTCATTTATTTTCCAAATGAAAGAGCCATAGTCACCCCTGACCAAGAAATTCTAATTACTATCACTACCTAATCCATTAACCAAATGTTGCAGATTCCATTATAACCATAGGGAGTGCCTTTCTCTATTGAGACCCTCACTGAGCTTTACGTAAAGCTATATTTTCCTAAGAGGTCTCAAATCTTTCAAATTTTCCTCCATGAATCAGTGAAAATTCCTAAAAGAAACCCACCATACTCTGCTACCATGTTCCCAGAACAAAAAAAACAAATTGTGACCATGTTGTCCTGTATCCTAGGATATTTTACTGATGAGTGTGTAGATGAATCTGTCCTTGGTTTCCTCTCTACCTTTTTCCCAGGCTAGCCTCTAGCTATAATTTTCAACTTTGCCCAATCTTGGCAGATGCCATGCATGATCAATTGATCAAAGTGCCAAAAGAAGAAGTGTTCAAATAATCCTTAGTATTATTTCATTTTTTCATATATTTTCAGTCAAAAAGTTTTATAGTGAACCTACAAAAACTGGACAGGGAAGGTAATCCCCAATCTGTAATCTTTTGGAAATCCTTGATCATAAAGGATTCCAATGAATTTAGTTACAAAAACTTTATTGATTCTTTTGTATACCCAGTGTTTAATATGCTTAGCAACAACATTCAACCCATAATCAGTGATGAAATTAGAAAATTTATATAGCCAACTGACCAGAGCAAGACAGGAGACTGTTATTTATACCAGAATCACACAGAGATCAGAGTATATGGAAGCCAACTAGTCCCTTAAAAGCTTCCCAAATACCTCCCAATGAGGATATTTGCCTTAGAGTACATTAGATAAACCCATATCAAGATAATAAAAAAACCAACCTTGGCCCTTTGTATGCAACATTAGGAATGTTGGAAAGGAAGCAGACAGATGCCTACAGGAGTTAAAGTACAGAAATAGTTTCAAATGGTCATATGACCCCTTGGGTGTCATAAGAAAACTAATAATTAAGTCTAAACTCACTCCTTTCATCTGAATCTAAGCCTGATATTGAGAAATATTCTAACCAGACAGAGTGGTTGGAAAACACTCTACAAGAGGTGGAGTAGCAGCTTGATACTAGTTCCATCCTGCTTACTCCAGACCCACGGGATAGGAATTTGAAAAGGTCTAGAGAAGAATTCTCTTACTCAGCAGAAGCTACATCTGACAATAAATTCAAGATTATGTACAAAAAGAAAGAAAATATGAACCCAGTAATAGAGCAGAAAGAGACAATTGAAAAAGAGAAAGTGATTGATATCGGGGATGATACACCTACACCACATATAGAAGAAATATCTCTGCCATCATCTTCCAGGGCAAAAATCATTCAAAAGAAAAATAGTGCAGAGATTTCAACATCCAGTAAGCTAGTTGAGAAGGAAAAGGATATCATTGAGAAATATAAAGAGATTAAAATTAAAAATGAAGCATTAGAGGTTTTTACATATGCACAATACTAGAATAAAAATCCCAGTGATCAGAGTAGGTTGCTTTCAGGTTTTGACCTCAGGACGAGGAAAATGCAGATGACATTCCTACAGTCGAAGGTACAGGCCCCCAAAGCTTCAGAAGACTATAGTAAAATAGGCTTTGAATTTCATGCCAAGGATGTGCATCTAATTGACCAAATTGAATTTCACAAGCAGGCAAGAGATATGATATATTCAACCATGACACATAAATCTCTAAGTGTTCAGAAGTTTCAGAACTCCCTAGCAAATGTACAGTCACAGTTAAAGCTAGAGAAAGCCTCATCACTAGAAAAAGACAACAGGATTAAGTCACAGGAAGAGTTGGTAATTAAGATTTGCTATAATTCAACTGACACCAAGGCAGTATAAGAACTTATAAAGAATAAAAATGCAGACATAGTTGCACTGAAAAAACAATTAAAACTACCAACTATTGAGCATCCACAAACCAAGGAGGTTTTGGAGATAGACAATCAAAAGGATGAGATGATGAAATTAATCATCCAGTTGACATCTCATCTAAAGGAAATGAAGACAGAGATGGATAAGCTTATACAGGAAAAACAAGCTAGCAAGGTTACTGTGGAAGCAGTTCCCATTACTGCTATCCCCACAATATCTACATCAACACCAGTATCTACACCAACACCAGCATCAGCAATACCAACAGCTCATCCCACTGATGAGGCCAGTAGATTAATCAAAGTAATGGAATATATGTCCATTCAGACTACAAATATTAATAAGCTCAAGGAACAGGTAAAGATCTTAGAGGATGAAAGAAAATTTGTAGAAGTAATGTATCACGCTGAAGTACAGAAATCCAATAGATTGACTAACAGAATCCACAAGCTAGAGAAGGAGTTGTCATTAACAGAGCCTTTAGCCCAAGAAAAACAACAATTGTGGGCCCATATAACTAACTCAATTAATGATATTTGGCCTTCTATACAGATTATATTTGAGAAGAATGACTTAGTGAAGAAAGCCAGTGAGGCAATTCAGAAATCCAAAGCCAACCTTGGAGAGAAACCAAAGGAAGCCTCTAAACTAATCAAATTCTTGAATTCAAAAAATAAGTATGAATTAGAAGCGCTCAGGATAATTGACATAACAGGGACTATAATAGAAGTAAAGAAAGTGATTTCCAAAATAAATCTAATGCTACATCTTGAGGAGAAATGTAAAACCTTGTAACTCACAGTGCACAGGTTTTTCAACAAGTTTGATGTATTAAGATAGAAGGGTATGCCTAGTCCTCTAGTGATAAATGACAAACTCATGAGACATGATGATTATGTCAAGAAGTTAAGGGAAATGGCCAAAGAAACTTCCCACATTTCCTCACTGAAGGGAATTCCCACAGGAAAGGTGCTCCTTCAAACTCTTGAAAACTTCTTTTACCTCCAGCATGAGGTAAATCACATTTTTGTAAAGAAGCCTAAATTTTCTAGATATTCAGAGGCAGATGAGATTTACCGCAAGATGATGAAAATCAAATTCCCATATGAAGAAACATGGGAGAAGTGGTGTGATTTATTGTAAAGGGTGAAAGAATAAATAGATGAAAGAAAAAATAGGTAACAGCAAGCAAAGAATCAGGGCCAGATATCAGCTAATTGAAATGTGTCACTATCCTTTTGCATAAAGATATTTTATTTTCCTAGAATAAATACTAGTCAGTTGACAGGATATTTTCGTAATATATTTTATAAATAATCTCTTCCAAATAGTAAAGGTGTGGATTTCTAAATATTTCATTAGCTAACTGATCTCTTGCCTAAGGGTTATTGTATCAATTTCCAGTCGACAGGCTGAACAAGTTATAAAGAGACTTCTTTAGAGGATTCACGTGTTGAGCTATCTGAGTGAAGTATAAAATTTCAATTGTTCATGTTTTCTTTCTAAGTATTCCATAAACTTATATGTGTTCTAAATCTGAATGTTATAACAAGAGTATTACTGCATAATTTTCTTAAATATTACACTTTTCTTTTAACTGTTATACATTTCTATGTTTTCTCCTGATATTCGATTTAGAGAATTCTTAATTTCCCTCTAATCCCGATTAACTTCTTCGCCCTTCTTCATTATCTGGTTTAAGGAATTCTTAATTTCTCCTTGATCCCGATTGAAATATCACTTCACCATTCAGCCTTAAGATCTGATATTTCTCACCTATCTTGCCCTGTCAGAATTTCTTTATAATTTTATTTTGTTCTGTTTCAAAGCATATTGAATCCATAGCCCAATGGAAAGTGGAAAATCACCTATTCATCTAATTCGTTAATCACACCAACCAATCAAAACCAATCCAACTAAGCATACATAACTAGCTTAATATCCATTAAATAAACAAAGTTAAATAATATAGAGAGAGCCCTATCTGAGTTTAGGAAGGCTAGATCCTAAGCTCCAAAGTAGGTTTGTAGTTACCTCTAATATTTCTCTTTTAACGCTAAAAATAACCTTTGGAAATTTCATAGTGATAACAAGAGGAAACCTCCTTGTCTTTGGATTCATACATCTTTCGTTAAACTTATTAAACACTCTCCACCAATCTCTACACTTAAATTCCTTCATATTCATCATTTTTTTCATAAACCCAACTTATTGTTGTGCTTCTGGCACAATGCAATGTTCCCAATTTTAGCCTCAAGCTAAAATGGAACATTATAGTGGCATACTTTTATTTGTTTAATAAAATGGGTAAGGAGACCCCTTAACCCCTTGGTGATAGAGAAATAACACTCCTTATGAGGAAGGAGGATCAATAAGCAGCTGAAATAAACACCTAATGGTGTGAACGTGATGAGGATCACCTTGAGTTGTCCATCTTTGACCAAGTCAACAGTGTTGCCTTAGAGGGGTGGCTTGCCTTAGAAGAAAATGCAGTTTTTGGAGGGAAAGCATTCAAAAGTGAATAGAAACCCTAATTTTGGGACCTATGGTGATAGAGAGTTCATTTGCTTTATAATAGAGAAGATAGCAGCTCATTTTTTCATGTTTTGATTCAGAAATTTCGAAGTGAGGACGAGGACTTGCACATCCGGTCTGTTTAGCAGGATTGCAATGCTCTTGAGCACTGGGGGTGTTCTCGGGAGGGGATCCCCCACCTCTTCCTCATGGGAGGAGAGGATTTGAGCTGTATTTCCTCATTCCGGCATTTGGCCAAGCTCACTCCTTCAGTTGCAGCGTTATTTCTGTAGCAGGATAGTGCTGTGTTGCTAGGGTAGCAGCAGAAGAACTCATAGAGTCTTTCCTTACTTTATTTTCCGGTGGATGAGTGATCTCTTCATTGGAGGAGCTATAGAGAGGGCTCTTGGACCATATTTCATATATGTGGCATCAGGCCACTCATTCACCATCTCCCACTACACATTCACTTGGAGAAAATGAGTTATTCCATGAGGGAAGTGTTGAGGGAGATTCTTGTGCTCGTCAGGAGGAGTGCTTTGAGTAAAATGGGATCAGCCCCTTTTCCCTTGAGGGCATTATCATAGGAGGGCATCATCATTTTAGATCAGCCATAGCCTCATATTCATTTGGTTTCAGCTGCAGTGACAATTTGTTTGTCACTATTGTATTTTATCCGGCATTTCTAGCAATCTCCCTGAGATTGGCTGGAAATCCCATATTGAGCCCATTTTCCTCTCTTGGGCCATTTTCTTGTATCTTTCAGCTAAATTTTCATTTTTTTTGTATTCAGCAGCTGTATCTCTCATAGATACTGCGCAGTCACTTCTCTCCGGCATTTTTTGCAACAGCAGCATCTCGTGTATTACACTGCTTATTCATTGGAGGTTGGTTCTAAAAGCTTGAGGGCCTTGTTCCTCGTGATATTTCTATATAATCTTGCTGATATATTAATATAATGATGACTGTAGTATTTACCCTTTCATGATACATTCATATTTGCAGAGTTTCATATTGATGTTTTGCATATTGCTGTAGCTCACTCTTTGAGCTGATTTATGATGTACTTAGGGTGGGGAGATCTGTTTAACCCACCTAGATCTATTTTTTTCAGCTCTCTTTCAACATTTAGACTCCATGTTATATGTATAAGATGATCCCAGCACTATACAACATTTTATTTGCAATTATTTCCTTATACAACGTTTCCATGGGAGGCCTTGTGGAAATTCCTTGAAGGGAATTATTAGCTTTTGACAAGTTCTATTGGCAGAGTCTGCTAGTGGGCCAGGAAGCCTCTGGATCTCATCCTTCCTTGTGAAGGTGACATATCCAGTAAATTCCCCTAACATTCAATCTCTAAAATAGTTCAGTGTTGATTTTTAATACTCCTGGAGTTGGAATATTGGAATATCTTAAGATATTCCCGATGGAGCAGAAAGTTCCAGATTTGGAACATTACGGTGGTATGAGAGCATGACCTTGGCTCAGACTGTGCACAAGATCTAATGCTATCAGAAAGAGGAGCTTCTCTCCAAGGAGAGGAGATTTACAATGGATACAAGGAAAGAGGAATGACAGAAGAGGAGGTTTCCCTTCTTCTTTTCCAGACCATTGAGGACAGCATTGAAAATCTTGATGAAAGGGAACAGTGGGAAGATTTTCTGAAAAGGGTTGTGGATGGAGCATACCCTAGTTTTTTTCATGATGGGTGTGAGCATTCAGCCACACATGCAGATGCATAGGGTAGTCCTTTATCCATTTGCAAAGGGGATAAAGGAAGGAGATGAAGCCATTGGAGGAGCAGCGCTGAAACTCAAAGGTATGGTTCATGTTTGTTGGTTTGAAAGCCCCATTTTACATTGCCATGCAAATGCAAAAACACATGAAGTTTTCACTAAATGTCTGATGGAATAACTTGGTGAAACTCATTGTGACATAAAAATAAACACTTTGCATGCACTGGAAGGAACCAATAGTGCTGTCACACTGGGAGGACATCCATCACCACATGGAGGTGAGAAGGGAGCTATTTCTAGAGGAGCCCTTGTATCTTTGCAGGGAGTTCCAAATGTTTTTACATGTGGGAACCAAGGCACAATTCTGGAGCCCTATGTAGCACTTACTGGGGATTGTGAGATGGAAGGGGAAGAGAAGGATCAACATGGAGGGATGATGGGCATACACCCATATCCATTTCAGAAACTTTCTACACAAGGGAAAGATACTGCACTGCGCAGAGGAGAGAGGGATAAATCAGTCCACTCATACATGCAGTATATTTCAGAGCATGATGTCTCACTTTATGGGGGCATTCCACCTAGTAGGCCACTTGATTTAGAGTTGATGAGAGGAAACATGCCATTTGATTCACCACTCTTGGATACCGGAGAGGTGGAGAAATTAAAGGAATCCATTACAGTATAGAGAGTTTGGGGATCAGCACAAGGAGGAGGGATACACTCTCTCATTTTCAGTACCAACCATTCTCACCAGTTTCACTACGCAGATAGAGTTGTTGTATGGATGGAGGATAGCATCTTCATGATGCCAGATGACTGCTCCACAGATTTGATGAGAGGGAGGATAATTCCTTTGAGGAAGGACTCTTTCATGCATTGGAGTAGATGGAGGCCACTCATGCTTACATTGCCCAGGATCGGGAGATTCTTTGGAGGTGATAGTCTCTCATGGGAGGCTCATTTTCAGAGAGCATCATTTCTATTTGAGCATGAGTAGCTGCATGATGGCACGGAAGCAACTTGGAGGATGACTTTGCATGGGGATTTCAAAGTAGTAGACAGCAACATGAAGGGAGCACCATATTGTAGAACACCAGCGCTGTCTATGTGGAGGATTGATTCCAGTTGGAGGACTCAGCTTTTGGTTGAGTATTCCCCAGGATCTTGGTGCATACATGATTCTTGGATGGCCTTGATGGAGATAGAAGATAATTAGTGGATTATATGATCATTTATCATAATGTCAGACTCTTCTTGACTAGGGCTCCTAGTCTCAAGGAGAAACTATTGCATGCAGCACATGAGGACTTCCTAGCTATGCACTTGGATGCATACTTTTCCTTGCTAGAGGAGTTCACTTGGGAGGGAATTTAGTATGGTCTACATCAGCTTATGGATATATGCATAGCCGCTTGATTATGGTGGAGAGAACCTCACAGCCACTTCCCTACTCATTGGAAGTATAGGGGAATTCTCATTTGGTCCATTTCAGCTCAAGAGCTTAATTATAAATTGGAGAAGGTATAATCTGAAATTTTGTATTGTACTTTCCTTCCTTGTTTGAGTAGCATGATGAGTCAAGAAGAGTTTCTTCTTCTTGCATAATGTACAAGGATGTATTTGTAGACTTTTGTAGCAGAATAATGGACCATTCTTATGGTGGTTTGTGGAGGGAGCCACATGCTCCTTGGTGTGCACCATTGGCACCAATTTATATTTTCATGTTCCTATCTTTTGAGATGTGTGTGGCAGCAAAAAATTGTCTGGAAAAAGCACTTGTTATATTTGTGATGTAGGCAAAAGGCTCAATGTGTTGTTCCCATGAGAGGAGCAGTGACCCACTCTCTAGTTGTCTTGTGAAAGCTTGTTCTCATTGTATTAAGCCACCTTGTATTGCTTATGCTTATGTATTCATAGGGAGCACTATTTGGAGAGTGAATTATATGTTGGGATAGCCCATTGGGAGCACTATTCTCCCCATTACACATGTTCTATATTGCAGGAGATAACATGGGCAAACCATGATTTCTTTTCTCTTCTTGTGGGTCAAACCACTTAGAGAATTTGAAGAGGCATTTCATGGTTGAATATTTTGATGGGGTAGCTTGGGCCACTCTTGGAGGCCATACCATTTCATCCCAAGGATAGAGGCAGCCCCATATGTACTATATAGGGAGAGAAGAGCTTATTGGGATGAAGCAGCAAAACTCTCCATTCATTCCCATTACATTGCACAGAACCGGGGGCAAGATTTCCATTTGGACGATAGCATGGATGAGGGGATCATCAGCAGGATTGTATTTTCCCATGCATTTCATCACTCTCACCTTGAGAAGGCCATGACACAGCAGGGAGATTTCCACCTACACCTTCTATCTTTCCGTAAGGTGCACCATTCCGGTTTGCATACTTGGGAGGAGGCATTGGAGGAAAGTTTTATTGCAGCATATCTTGAGCAGCGATGGAGATTGTTGATGAGGAGGCCACAAGAGAAGAAGGGGGGGGGAATTTTTTTCTCTCTATGCAGTTGCTTGAGGGCAAGCAACATGTGGGAGGGGAGGACTGTAATGTTCCCAATTTTAGCCTCAAGCTAAAATGGAACATTATAGTGGCATACATTTATTTTGTTTAATAAAATGGGTAAGGATACCCCTTAACCCCTTGGTGATAGAGAAATAACACTCCTTATGAGGAAGGAGGATCAATAAGCAGCTGAAATAAACACCTAATGGTGTGAACATGATGAGGATCACCTTGAGTTGGCCATCTTTGACCAAGTCAACAACGCTGCCTTAGAGGGGTGGCTTGCCTTAGAAGACAATGCAATTTTTGGAGGGAAAGCATTCAAAAGTGAATAGAAACCCTAATTGTGGGACCTATTGTGAGAGAGAGTTAATTTTATTTATAATAGAGAAGATAGTAGCTCATTTTTTCATGTTTTGATTCAGAAATTTCGAAGTGAGGGCAAGGACTTGCACATCCGGGCTGTTTAGCAGGATTCCAGTGCTCTTGAGCACTGGGGGTGTTCCCGGGAGGGGATCCCCCACCTCTTCCTCATGGGAGGAGAGAATTTGAGCTAAATTTCCTCATTATATCATTTTTCCAAGCTCACTCCTTCAGTTGCAGTGTTATTTCTATAGCAGGATAGTGCTGTGTTGATGGGGTAGCAGCAGAGGAACTCATAGAGTCTTTCCTTACTTGTTTTTCAGTGGAGGAGTGATCTCTTCATTGGAGGAGCTGTAGAGAGGGCTCTTGGAACATATTTAAGATCTATGGAATCAAGCCACTCATTCACCATCTCCCACTACACAGTCACTTGGAGAAACTGCGTTATTCCATGAGGGCAGTGTTGAGGGAGATTCTTGTGCTCATCAGGAGGAGTGCTTTGAGAAAAAGGGGATCAACCCCTTTTCCCTTGAGGGAATTATCAGAGGAGGGCATCATCATTTCATATCAACCATAGCCTCATCTTCATTTGGTTTCAGCTGCAATGACAATTTGTTTGTCACTATTGTATTTTATCCGACATTTCTGGCAATCTCCCTGAGATTGGCTGGAAATCCCATATTTAGCCCATTTTCCTCTCTTGGGACATTTTCTTGTATATTTCAGCTACATTATCATTTTGTATGTATTCAGAAGTTGTATCTATCATAGAGACTACGCAGTCACTGCTCTCCGACCTTTTGTGCAGCAGCAGCATCTCATGTATTACACTGCTTATTCATTGGAGGTTGGTTCTAAAAGCTTAAGGGCCTTGTTCCTCATGATATTTCTGTATAATCTTGCTGATATATTAATACAATGATGGCTGTAGTATTTACCCTCTCATGATACATTCATATTTTTAGAGTTTCAGATTGATGTTTTGCATATTGCTGTAGCTCACTCTTTGAGTTGATTTATGATGTACTTAGGGTGGGGAGATCTGTTTAACCCACCTAGATATATTTGTTTTAGCTCTCTTTCTGCATTTAGAATCCATGTTATATGTATAAGAGGATCCTATCACTATACATCTTTTTATTTGCAATTATTTCCTTATACAGTGTTCCCATGGGAGACCTTGCAGAAATTCCTTGAAGGGAATTATTAGCTTTTGACAAGTTCTATTGGTAGAGTCTGCTAGTGGGCCAGGAAGCCTCTGGATCTCATCCTTCCTTGTGAAGGTGACATATCCAGTAAATGCCACTAATAGTCAATCTCTGAAATAGTTCAGTGTTGATTTTTAATACTCCTGGAGTTGGAATATTGGAATATCTTAAGATATTCCCGATGGAGCAGAAATTTCTAGATTTGGAACATTACATACAAGTCTGTATTTTCCCCTTTTCTCCCCTTATTTATCACTCATTTTGGGAAATTCCACTTTCATTATGTTCCTAACACCTATCCCTACCTCCCATAATTTTCTCATAATTTTTCCTACCCCCCATCCCCTCCATTCCCTTCCCTTAAGTTGTTGTGCTTCTAACCCTGTTTTGCAGAACAAATCCCTTGCCATTTCTTGTTTGAAACTATGGTTTTATATCAAAATTGAAGCTATAAACATGGTGAATACTAGTGAAAGGAGGAACTATAAGGGAGGAAATATCTCTAGATATGATCCAACTCATATGTAAGAGGTCAATGCATCAGAATTCATCAGAAAATCATTTGAGCACACAGGTTGCCTAGGATTTTGTTTAAAGGTGCAAGAGGTAGGTTCCCATCATGATTTAACAAGCCTCTTTTCCATTAAATTCAAGAAGGATCAAGCCATCATTTCATGGGTGAATTTTCAAGTGTCATAAGAGGTCATAGCTTCAACAACTACTATCCCTATCAAGGTGAAATTTGGTTCAAGGGAATGGATCTAGACCTGGAACACTATAAAAATTTCTTGAAACCCCAATACAAGGAGTCTCCTTCTCATATTTTTCCTAGAAGAAAATTGTTGGACAAGTACAACCCTTTGATGAATACTATTATGAATCATTTCACTTGTGAGGGTGGGTTTAGTAGCCTATATCAATATAACATCAGGTATTGATGCATTACACTTCTAAGAAGCCCCTAAACCTATCTAAATATTTTTTTATAATTTTTGTGAAGATGATAGAGAAGGTGCAGTCTAAAGGAAGAGATCATCAAGCAAGCCTATTTCATCATGCTCTAGTCAAAGTAATAGTCCTCCACCAGCTAACACAGATCAAAATTTCATGGGAAGATTTCTTGGAGGCAGATGCTCTCTTACCTGTCTCCAACCAGTCGAAGATTCAAATATCTTCTTCATCATCATCAGGACCATAGGGAGATGAAAAATCAAGCATGCCATCATTGAAAAAAACCCAGCCTAGAACATATATTTCAAAGATATACAATAAAGGTAAGAAGTTATTCTTTGTTCCTGAAGCAAAAGAGGATATGCCTAGGTCTAAGCCTAAAACTAGGTCTGAGGAAAAAATACTATCTAAGGATGTTGTTACTGAAGAAGCAGTGCAGACTGAAACCATGTAAGAGAAATCGCCTATGAGTAGACATGATTCACCATTGCACAGTGAACATGAGGTACCTCCAGAATTTGATATGGTTGACCTAGGATAAAGGCATGGAAACAAGGTAACATAAGACATCATCAAGCAGAAAGAGGCACAGATTAGAGAGCTAAAGGATGACCTATCCAAATCCAATTTCATAGTGGCTTTTCTACAGTAGGAGAATAGACAATTGAGGTAAACCATAATGCAGCAGATCAAGTCACAAGAAGACCCTCCATCATCTAGCAAGGCAGATATTTTGACATCAAAGGAAAAAGGTAAAAAAATCATTGATGTAGAGCAGCTGGAAGAGATGAACATTCAAATACAACCTAGGAGACCTAAGACAAGGGAAATGGCTAGAAAGGAACTGAATGTAGAAGATCCATATCCACCTCAAGCTCAAATATACCATATTTGAATCTATAATTGTTGATATTGAGTAAAATAAGGATTATTGGCTTGAGAGAGTGAATGAACACTTGGAGAAGTTACTAGAAAATAGAGATACCACCATGCAAAGAAATATGGAAAGGCACTATTATGCTAGGAACGTGGTTTGTAAGTTTAGACTCAAAAATATGAAGAGAAAACTCAAAAAGGCTCTAAGGAGACTCCAAATGAAGAAAAGCCTAGACCTATTGGCTAATGCATCACTGGTGGTATGAAGGCAAAACATAAACCAAAGAAAAAGGAGACATAGTTTTGAAATTTTGAAGGTTTTGTGCACACAGTCAAAAGCATCCTATAGAAACGCATCAACTAATTGTTGTAATTTTCCTCAGAGGGTCCAAATCAAAAATTTTAAGCATGGTTGGATAGCTAAAAGCATAAGTATACCAGAAAACCACTTTAGGATGCTTGAGGATTGACAAATTTGCAGGAAATGATAAAATAAGGCCTTTTTTACACCTTTTTGCCACCTTTTCAGAAATTTGTTGCATTTCTGGACACTTGGTTTTAAAATCAATTTTGAGGGGGCTAAAATGATGATTTGGATGAATTAATGGTCCCAAGGTATAGTAGAAATCCTAATATTTCTTCACCAACCTTCATCAACATTCAGAACCTCTTCCAACTCATCAAAAGATCAAGCCAAAGTTGATGCGCTTCTGCTAAGGAAATTTGTTGCGTTTCTGAGAAAGTTGTTGCGTTTCTGTGTTTGGAGATTTTTCACTACACATGGAGGTCAAAATTCAAACTTGGTTAATGTAAGTAGTTGAATCATGAGTTTATTTTATGTTAGTAGCGTTGTTAGTTATTATCATTGTAAAGAATCTTGTGATCAATGCTTTGATAGATAATATCATATCAGTTAACTAAAAAAGGGGAAAGTTCTTTCTAACTTCCCTAAGATTGGGCAATGAGTTAATAGGTGCATGAATCAGCTTCTATGGATCAAGATTAGACCCCTTAGAGGTGGAATATTTTTTTTCCTCTATATGTACTCAGAAACAAGTCTAAGAAAGGGTTGGATACTTGAAGTTCACACATTTTGGAACTTGTGTACTTGATTTTGATAGAAATAATACAAGCAGTTGCAGCTATTTTTATGGGGTTCATGTGTTGTGGTCAGTGGCATTGTTTTCTCCAGTATTTCTCATGAATTTGATTATTAAATTTTTCTAGCAACCATTTACATTTCTCCTTGTGTTAATCTCCTAAGTTTTAAGCAGAATTCATTACCTGGAATGCTCTGTTTTATTTGGGATTATCATATAAGTGTTTTTATCCTCTAACAAGTGAATTCATGCAATAATTCTCACTTATATCCCTCTATATGATTTTCTCCTCACCACACTACAATGATCGATCTATTTATGTCACTGATAACACCTACCTTGCCTCATTCTATGTCTGTAACTGATCTTTTGGAATACTTGGCCTATTTCCTAAACATGGTGCTTCTTATCCATCAAACCCTAATCAAAACCCTATTGAGTTGATAACTAGCCTAAAACCCTAATACTCTCCAGTCACTTCCATTGGCTATGAGGTTGATTTTGAGAGAGCCCTCTCTGATTTGGTAGGGCTAGATACCAAGTCAAATGTTGGCATGTGGTTATCTTTTTGGTTTCCTTTCTCAACCTTGGGAAACTAAGGAGTGCTAACAGTATATTTAAATAGTTACATGAATAATAAGTTTTATATAATAAAGTAATAGTTTTGAATCATAAAATGTACATTGAAATCAATACATGTACATTCATTTCAATGCATATGTCAATTTCTAGATGTGTTGATTTTAGTGTACATGTCAATTTCTATGTAATTGATTTCATTGTATATGCCAATTTCTATTCTATTCAACTTATAACTAATTGGTTTTAATGTAGATGTTAATTTCTATTTCTATTCAATATACATATACATAATTGTTGATTTTGGTGTACATGTAAATTTCTAACACATTCATTTCAATGTATATGTTAATTTCAATTTTTGTTCAATTCCTATTTCATTTTTTTTCCTATTTATACTTATTTTTATTTCAATGTCGATTTCTATCCAATATCAATATTTAATTATATTTATATTTCTATTAAATTTCTAATGCATTGATTTAAGTGTGTGTTAATCAATAAATGAAAAAAATATACATTGAAATCAATGCAAGCACACTAAAATCAATGTGTTGATTTCAGTGTACATGTCAATTTTTATTTCAATTTCAATGTGAATTTCTATTTCTATTTCTATTTCTATTTAATTTTTTTTTCAAATTATAATGCATTGATTTCAATGTACATGTAAATTTGTATTTCAATTTCTATGTCAATTTTTATTTTTATTTTTATTTCAATTTCAGTGTTATTGTATTTCAATTTCTATGTTAATTTATATTTTTTTATTATTATTATCAATGTTATTTATATAGTATGTACACATAGAATTATCTAACCAAACTAAAGCACAACATATCAGTACCTCACACCCCTCAATATATGTAGGAGAGATTGTATACATTACCCAACTTATGTGATTTCAATGTACATGTCAATTTCTAATTCATCAGTTTCAATTTACATGTCAAATTCAATTTTTATTCAATTTATGTTCAATTGTACGTTATATTTATGTTACAATGTCAATTTTTATTCAACTTTTAATGCATTGATTTCAATGTACATATCAATTTCTATTTGAATTTCAATGTGAATATCGACTTATATTTCAATTTCAATTTTTATTTTTATGTTATATTCTTAATTTTGTTTTATGGTAAATTTCATTTCCTTCAAAAGTATCAGGGATCACAAAATAGTATTGGAAAGTCTTAGGTCAATATATCACTAGGGAGACCTAACCATATCCAAAAATAAAATATTTGTTGATAGATACAAGATAATAGAGTAACTAGATAGTAAAAATTTTACATGCAATCCAAAGTAACAGACCTACTCAGCAGAAAAGGGAATGGTAGGAACCAATACCAATATAGCAATAATATGGCATAATTTTGATGAGCTTTTGGAATCATGTGTGTTTTTCTCGAAGATACCGACGTTTCAGGTGAACACTTCACCCATCTTCAGGGGAAAGAAGTCAAAACAGATGATAGGAAGAGTGTTGAACCATGAATTTATAGATAAAGGGAAAAAACTAGTCGTTAGAAGGATGGAAATTTAAGGGAGATGATAAATTGACTAAGTCAATGATATGATCAACGAATTTAAATTTTAAATTAAAAATCAAATTGAAAATTAATTAAGTCAATGTGGTTATCAATGATTATAAATTTAAAATTTAAAGTCAAATTAAATAAATAAATAACATTTTAAAATTAAATTAAATAAATAGATATAATTTTAAAATTGATTCAAAATTAAAGAATTTAAAACAAACTAGCCGTTAGAGAAGGGAAATAATAAAAAGGTTGAAAGGTTAAAGAGGCAATTGATAAAATTAAATTTAAAATTAAATTGATAAGAATATGGCATATAATCAAATAGAAGGATCAAAGTCATTGGCAACAACCTAAATGGGGTATTTTTTATCTCTAGTAATGCCCCTTGTTAAGGAAGGAATTTTGAGATGTTGCTATGTGCATTCCATCCAGTGATCTAGGTCCTTCATATGATGTTGTAGATGCTCAAGAGAATGGAGGATGTCTGCCCGATGCTCATGTCAATCCAATATAATTCTACGTAGGAGGAATTCCATATGATAATAAATGTCAATTTTATTCATATACTGATTAAATTGATCTCGAGCGTGTCCAATGTTTGGTACTTAATTTGTCACTCCTAAAACACTTTCATTTTTGAGAGGTGAAGTCTATGGGAGGAGCCTTCACCCTTAGCACAGGCTAGATCTTACTAGATGAGCCCTTGACTAAGGTCATGATAACGTGAGGAAACTTCCTCCAAGAGATGGTGCATTCACATTTTTCCCATGTGGGAACTCTCTTAATAATAGGTGACTCCTATATGCATACAGGCTTGCTAACATGACATTGGGAAGGGTCATGGAAACTAAATGAGGGAATCACCACATAGGGGGGAGAAGCAGTGCAGACTATAGGGAAAAGCCATGTCGTAGGAGAATGCAGAAGAGGTTCAGCCCTGAAAAAAATGTTTGCCACCAGGATTCATCTACTTCACCCACCAGTGAAAGGTTTTAATATGACAAGGAAGTGATAAGAATATTGAATGTTGATGATTTCATGATGGAATCTAGTGACAACGGACCTAGTGGGAGAGCACTAGTTGAGCATAGAGGTGAGCCAGGGAGAAAATTAAAGGGAGTGCATGAGGGTCGAAAGAAATTAGAGGATCAAGTAAAATGATAGATTTCTAGAAGAGGCTAATGAGCCAAGGTAAAACTAGCAAGAGGAATCCTAAGGACTATTTGCTATGGCACAAAGGATGCATGTGAAAGTGGATAGTCCCAAGCAAGGGAACTACTGGGAACCTTGCCAAGATACAAAAGCCAAATAAGAAAAAGGCAGTGAAAAATAAATAATATATCATCCGCACTACATTTATATTAAATGAAAGACTATACAAATTCCTTAAGATGGTGAATTTCCATCTAGAGAAATTGATGTTTCCCAAAGAAAAGCTACGAAGAACCAGGCATAGGTAGGTTACGGGTCGAGCTTCTACATTTTCTAGTTATCACAACAAGAAAAGTACAGCCACCTCTAGGTGTTAAAGTGCTAAATAAAGAATTAATTGAGAATCTTGAGGCCATGATTAAATGTTTCTCCCACTCGAGAACATGAGTGAGCTCCCATATGACCAATAGAACATTTGAGTGACCACCATAAACTGATTGCATGCTAGAAAAAGTGACAGTGAGAATTCTTCAATTTAGATATATAAAAAATAACACTGGGGTGTTCTACCACATCCTCGGATCCTTGGTCCATATGGGATGGTGGCAACCCACACCCCCACCCTCCGTCTTGGAAAACTCCCCATCCGAGGTTGAAAGGTCTCTTTGAATACATTGCTAGCACATTTTTTTGAGTGGAGAATTTGGTAATTCGATCCAAATGGGAGACACATTGGGGGAGGATTCTAAACTGTCATAATTAGTAATCTAATCAACTATTTTGTTTCTATATTGCTGGATGTGAGTAGGAATAACATTAAGAATACTAGTAATGAGATTGGGTATCTAGATAAGGAGTACTTCCAGGTGCCAACTTGTGGAGATTTTTTGTACCAAGGTTCCATTCTAGATTTTGTGGAGCATGTTCATAATGAGCTGGGAGTCCCCTTCAATGAGGAGCTTGGTCATTCCTTGGGAGTGAGAAATTTCTAGCCCTAATATGAGTATTATGAGCTCAGAAACATTGTTACTATTTATTCCAAGTGTATCAATGTAGATATAGATGGGTTTGCCTTCATAGTTGTAAATTATGCCCCCATTTTTTGATGGGCCAGAATTTCCTTCAGATGCATCATCAAAATTCAACATTAGGAAGGATGGAGGAGAAGGGAGCCAGGTGGAAGGACTAGCTATGGGGGCGGGGGAGGGGGGGAGGCTAGGAACGAAAGGCAAGGGAGGTGAAGAATATTGGAGATGGGAGGGAACCCATCAATTAAGGATCCTTTCTTCATTTCCAAAGGCTTGTCAGTCCTGGGGAGACCAAGAGAGAGTGATAACGTTCTCTTTCATATTATATAAGATGGAATTCCAAAGATAGTTAGATAGAATGGAGGATCCCTTGAAAATTCTTCTATTTTTATCTTTCAATATTTCCCAAATAAGGAGACCTAGAGAAATATTCCAAATGTAGTTTAAAATCAAGTTTGAGAATAGTTGAGAGCGCCAACTAGTACAAGTGAGGCTTTCATCTATCCTAGTACATATATCTGCCGAGAAGGCACAACTATTGAAAATATGCTCCAGGTTTTCTAGATGTAGTAGGCATAAAAAACAGTGTGATGATCCTTGGTAGTTATCCTAAGTTAAAGGCTTGTTCTGCATCAAGAGCCATAGAAAAAATCAGACCTTCGTCCATGAGTTTTGTTCCTAGATCTTAATCTAGGCTTATTTTGTTTGAAGTGATTGATGCCCCACTTCTAGGTGGTATTATTCACGGATAGAGAAGTTACATTTATATGTATAGACCTAGAAAA
This sequence comes from Pinus albicaulis, assembly GCA_034641835.2. Taxonomy (NCBI): domain Eukaryota; kingdom Viridiplantae; phylum Streptophyta; class Pinopsida; order Pinales; family Pinaceae; genus Pinus; species Pinus albicaulis. The sequence continues at coordinate 14,354,412 of MU968359.1, read as the reverse complement.
TTTTCTCTAGTTGGGGTGAGAAGGTAATGTGAATTTTTTATAGGTTGCTTCAGAATTTTTGCCATGAAATATAATTTGGTTTTAATTGTTTCTGTGCCTATGGTGGGAGCCATTGGTGCCATCACGAACTAGAATCTAGTTGCATATACTAGTCCGAAATTTAGATCTAACCTTGAGATATCATGTGTATTATCAACATTTTGATATGTATTTGGTCGTATAGTTTGGAAAAAAATTTCCATGAGTCATTCCAAAATAGTGCATATTGGCCACTTTTGATTTCCCATAAGCAATCTTGTTGTACAAAATACATACATTCTTTTGTGAGAGACCATATATAAGAAACTTTGGTCATTCTATTCATGTAGATGAGGTGTTGCAAAGAAGTTTGGGGGGGATATTTCCAGTGACAAATGCTTTTCCATAATTTTGGGCCTCCTTGGAGCCATAACCACCACATTTTGACTCCTAAGATGGTTATCATGATCTGGGGGTCTCTCAACCCAGGTCTTCCTTTTAACTTTGGTCTACAAAGCTTATCTCATGGCACTAAGGACCATTTTTTTTCCCAATGAGTGCCTCCCCCGAGGAATGTTCTCTAGATTGGTGGAGCTCCTATAGTATCAAATTTGGGACCATCATTGGTGACCATAAATAAATAGGTAATTCTTGGAGGAAAAATTTTAGTAGAATAATTCTTCCTACTATGTTGAGAGATCAAAATTACCATCCTGCCAATTTGCTATTAAATTTGGATATTTATTCCTCATATAGACTCCATTTGAGATATCTTGTAGCCAAAGGAGCTCCTAGATATTTTGAGGGGATTTTTCATATGTGGAAGCCAAAAATCCAAATGATTTTTCACTAGATAGCCATGGGGGTGTTGAAAAAATAAACTTGAGATTTTTTCTTACATAAATCCATACCCAGGGCTAAAGAGAATTGCTCCAATATTTTGTAAATTTCCATGCTTCATGAATCGGTGTGGCACCCATGCCCATCATTTCATCGACGAACTATTTTTGGGTGAGCAGAAGGTCATCTGCAAACAATTGAAGACCCTTAAGCATTTTATTTATAGTTGTAGCTTTGATATAATGACCCAACCCTTCCACTATGGAATGGTGATAATGGTTCCCATTTCCTAATCCCACAAGATGTTATGAAAGGCGTAGGGGTGATCCATTAACAAGAATAGATAAAGAAGTAGATGAGAGAATATTATTGATACATTGAACCATTCATTAGAGAAACCGAAAGCTCCAAGGACACTAACTAAATACTCCCAATTTAAAATATCAAATGATTTATAAATATCAATCTTAAGCATCATACAAGGATTGTTTCTAATTTTCAGAGAATGTATGGCTTTATGTGCAACGATAATCCCATCCAAGATTTCCCAACCTTAACCAAACTCATTTGTTTCGAACAGATGAGATTTGGGAAGAATGGGTTGAGCCTATTTTTTATAATTTTAATGATGATTTTTTCAACAACATTGCATAAGTCTATCAACTTGTAGCCATTCGAGTCCTCTACTTTTTCATTCTTGTGCACCAATGTTAGAAATGTAGCAACAAATACTTTGAGAATGGATCAAGATGGTCGTGATTCCTCCATCGCTTGTCAAACATCATGCACAATGGTTGGGAAACATGCCTCAAATAATTTTATGGTGAATCCATCTAGGAAAAGTGCTTTATTGATGGGAATAGCTCTTATTGTATCCTCCACTAAATCCAGGGAGATGACTCTGAGTAGAGCTCCATTCTATTATTATGTGATCATATTAGTTATGTGCTTTAGTATGCATTGAGCCACCCTTGATTGATCGATTGAGGACACAAAGAGAATGTTTTGAAAGAAACAATTGAGTTTTGAGGTGATCTCTTAGTGGGTTTACATTTTGTGACCTACATAATCTGTAAGGGAAGAGATATGCTTGTGATGGTGATGTTAGAGCATTGAGTTGTGGAAAAATATAGTGTTCTTTTCCCCTTCTTTGAGCTGGAAAATTCTATATTTTTGTTTCCATAAGAGTTCTTCTTGCTTCCTTCATTCTTCCAGGTCATTTAGTTTATTCACATCTTCCTTGATCAAATTCTCTAACTTTCCAAACAAAATAGCTTCTTGTTGGATCGCTTCCATTTTTTTCTCTAGCCTACGCTTTTCTTCTAAGTTGTTTCCAAACTGATCTTTATTCCAACCTTTAAGTCTCCATTGGATATGTTCAAGCTTATGGTGGAGTGTAAACATTGTTGAGCCATTTGATATTGTTGGCTTGTCCCTCCATTGTTAGACATTTTCTTGAAAATCAACCAAAATTTATCAAATCGAAAAGTCCAGTTATGCAATTGAGATTCCAAATATATGTTCAATAAAATGATTCAATTATCTAATCTATGACTTGGGAGGATGGTAGCTTCCAAAAAGAGATCCCACCTCATTATATCTAATGAAATCAAGAATTTATCTAGCTTTGCAGCAACTTGTTGAGCTCCTCCTTACCTGTTATTCTACGTGAAAGTATCATATCCACATCCAAACTTTTGATGCCACGTCGCTTCTCATCTATGTATTTGATGAGTGTTATAGCTAAAAAATCCATCCCCTAGGGTCAATAAGACAAGACCAACCTTTTCCAATTCATAGGATTAAATTTTGATTTGTAACACATTAGAAAAATGGTGCTTTGAGGGATCAACGATCCTTCCTAGTGGTGGGGACCAAACCAGAAGGCCTAAAAATGCTCCTGCCTAATTGTGGGGACCGAACTAGTAGCCCATCAAAAAACTATCTGCACTAGAGTTCCAAAATAGTGTGAAAGTTTGAATGGATAAGCATGGATTCGATCCATTTTAAATACTTTGTTTAAAATAATCCTTGATTTGGTCTAAGCTAATCATCACATATGATACTTTCAAGAGAGTGTTTAGGTTCAATGAAGGCAAATCATGGGAAAATCTATATAAACGAAGCTCATCACTATCCACAGGGAGAAGAAATGAACTAATGTTCGAATGTTGCCAGAGCTATCTTTGTGATAAACTTATGCATGCAAAGTACACACTAGTGAGCATAGAAGTTAGGAAGTATACCAAGAGAAAAGGCTTGGAGAACTCACCGATGCACCCATGTTCAATTCAAGACCTACAGTAATAAAATGTTCTCCACATATTCATATTTAATATTATTTGGTCTTTCATGTTATTTATGTATTTTGTTTTGTTGCACTAACATTATTTTGTAGGAATATTAGGTTTGGTTTCCTTCTTTATGTGCAATTTACCTAAATATATAGGACCAAAGATCTCGAAGAGATCTTCCTAGAGCTTGCATCACTAAATAGAGTTAGGATTCTAGAATTGAGAGGTACATTCTCTACTTTCTTCTTGTAATATTATGTGCTTGTATTTTTCTAATTTTCATAGCTTCACATCTTCATTCGCACACACCATATGGGCAGGCCCTATGAAAGGCTCGTTGGGTTTAAAGTAACTTATTATAGTAGATGAAATTTTCCCTTAAACATAAATGGTTACTCCACTTGGGAAGCTCCCAACAATTAGCCTATTGTATTTCATTTTTCTTAGGGATTTTTTAGTTCCTTACAATGGTCAAAAGTCTTATACAAAGCATGACTTTGAAACCTAGGTCCAAAAACCTCCTCAATTTTGGTTTTTTCCCTCTATTTCACGCCTACAATTTAGACTAGGGCATTGATAGCCTACTGTTTTAGTATGTACAACTTCCAAAAAGCATTGATAACCTCTTTGGTTTGGTCAATCCTTCTCTTATAGAGTGTTTAAGGAAATTTTCTTTATAAATTGAGGGGTTAAGCTTGTATATATCATGGGATTTCTACATATTTTCAAGCCTTGTAGGGGTGTGTTTTGAGAATGAATTTTTTGGCTTTGATCACTAGTTTTTTTACTGGGTTTTCATGCATTATTGCAGACTTATTTATCTGATTAGGGTTTAAATATTGATCTTGGGTTTTGATTCTTCTCAAGCACATTAATTTTTATATACCTCTATGGCATCATTATACTAACAACCCTGCACTATTTTTCTATATGTGAGATTGTTTCTTGATTGAAACTCATTTTCACATCTTAGTGCATTTTTGTGGATAGATATAGGGTTTTTGTTTTTGGGTATAATTTTATTTATTTCATTTTATTTCTTTTGTTGTACTTTTACAACTCTTTTTTTATTTTGATTGATAGAATTAGTGTTGAATGAGAGATAAGTGATAGATATGTGCATTATTTCATATTAAAAAGAAAATATATCTTCCTTACTTTAGATAGAATTCATTGAAACTGAACTTTTACGTTTGCATATATTTGCATGGTTTATTTGAATCAACTAGGTCATAATATTTTCATAATTTCATCCATCCAACATCCATCACCCTTTACTTAATAAACAACCCTTAAAATTAACGCACTTAATAAAATTAATTTGACATATTTTTTGCTTTGCTTGGTAGCACAACAATAGTACATAGGCTAGGGTCTTGGGATAGCGGAGTAAGGTTAGCTTCCCCAAGACCAGAAAACAAACATAAAATCTTGAGATAGGGTATGTAGATCCACTTTTAGTGGAATGGTCTGGGAATCCCTTCTAACACGAGGGTTAAGAAATAGGATACATTGGGACCTTCAAAATGACCTCCAAACTCTATTTTGCACTGATGGAAATTATATCTATGAACTACATCGTACTTGTGGGGGTCTCCTTCGAGAGGATTCAGGATCAATACCCTGCTTATGCATGTGTTTCTAATTTACGAACCCCCCCCCCCCCCACCACCACATGTTATTATTGGTGGTGACCTTAGTGGTTTTTATTAGGGTACTATTAGCAGTGATGGCGAGGTGGTCGGTCCTTGTTGTACCATAGGCAGATTTCCAGAAAATTACCTCAATACTTTTGGGGGGGTGATACATGTCTCATAAGAGCACTTGGTCCCAGCTTGAATCATTAAGAAATTCCTTGTTATAACTATCCCAACCATTTCCTCAATGTTAACCCGTAAATTGATTAAACGGGCTTAAGTAGCGAGATGATCCCTTTACCACTCTAGTTTTTTTAGTTTATTTCATTATGATATTTTTAGTGTGTTTTATTTTTTATTTGTGCATTTAGTGGCCTTACAACTTTTATTTTTTCATTCTTGTGTTACCTTTTACTACCACCATGGTAGATTTTCATTTGTTTCATTCTTCTATGCATGCATCCCTTGCTGCTATGAGGTAGGTCCATCTCCTTGTATACATAGACTTAATTCCAACATAGGTACATCATTGTCTCGGGTTACTTTGGGTGCTACTTAGAGGCCTGCACCATTTTTTCACCTTGTGGTTAACCACAGTTCACCACCTCATCACCATAGTTATAACCCATCTCATTAGGTGGGGGTGTTGACTCATCTAGACCTTTCTATATTCCCTTACCTAATTATTTTATGGATAACGTAATATTTTTGTGTTGGAACCTGTTGTTTCTACACCTGTAGTGATTAACGGTCCTCCACATGTCACATCCACATCCATTCTTTTGACCACAGATCCCTTCGACACCACATCCTTTAATGACTCTTCCTCCTCATTATGGAATAATTTTAGTGGAATTATACCATTTGGCACATCTAATATAGGTGCATCTGCATCAACGACCTTTACCTCTCCATTCACATTAAGTGGATGTTCTAGTTCGATCGTCTCTAGTATCCCTTTTTCCAATGTTGGAGGATCTAACTTCTCTTTCACATCTGGTTTCACGGGCCCCACAATGGGTTCTGGTATCTCAGTAAGAAGTAATACAATACCCAATAATGGGCATCCATATGGTTGGAATTTGGTTAGTTTATCCATGTCAACCTCTAGCAACAATGGGGATGTGTTCATTTTCTATTAGGTTCACCAATCCTTTTGGGAGTCAACCACTTGGAGGATATATGCTCCAGGGTCACACATCTGATCCATGGAATGCCTTTAGGGGGGAAATAAATTTTAACATGTATAATCCATTGGGTCCTAATCCTATCAATAACTTGTTTTGGATCCCCCTATGGTTGAGGAGCTCAACAATCTCTTAGAAATAATTTTTCCAATGGGGCCACTTATTCTAGGAGCATTAAAAAATCACAAGTTTACATCAGTGTTGGAGCTACCAACCCTAGCCAACCCACTCCCATGAATATCCATAATACTAGAAACAACGTTATGGGGGCAGAACCTCCTCAACATGGGTCATAAGGGGCCTCTAACCCCCAAGATTCATTCGCATCTCCTTTCTTGGAAACTCTAGCTTTGCCTAGTATTTATAAGTTGATGAACGACCCCATATGACATAATCCTGCATGGCCACCTGTTCCACATAAGCTGCCATCAGACATTCCAAAATTTTATGGTAAACTTAGAGAATACCGTGCAACTCATATCACTATGTATCACGTGTGGTGTTCATCCAAATATTTTATGGGCGATAGTGTCAAGATGTGTCTTTTTTAGTGGACTCTCACATGTAGTACTACCAAATGGTATATTGATCTCAAATCCATTACTTATGAAACTTTCCTCTCTTTGGCATAGAAATTTTTTAATCGCTATCAATTTCCTATTAGATATGAGGCTAGTACATATATTGTCACGGATTTTCATTAGGACAACTCCACGCCCATTTTTTATCATATTCATGAGTGGAGGAGGAGACGGGATTTGGTATTAACCAAGCTTCCTAATGAGATTATTCATGAGTAGTTTATTAATTATTTACTTCTTGAAATTTCCAAATATGCCACAAAGGGTGGAGCCCAAAATGAAGAGCGAGCTATCTTATGTGCCCACCAACTGGAATTAATCTATCCTCAAGCAGGCACCTTGTATCACCACATTTTAAATGCTCTTCATTCATTGATTAATCCTTCAAAGCAGAAACCTATAACCCATGTTGATGGATTTTTGGGCTCTGTATCTTCTGGAAACATGGGAAAACTAGCCTCTCAGATGGGCCAAATGAACATCTCTTTTAGTTCCTTAGACGGTTAATCTTCTACTCAAACTCCTCATGTCCCTATTCCTACCTCAGAGGTAAATTATGTTCAATCCACCTTGAATAAGAATCCTCGACAAACATGAGGTAAAAAGAATAATTCCAACACTTCATCTGAGGAATAAGGGGCATCACAAACCCAAGACAACACTAGGAGTGGTACTAAAGAGAAGAAGAAGAATATTTGATTTCCATGCAAGATTTGTGGGGATGATCATCTTACTCATGAGTTCCCCGGGATGGATGATATTCATCAATATTTCTTACAACAATATGCTTGTCAACCAACTGTCTTGAAGAATCCTTTTCTAGCATAGAAACAACACATGGTTAAAAATCCTCCACCACCTCAGGAAGGGGGAAGTGGGGGAAACTCTTCTAATGCCTCACCTTCAATGCAATATATCTCTATGATTGGTCATGCATCCATTTACAAACAATAGATCATAATTATTCAATATATGCAATATATCTCTATGATTAGTCATGCATCCATTTACAAACAAGAGATCATAATTAGTCAATATATGCAATATATATATCTATGATTAGTAATTTATATGCAATATATCTCTATGATTTGTCATTAATCCTAAGATTTTAACTTCTAATGCCTCACCTTCAATGCAATATATCTCTATGATTATTCATGCATCCATTTACAAATGAGAGATCATGATTAGTCAATATATGCAATATATCTCTATGATTAGTCATGCATCCATTTACAAACGAGAGATCATAATTAGTCAATATATGCAATATATCTCTATGATTAGTAATTTATATGCAATATATCTCTATGATTAGTCATGAATCCTAAGAGTTGAACTTCTACCTCTGAGCTTGTGAACCACCTACACGGATGGTCAACTTTATTTTGAGAAACCATCACTAGAAAATTTATATGCGCCCACTTAGGGGTGTCCTTCAAAATACCATGCATAATATCAATGCGAAGGCCACTCACAACTATAACATTATTGAGGATCTGAGCTAAGGTACAACTACTATGTCTGCATTAGAAGTGTTGCAAAGTTTTCCAACACAATGCAAGGCACTTTTTTCTACTATTGGTGGGGTGGATCCTCATAATCAAATATAATGATCTTTGATCCATATTTTTGGAAACCTCATATTCCACATCATCTGGAATTCTAGAAAACGGCCCATCTTTTAGACAACGTGTTCATAGGATAGCCTTGGATGAGGGGGCATCGACTTGTATCATGTCGTCGAAATGTTGGAAAGCTCTAGGTTCTCCAACTTTGTCTATGCCTAGATCAACATTGAAGGCATTTGATGGAACACCTTGCAAAATCAAGGGTGTTTTTAGATTTACATATAGAGCTAGAGGGGAAACGATCTGTGTTGAGGTCAATGTCATTAGTGCGCCATTAGATTATAACTTCCTACTTGTGTGAAGCTAGTTCTATGTTATGACTATTATTGTGTCTTAAGTCTTTCACATCATGATGTTCCCCATTAGGGTAAAATAATCCCTATCAACCTATTCGAATTTTGCAAGCCCTATCTTTGATTTCACAATAGTCATTTGGTCCCCTTTGTATGTGATTCTGCCACTATGGCCAAGAGTATTGGGGTAGGAATGATCAAACACTCCTCATTGATGGGCACATTTCCCCTTGCTTTGTCAAAACCATTCTTAGGATATTTCAACACATAAGAAATAGTCTCCTATTGTGTCACCTTCGTAAATCCTTCAATCATATCCCAAGTTGTTCTTAAGGGAGGATGTTATGATATTCTGACACATAGGAAATAGTTAAGTATAAATTGGTCTAGCGTACAGTTAGGTAAAGTGTTTTTATTTACTATGTACATTTGTAACTTATAATCTGACGGTGACGATATGTAGTGATCTGACAATTCACTCTCTCCTCGGTATTAACGACACTTGATCTACGGCTTAACACCCGATTGTTCCATGATCTCTATTTAAAGATCATGGAGGGTCATTTTTCCGATAACCCTTTATGAGAGAAGCTTATGTAAATTTTCTTTCTTTATATTAATAAATTGTCTGAAGTGGTCGTGTTAGCTCAGGTCATGCATTATTTCCCACTTTGAGGGTTTTAACCACATCAAATACTGGTGTACTAATGTGTGATCTATTTTTGATCGATGACCTTTGGCGTTTGATCTAAGGAACTTACCCTGTCAATTCCTACATGGTATCAGAGCTATTTTTAGGGTCGCATCTGTTGTTAATCCAAATCTGAAAATGATTTGACTGCATGTGACTACTATTTTCTAGATCTACTATTTCTGATCACTTTCGGGCTGGGATAACTGCTTTTTTGTGTCTGCAGCATTTTTTACAGTGATGAACCCTTTTCATTTCATGCGAAATGGTCTCCGGTAGCCCAAGTTATGTCATTTTAGATCTGGAGGTATAAAAAAAAAAATACAGTTATATTTATTAATCTCTCTATTTATTTCGATTTATAATATTTTTTTTATTAGTGGATCTATACACTCTTCTCTATGTATTCTCTTTGCTATGTGTTGTGTGCGATCTCGGCAAATTAGAAACAGGAAGACGAGATTTTTCTACTATGTATGCTCTTTCCCCGCGACTTTGTGTGATCTTGGGAAATCATAAATAGTGAGAAAAATAGATAATTTCCGGTAGGACTAACCGGAAATATAACGCTCTGCCATAAGGCTTGTATTTTCTTCTTTGCACTGATAGTGTTTTTTTGCAGGAAAAATCACGCACACCGAAGAGAAAAAAAAATAATCAATAAATAAAAATAAATCCCCCCTTCCTCCTTTCAAACAATTACAAAAATCTTTTACTAGCTCACTTGGTGTAAAGTTAGTTTATGAGAATAGAAGTCTTGGGTTCAAGTCTCTTACTCAAGCTTCTTTTTCTAAAAAGCTTATTGTTAAGTTACTTTTTCTTAAAAAGTATTTTGGCAAGTTGTCGGTTTTAAAAATGGGGTTTATTTTAAAAAACACATTTAAAAGTAACACTGTAAAAGTGAATCTCATTTATTTATAAAATTGGGTCACATAAAGTAGTTTTTTTTTTTAAGTGAGCTTATTGTAATAAGTTTGGAAAATGGGGGTTTTTCTTTTAAAGTACAACTTCATCATCAACTTTCAACCTATCACGTAACTATTCGGCATCTACTACAACTGTTTTTCAAAAAGGCATAACTTCTTCATCCGGAAGCCATTTTCAGAACCGGTTTTTTTTAACCGACCTAATTTTTCGAGATCTTTCCATTGGAACCATTGGTTTTAGCCTTTTTAGTTTTAGTTTTGTTTTTAAATGGAAAGTTCATGCTCGGTTATTCTTAACAGCACTAATTATTTTCAATGTCTATCCTACATGGTAAACTTACTTAGAAGTAAATGGCTTTATAGAATAGACATTTGACAAGAATTTAAACCTACCGATGGAGATAAAGCCGCAAAATGGGAAAATAAATAAAATCAACCACGATGATTGATAGGAATTTCCATTGCTCAAGATCTTAGATTTCATATCCAAGAAATTGACTCCCTTGCTGAAGCTATGAAAAAACTAAATATTTTTTTTGGCATTAAAAATGAAATCAGAGCCCACCAGCTTGAAAATGAGTTGCTTACTTTGGACCCAAATAATTTCTCCTCTATTAAATATTTTTTGTCCAAATTCAAGACCCTTAGACATCTTTTAGAAGGTTGTAAGGTAAAAAAGGAAGACGATAGCCTTTTCTATTCCATTCTTCCTAAGATTGGCCCTGCATACTCTGTATTTGTTTCCACCTTCCATTCCACTAGAGAAGCCCTCATTTCTCAAGGAACGACCTACAAGTCCCCCTCTTTTGATGCCTTTTGCGATTCTTTGATAAGAGATCAAGAAAAAATCTTACACCTTGGTCTTATTAATACAGGAAACTCTTCTAAGAAAGCCTTATTAGCGCAACAGCAACCATATCAAAATAATCCTAAGAAGCAACATCCTAAAAATAATGGTCCTAAACCAAACAAGGGTCTTAAGAAATTTCAGCAGCAAAATAAAAAAGCAACACAACAAACTGATAAGGCACATAAAAACAAAGTGAAGAAGACATATATACATTGCAGCTTTTGTAATTGTGATAGCCACGTAGAGTCAAATTTTTTTAAGAAGAGAGAAGCCTTGTAAGCAACAATGAAGAAGCACAACATCAATTTGGAGAACTCTTCAACTTTATCTTCGGGAATGGCACTTTCTGCTTGTGGTTGTCAAGCATCAATATTTGGCTATGCATTGAATGTACATTCTTCTTCTCATTCTCATGAGTGGCTCATTGATTTTGGAGCCTCTTACCACATGGCCAAAAATAAAGCCATGTTTTCTTCTTTAAATGATTATAACTCCAAAAACATTTATGTTGGTGATGATAGATCTCTTAGTGTTGTAGGCTCTGGAAACATTCATCTAGATAATGGTTAGTTTAATGATGTATTATGTGTTCCTACCTTGTCCTGCAAACTTCTATATGTTTATCAGATAACTCATTCAGGTGAAGGGAAAACAATATAATTCTCACCTCATGATGTTGTAATTAAGGACCTAAAATATCCTTGACATATTTTAGCTACTGGAATTGATGATGATTCCACAAGGTTGTATAAGTTTGACAACTTTGGGTCATCATGTCTTCCCTCTATTTTTGTTGCTTATAATGATGAAGTGAGAAAACTTTGACATGAGTGGTTTGGTCACTTGAACTATCGCTCTCTTCAAACTTTATGTAAATAAAATATAGTGACAGGTCTTCCTATGGTATATTGTCGAGATGGTTTTCGTTCCGGTTGTGTAATCGGAAAACATCATCAGGAAAATATTGACAAACATGCCTCTTGGAAAGCTTCAGCCCCTTTGCATCTTGTGCACAGTGATTTATGTGGTCCACTTCCAGTTGTTTCTTTCTATGGATACAAGTATTTCTTAACTTTCATTGATGATTTTTCTAGATGCACTTGGGTATACTTCTTAATACTCTAGAGTGAATTTTTTAACATGTTCTTGGCCTTTAAGGCCTTTGTTGAGAAACAATATGGACATCACATTCTTAAGTTAAGATCTGACAATGGATGAGAATATCTTAACAAAAAAATTATCCACTTTTGCACTTAGCATGGAATTCAATTGCAACATATTGTTTCGTATACTCCACAACAAAATGGTGTAGCTGAAAGGAAGAATCACACTCTAAAAGAAATGGCTAATTGTATGCTTCAATCTAAAGGACTTAGTCTTAATTTTTTTGCAGAAGCAACTAATTGTTCAAATTACATAGTAAATCGCACTCCTACGAAGGTTTTAAGGAATATAACTTTAGAAGAAGCCTGGAGCTCAATCAAAATATATGTAAGTCACTTTCATGTTTTTGGAAGTGAAGCTTGGGCCCACATTCCAAATGCGAAACATAAAGCCTTAGAACCTAAGAATGTAAAATGAATTTTTGTTGGCTATTCTGAAGATGTCAAAGGATATAGACTTCTTCAACCAAAATCCAAAAATTTAATCATTAGAAGAGATGTAAAATTTGATGAAAATATATTGGCCAGTGAGCCTAGTTCAGCGTGTGTGCCACCTTTGGCCTGCGAACCTAATTCGACATATGTGTCGCCTCTCTCTATCTCTTCTATTTTTGACAACATTCATTCTAGTTTGAATGATGAAAGAGAGGATGAAAATACTCCTCCACCTCCTGAAGATCTTCCTTCAGCTTCCAATATGGGTCCACTCTACACGGGAGCAGCAGGTGACCCTACAGATCAACGTCGTACATGTTCTCAGTTCGAAAGAGCCTCTTCCTTATTGGCTCAAGTTCCAGAAAATCATGATATAGACACCTTTGAAGAAGCTTCATGTCATCCAGATTGGCATTCAGCTATGAATGAAGAACATCATTCCTTATTGGCAAACGATACTTGGGATCTTGTTCCTCTTCCAAAGGGAAGAAAACTTGTTAGATGCAAATGGGTTTACAGAATAAAGTTTGGACCAGATGGAAAGGTGGATAAAAATAAAGGTCGTCTTGTTGCTAAATGATTTTCACAAGTTTAGTGCATTGAATATACTGATACCTTCTCCCCTGTTGCCAAAATGAATTCCATCCGCCTTGTTCTTTCCCTTGTTGCCTCCTTTAAATGGGAAGTCCATCAGATGGATGTTAAATTTGCCTTTTTACATGGGGATTTGCATTAAGAAATATACATGGAACAACCCACTGACTTTATCCAAAATGACTCTAGCCTTATTTTCTTTCTCAGGAAGTTTCTTTATGGTCTCAAACAAGCCCCTTAGGCTTGGTCTGCCAAAATGGATAGTTTTCTCTTAGATAATGGCTTTTCTAGATGTCATTCTGACAACACTTTCTACACCAAGAAAGTGGGTAAGTCCTTAATCATCCTTGTTATTTATGTTAATGATATTGTCCTCATTTGTACTGATCCCAACCATATAAACCATGTGAATTCTATCCTCAAAAATAAGTTTGAAATGATATACTTAGGACACTTTCATTATTTCCTTAGTCTTCAAGTCTTGCAATCCAAAGAAGGTATTACCCTTTCTCAGTCCAAGTATGCCTATAAACTTCTTCGCCACTTTCACATGGAAGACTGTAAGCCAGCCCCTTCTCCCTTTCATTTTGGAGTCAAGCTTTCATTCACTTGTACTTCCCCTGAAGTTGATGCTACCATATACCATCAACTTGTTGGTAAACTTTTGTATCTAACCCATACTCGTCCTGACCTTTCCTTTGTCATTGGTCTTGTTTCTTGGTTTATGCACAAACTTCATGAAATTCACTGGAAAGTAGCTAAAATAATACTACGATATATTCGAGGTAAATTTCAGTTCAGGATTCATCACAATGTAGGAGCATCTCCATTGTTGATTGGTTTCACTGATTCTAATTGGGCTAGTGACCCTGATGATCGAAATTCTACTGCAAGTTATGTATTCACTCTTTTTTCAGGACCTATTACATGGTCTTGTAAGAAACAAAGTGTCATCTCTCTTTCTTCGGCCAAAGAAAAGTATCATGGTACAGCTGAAGTCAACAAGGAAGCCTTGTGGCTTCGTCAGATTCTGACTAAATTTGGTCTTCATCAACAGCATCCAACTACACATTGGTGTGATAATCAGAGTTCCATTCAGCTATGCAAATATCTAGTTTAGCATCAACACATGAAACACATTGAGCTACACACACACTTCATCAGAAATCTCATTCATGATCGTGTTCTTGAAGTGCAGTATTTTTCAACCAATGATCAAGTTGTTGATATATTTTCAAATGCTCTCACAGAAGCGAAGTTTACCAAACTTTGATCTATGCTTGGATTTCAAGAAAGTTATCATTAAGGGGGGATATGTTGTAATGCCTCCTTCCTTATCTTATTATGTTATCTTTGTAAATCCTTCAATCCTATCCCAAGTTGTTCTTAAGGGGGGATGTTAAGATATTTTGACCCATAGGAAACAGTCTCCTATTGTGTCAACCTTGTAAATCCTTCAATCCTATCCCAAGTTGTTCTTAAGGGGGTGTTGTAACTCCTAGAGACAGTCTAGAGTTGTTATAGACCAGTGCCTAGGACATCTTATGAGGTGTAAAGAGCGGGGTATTTGAAACAGCGTTTAATCCTTTAACATGACAGAGCTCTTACACTACTTCCTTTGAAACAAAGAATAAAATGGGATGGAACCAAAACTTCGGATGGTTTGAAGTATTAGGAATAACACTGAACAAATGCAATGCTATATTCAGATACTACCACATCAGACAATTTTAAGACAGGTCACCATAATCAGGGCCAGATTCACGATATATGGTAGAGAAGGTATATATATAAAAACGATTACAGAGATGTATAGCAAGAAGGGGATATCGGCTGTCAAATAGATGATACTAAGAAAAACTTCATGGCATAAGATGGGCTTAAATAGCTAAGAATCCACACATACCAAGAGCTCCCGCTAATAACATTTCAATACAGCCAATATAGTTGAAATACGCATGAAATACAGGTGGAACAATATATTACTCCTGATCCATTTAAAGTATCAAGCCGCTACTGATATAAGTATCAACACGATAAATTCATATCAAAAGACGAGGGACACTCGCATTCCAGGATGTAATAATAGAAACATGAACGTAAATGAATTGAACAATAGAGGAACACACACTACCATACAACCATGTCCAGAATCCTTACTAAGATGAAGCTTCTTATTATTGAGACCCAATGGGCTCTTCTGGGCAGTATCTGAGCTTTCACAAAACGTACACACAGGAAATTCTTACACAATCAATTTTTCTGAAGAAGTGGAACCTTGTTTTCTTCTTTTTCCTGTATTATATAGGATCTCTTCTGCCTTTCAGCGAGAAGATATTTTCTGAAAATATCTCTCTCGCGTGAACAAAATTGTTAACAGTCATTGTCAAAACCACAAAATGGCATGATGGGGAAAACAACCCTTCCATCATGCGTAACAGGCCCCGGGCCAAACTTAAAACAAAAACGTAGGCCAATGTCTGATGTAAAAGTAAAAATGCAAGAGTGGGGGGGAAAAACCACCCACTCGGAAATTTAAACAAAACATAACATAATGAAAGTAAAAGGCCGTTTTAGGCCATGTCATGAGTAAACATGAGGTGTCATGAGTGCTGCTGGGTCGAGGCTGTAGTAGACGCTGGAGGAGGCACGTCGGTGGAGGGACTAGCATGCTGAGTCAGGAACAGTGTCAACCTCTGCTGGCTATCTGGATTTGGTTCTGGCATCTCTGAGAGTCTCTCCACCCTCGTAAATGCTTCGCCGAGGGTGTGAATGTCTGCATTAGTTGGAAGCCGATACTTTATCATATGGAGGAGACTAAACTCCTTCTTGAGGATTGTGACGATGGTAGTGGCCTTGCGCTGAGTTGCTTTGCCCATTTGAAGATCTGACCGATCCCTTTCTGTTTCTAGGAGTGGTGTGTATTGATCGGGGTGCATGAGTACAGCAGGGGCGTTTGGTTCCCAACATGAAGGGAGGCCGGCTGTGATGATTTCATCCCACACCTTGTCGAACTGCTCCACAATGTATGCTACCTGTTGGAGAACCCTCGAAGCTGCCAATCGAGCCTCCTCTTTCTCTATAATTTTCTGACATTCGTTGATCTCCATAAACCGACTAGGAAGGCCATGTTTTCCCACGTCATTTGCCCTTAGTGTATAGAGAAAGGATATGTAATTGCCGGCATGTCGAGCTCTATTAGGCAGATTATCCCCCGCCTCCCGCAACCTTCTATTTAGATAGGGAAGGGTAGACTTGAGTTCTCCTATCATCGTCAGGAACTCCCACTGCTCAGTCACAGCCACGATTATATCCGACCAGATCAGGCTTCTGGCCTCGACCAGGGTGAGATTTCCCTTCGCTTTACTCTTCAACTCGGCAATGGTCTGTTGTTGCTCAGTCGTGGTCTTTTTTCCTTCCTCAACTTCTCTTTGCAGCCCTTCAATTGTTCTAACCTTTTCAGCTAGGGCGCCCTCCAACTCTACCACCTTTTGCTTGGCTGTCGTTGTTTGCTTCTCCAACACTTCTATCTCAGCCATAGCTGTGGATAGTTGTGCTGTTGCTGAACCAGTCCCACTTGATGTTTCGGCTGCATGGCAACTGTGCGTGTCCCACCGGGTCTGCAGCTCAGTATCTCTGCTCTCAAGCTCTTCAATCTTTTTAGCTAGTTTTTCCTTCTCCTCTCTTTCTCTGGAAAGTCTAGCAATCAGCTCGTTTTTCTCCTCCTCCACATGCACTAGTTCATCGGTCTGTACCGGATGTGAAGCTGGTATGCCAGCCCGTTTCTTAGCCGCTGTAATGTCCTTCTGCAATTTGGCTATTACTGCAGCTTGCATTCCCTTCCCTCCTTCGTCTGAATTTTTAATCTGCTATTTAAGAACGCGCACCTGATGTGCGTTGGCACGACAAGCACTCTGTTCTGCTGAAAAAGAGTCCCTCAGGTTTTCGTATTTCTGCTCTGTCTTCCTTAGGGCAAGGGTGATCTGTGAAAGCTTATCTTTCATCATGTCGCAGATTGTTTGGAACAGGTCAGTCAGGTCCTGTACCGGAACCTTCTTCATATCGACAACCAATTCAACCACCTTATAACTTGGAACATCTGAATTCGGGTCCAGGAGAGCCTCGGTCATAGACAGTACCAGGTCTTCGGTGTCTGCATTGACCGAAGCGGAGAGTCTGGTGTGATATTTCTCAACGAAACCTCCTAATTCAGCCCTGTATTTGTCTCGGACAGTTTTATTTGTCAGCTCCCTTTCTTTTGTCTTGGAAGGAGGAGGCTCGACGATGGCCTGAGTGACTTCAGTGTAGTCAGAGGAGGCAACGCTGTCTCTTAGAACCACTATTCCTGCCTTGCCCTTATCAAACTCCCCGAATTTCGTAAAGGGCTCCAAAATTATCCCTTCCCCGATGACCTCAGCTTCACTAGTGACCACCTTCTGCCTTTTGGGTGGTGGTGCTCCGGAAGTGCCAGCTTCTTGCTCATTGCCCCCTTTATTCACTTCTTCTTCTTCTCCTCCTGTAGCAGACGAGTCCGTCTCCATCTGCGAAAACATAGGCGGGACTTCAAGATTAGCCCTCCACTCCAGAAATGGCCTGGACTCATGAATGTAGGGCGCAGACCTGTTTCTCTTTCTTTTATTTGAGATAATTTCCCGTGGGTCATAAGCCCAACTCTCCCCTAATTTCAGGTCCATGTTCTGCAACATTTTCTCGACAATTGGGAGGGCGTATCTAGAGTTTACCACAAAGGGGCCAATATTGTCAGGGAGCTTCAAGATGTAGCCTTTCTTAGCGGGGACGAAATAGAGCTGGTCAGCCTTGAGGGCTTGCCGGATGTACTCAAGGGCGTAGACTCGTCGGACAGGAAAATCTGGCAGCCGGTAGGGGGCTACTTCGGCTCCATAGACACGAATTTCAGTGTACTCTTCTGATAGGAACCAATCGCCGGTACACTGGTACTTCCCAGCGTGTAACCAGCGTTTCATCTCTGGGAAAACCCTAGGGGAAGGAGCGTCGTGAATGATGGTATAAGCAATGGACATAAAGGTATTCACGAAATTGACATAACCTTCTCCCCTAGGCAACTGACGAACAGAGCAATTCCAGTCGGCGGCTTTGGTGAAATTCTCGGGAATACATCTTTGTCCGGCCACAAATCGTTGAACTTATCGATGGAACTGTAATGAAGGAGAGCAGAGAAAGAGGTAAAACACCAATGAGCGAAAACGGAATTTTCGGGCTTGAGCGAGCTCTCGAAATTGGGTCCGGATGGTAAAGGAAAGGAAACCTAGAATATCCAGTGTAACTCCATTCTGTGTCATAAGCCACAAAAATCGAACGCATACTGAAGAAATGTCTTCAGGGGTCCCTACTCCCAGGAGGCCGGCAATGAGGGACAGAACTGGTCGGACTTCTTCATTAAACAGACTCAATGGGAAAGGCTCCAACGGAGGTAGGGCCGTCGCCTGATCAACGGTTATGGCGGCTATGAAGGCACGGCGGGCTTCCCTCGACAGTTTATTAAACTGTGCGAGCAAGGTTTCATCTTTGAAACTGAAGTAGGCATCGCTGGAAGGGAAACGGAGAGCCTGCCTTATAATATCGGGAGAAAGGGAAAAAATTATGTTACCCTGAGGAGAAATGAAAGCATCCCGATGTGAATCGTAGGAATCTCTGAGCCAGACAATAAAATCGACACAGGAATGGACTTGGGGGGTGATGTGGTGATAGAAGCCGGACGCAACAACTCGGAAACGATCAGCACTTTTACAGTGGCGGCCAAACAGTAGGGGCTTGATATTCCGTATGTCGAAAGGGTATTTCAGGTCACAGATACCCGCCTGCAAGTCACGAAGGGGTTCAAAACCAGGGGGGTTTCTAGACTCATGGAGTTGGGGAGTTTCAGGTTCGTTCTTCTTGGGCGTCCCTCTCCCCATGGCAGTTATTCAACAATTTGGAAAAGAGAGAAAGGAAAAAGATGGAAAAACGGAAAATGGATTACCTGAACAGAGGGTGACAATGCTTGGGAAAGCGACGAGGGGAACCGTGACAGTGACTTGGACAAACCCGACGTTCTTCCCTACTCGGTATTCGTCGTAGAAAACTACCTGAAATGATTTATCAGAGAGAAATACGGGAGTTTTTACCATTCGGGAGGACTGTTTAGGTTAAAAGGTAAAAATGTAAGAGAACAGAGGGCAAGTGTCGTAAGGACACTGACACTGAGACACGTGGCGCGTGGGGATTGGGTAAATCGGGATGTAGGTGAGCGCCTCGTGTCGGGTTAAAAGTTGGTACGGGCCTTAGTACCAGCTGTCCTAATAGACTTACCTTACCGTTATTCCATATACGCTGTTCAATCTTTAACATGTAGGACTTCCCCTTGCCGGACTAACACTTATCTTTCCCCGCTGCGTAGGCCCACCTTAACTCCGCCACGAGACAGCGTCCCGCGGCCTAACCTTGCTGTTCCTTTCCTACCGTAAGGTCTTACCATGCCACGTGTCGCAGATCCGCGGGGGTAAGGGCCTCGTCCCTTCCCCACAGCTCGACCCCCTCGGACTTACTCCGTACACTGTCGTACATAACCCGAAGCCCTTTTCAATAATACGGGTTGACATACCATGCCGCGTCCCCTTTATATTTGCATTTGAGTTCATTTATTAATCCGACTATAACCGCTTAGTGTTGTTTCTTCCTTAGTTTTAATATATGTGCGCTTCACCACCTTTTCTCTTTTCGGCCTTATTTAATTTAACACTTGCCACTTGATATAAAACTTTGACATAAGGCCTGTTCCTCCTTTTGGTACTCCCGTGGCTAGTGCTAAGGATTGAACAACATTGGCTCCACCTGGGGACGGCACGTTTGTCCCTGAACGTGTCGAGAACTACGCAGACCGCCTGTACATCTCCTTTGAACAACACTTTTCGGCTTCTGGAGCTCTGCCCTGTACGGATCATCATGACTCACGCATAATCTATGATCAGAAAATGAAAAACAGCAACTAATATACAATATAATACAGTCAGGCCTTTTCAGCCTGCTTCAAAATTGGAAATATGGTTTGAGGAATTGCCCGTTTACAGGGGCTTCCAACAGATCTCCCTGTAAATTCTCCAGCTTAAATGTATTATTTCCTCCCTGCTCTGCAATCTTGAAGGGGCCGAACCATAGGGGGTCAAATTTACCATGCTTACCCTTATCGACCCTTCGTACATCCCACCTGAGAACTAAGTCTCCCACCTGTAGCTTCCTATCTTTTGTATGCTGGTCAAACAATTCCTTCATCCTCTCCTGATAATCCACTAGCTTCTGGTTCACCTGAATACGCGTTTCTTCCAGTTCAATCAACTGATTGATTCTTCTGGTCATGCCATCTGCTTCTTCCTGAGTCTCCTGCATGAAACGAGCCACAGGTAGAGCCAACTGTATGGGGAATACAGCTGCTCGTCCGTATACTAGTTCATAAGGCGACTTTCCTGTTGCCCTTTTACTGGTTATCCTGTTTGCCCACAGAGCAAACTTCAGTTGAGAGTCCCAATTTCTCTGGTTCTCATTTATTGTCTTCTTCAGTGCTCTGACCAGCGTTTTGTTTGATGACTCGGCAAGACCATTTCCCTGGGGGTAGTAAGCTGTGGAGTGACCCAGAGTGATGTTGTATTGTTGACAAAAATTCACCATCTTAGCAGATTTGAAAGCCTGAGCATTGTCTGTGACTATTCTGGCAGGACATCCAAACCTTGAGATGATGTTCTCTTCGAGGAATTTTATGACCACTGTATCTGTGGCATTTCGTGCGGGGATGGCCTCCACCCACTTCGTGAAGTAATCTGTAGCAGTCAAAATCCATTTGTGCTGCCCACTGGAGGGTGGGTGGATCTCACCTATGAAGTCAATACCCCATTGCTTAAAAGGCTCATCAACGTGCACAGGAATCAGGGGTAGAGCTGCTAGCTTCTGTTTTTCAGCAAACTTTTGGCATTTGTCACATGCTCTGACCCAAGTGAAGACATCTCCGAATAGTTTAGGCCAGTAGAAACCAGCCTTCAAAATTTTCTGAGCTGTGCTCCTCCAGCTATAATGCCCTCCACAGATCCCCTCATGGAATTCGGTTATGATGTTCCCTACCTCTCCTTCGATGAGACATAACAGCAGTATGCCTGAAGGATCTCTCCAATATAATTGACCATTAGCTACGGCATACTTCTGAGATTTAAGCCTCAAGGCTCTGTATTTGGACTTATCACAGCTGGGTGGGCAGCTGAGCGTCAGGAGGTATTCAACAATTTCTTTGTACCAGGAGCTAGTGAGGTACTTCATCTGTATTTTTTGAGTAGCCATTTCCACCTCTTGTCTCCCTGTCTGTTCCTCAGATGCTTCACCTGCGATCATGGATAAGTGGATGCCCAGAGCTTGGTGGTTCGATTCTGATAAAATCTTCGCTAGCCCCTGTCCTTTAATTAACTTGGTGGGTCTTATGTCCAGGTCATATTCTTGTATCTTCGCAATCCACCTGCCCCTTCTGCCTTCACTGTCTCCCTGCACGAGGATGTCCTTAACTGCTGCTGTGGGTACAAAAGCAGTGACATGAGATTGTAAGATGTACATGCGAAATGCCTTTAAGGACTTTACCAGGGCATAAGCTTGCTTCTCAAGTATGTTGTATTTTAGCTCTGCATCATGAAGGACTTGACTAAAGAAAGCAATGGGTTGCTCATACCCATCTCCATTCTTCTGTAGGAGGACCCCTGCCATCGTGTGAGGTGATGCAAAAGAGAAAATCATGAAGGGCTCAGTGAAGTCGGGCTTTGCCAACACGGGAGCCTCAGCAAATGCAGTTTTGATCCTGGAAAAGGCCTGCCTTGAATCCGGTGCCCATTTTACCTCATTTTCCTTCTTTAACATATCTGTGATGTGTCTAACTATTTCGGCATAATTGGGAATGAATCTTCTGAGAAAATTGATCCGCCCTAGGAATACCTGTACTTCTTTCTTGTTTCTGGGGAGAGATATACCGTTTATAGCTTCCACCCTTTTAGGATCGATTTTGACCCCATCTTTAGTTACTATATGTCCTAGGAGTTTACCCTCTTCTAATGCAAAGAAAGATTTTTGAGGGTTAAGAGAGAGTCCATACCTCCTGCATTTCTCAAAGGTCTTCTGCAAATGCTGAACATGCTCGACATCATCCTTTGAAAAGACTGTTATATCATCTAGGTACACCACCGAAACTTATCCTGTTCTCCAACAAAGGTTATGTCCATCGCTCTCTGAAACGTAGCCCCTGCATTGATCAGTCCGAATGGCATCCTGGCATACATAAATGTCCCCCAGGGCGTGGTGAAAGCTGTCTTTTTCTGGTCCTCTGGGAATACAGCCACTTGATTATATCCCGAGAACCCATCCATCATGGACATTCTAGAGGCCCCTACCACCTTTTGCAGAATATGATCCATCTTTGGTAGTGGATAGTTGTCTTTTAGAGATGCCCTATTCAGGTTCCTGAAATCCACACACAACCTGATTTCACCATTCTTCTTACGTACTGGGACTAAATTGGCCACCCATTCGGAATACCTTAGTGGCACTATAATTTTTGCTTTCAGTAACTTTTTTATTTCTTGCTCAATCGAGGGTAGCAACAGGGGATTAATCTGCCGGAGCTTTTGCTTGTGGGGTTTTGCGTCTGTCTTCAATGGAATTTTATGCTGCATCACACTGACATCAAAGGTTTTCAAATCTTGATATGACCAAGCAAAGACATCTTTGTAGGTTTGAAACATCTTCTGGTACGACTGTCTGTATTCATCTGAAACTTTCTTCGAGAGCTTCACAATATTTGGATCTTCTTTCGTACCCAGATTTAGATCTTCGACCTGATCCTCGGTCACCATTTTGTTTGGATGTAATGGGACATCATATTTATTGAACAGTTTCTCCAAAGGTACCAGTCCTCGGGGAATGACGTTCCCTTTCAGCTGCAGGAATCTGTGACCGGCTATTTTCTCTTCAAGCTTGTCCTCTGGGATGTCCGCGACTTCTTCTTCTTCACAGTTGTCAATCTCTAGATTGGAAAATTCCCCCACAGTCTCTAAAAACCTCTTCATATGCTCCTCATCTTCGAAGACCTGCCAGTGCTTGACATTATCAAGAATGGAAGGCCGGTATCTTACCTCAATTTCGTATCTCAGAAGAGGGTTCTGAGGTGGGCGGAATGTACTAGCAGCCACAGCCAAGGAGTCTGCCATTATGTTATGTTCCCTGGGCATAAACTGAATGTTAAATGCCAGAAAATAATTCTCCACAAGATCCCACACTTCGTTTCTGTAGGCCCTTAGCCTCGGATGCTTCGCTTGACACTGATTTTTCACTTGCCTCACCACCAACTCTGAGTCTCCCATCACCTTTAGACTCTGTATCTTCATGCTTTTATGTTTGCAACCCCAGTATGAGTGCCTCGTACTCAGCCACATTATTCGTGGCCTCATATTCTAATTTAAAGGACAGGGGGACCCATTGACCCATAGGTGATATAAGCAACACTCCAGCCCCGTTCCCTTCTCTGGAATTTGCTCCATCAAAGTGGAGTGTCCAGATGTCAGATTCATGGTCCAGCTCTGATAACTCAGTCTTTATCTGGCAAAATGAAGGTTCATGAGCATATTCCTGATCCTCCTCCAACATCAGACAGGAAAAATCTCCATCTCTGCTGTAAACTGGGGAGTTCACTGAATCCCCTGCTTTTGTGACTGTCTTGACGAACCTAGTCTCTCGGTACAACCTCCTTTCTTGACCACCAAAGACAGGGATGGTGGCGTACGACAGATCCAACTTGATCGATCCTCCAATTCTAGTCCCCCAAGACCTTGACAATAGCATACCAAAGCGGGCTGGGATGTCAGCCACTACGATATCCATTACCACACTCTTGGCAGGGATCTGAGCCAGGGTGACTGCTAGGTCCTTGATCATGCCCAAGCACTTCACTCTTTTGGAATCAAAGGAGTAGAGATCTTTATATGGGCGAGTGATTTGCAGCCCCAATTGCTCCATGACAGACAGGGGCATCAAATTGTGGGACGCTCCCGAATCTAACATACAGTTATGCAATAGTAGATCATGGATTACTAGAGATACATAGAAAGGGGGGGTGGAGGGGTCTAATTCCTCGACATGGGGGCCGAACACTACCATGGGCCTTTCTTCTTGTAAGTTAAGACTGTCCGGAATGTGTGGGACTTCAGGAGCTGAAATGAAAGAGGAGACTTGTGACTGATATGCAGGCTGCTTCAATAATTCAGACAGAGGGACAAGTATTTTAACTTTTTCAAGTTCCTTTTGCAAACTGAAGGCAGATGAGGGCTTTTCTATTGGGACTTCCTTTTCTTTTGACTCTTTGTTTGGCACGGTAGACTTAACTTCTTTAGCTGGGGTTTTATTTTCAGGAGACACGGCTACTTGAGAGGAGGAAGGCATATGACTGTCAGGTTGCAAGGATTGGTTAAGAGGCTTCTTACCTTTGTCCGGAGATTCTTGAGTATTGGCCTCTTTCTGTGCAGGTGCTGACCTTTGGGGTGCATCTTCCTCTTCATCTTGAGTGCGGGTCCTTTTCTTGGAGGACCTGAGGTCATATTTCCTGTTAAACTGAGCTTGCATGAAATCAACGAACTGTTTGCAGTAGTCATCGATTTCTGGCTCTTCGGCATCCTCGCTATTCTTCGCTTCTGAGTGAGGTTGTAGTGCACCCTCCTCACTTTCTTGCACAGGGCACTCTATGTCATCATTGTCTGAAAAAACAGGACATGCTTCATCTTGCTCATAGGAGGGGTCTTCGTGGGAAGCCTCCATTTGTCCTTCTAAGTACAAAGGGTGCGGTACTTGGTCTTGTTGCTCCTTCTGCCCCCTCTGCAGTATCTGCAAGGGTGGTTATCTGTATTGAGGATTGAACCCTCTGTTTGGAGCATTCTGAAATCTCTTTGGTGGAGAACTTTTAGCTTCCATCTCTAGCTTGACCAACTTGCTAGAGAGGTTCTTGATCATTTTATTCATCTCTTCGATCTTGTCATTTGCTGAGTCTCTGTCTTGATTTGAAGTAGATACTTCTTCTTTGCCCCTTCTTCTAGTATCATGTTCTTGCTTTACTTTGGACTTGCCAGTTGAGACAAAGTTTGCTTCTATTTCCAATGCATCTGTCTGTGCATCGTCCAGAGTGGCTGGCTTTCTCTCCCTCAGTGAGAAACCAAACTCGGAATCAAATGCTGCCACGAAAACAACCTTGGCAGCGGTCTGACGGGGCTTCATCTCAGCTGGGAGGCTGTAATACAATTTGTTAAACCTTCTGATGAACTCTGATACCCCTTCATTATGCTTCTTTTTAAGGGTGTTGAACTCGGTTAAGGTATCCCCATGATCTTTCCTATCTCCCCACTTTTTCACGAAAGCTTCTTCCATGGCCTCCCAGGTGTTGATGGAATTAGCTGCGAGAGACTTAAACCATTTTCTAGCCTCTCCATCTAGGGACTGCACGAACAATCTCAGAACCACATCCAAATGCTCCACGTTAAAGTTCTCTGCGAAAGAGAAGAAGATTTCAACATGTTTGTAGGCATCAACACCGTTCTCCCCATTGAATCTGGGTAGAATCTTCAAATAGTCTTGTGGCATGTCATTTAGAACTGCAGGCAGCTGTAAAGGGGCATACCTGTTTTGTAAAAAGCCAGGTATATTTGCCATTGGGGGAGGTGGAGGTAGAATAAGAGCCTGAGCAGTGAGTGGTGGAGGAGGTGGTGGGAGTTGAGTATGAATAATGATGGGGATGTAGTGAACAGCAGCTTGAGAACTTGATGAGAAGGTAGGGCTGTCAACAACAGATACTTCAGTGACCTCTTTGACCTCTTCAACTTCCGGGGTAGGATGAAAAGAATAATGTGGAGTATAACTAGACTCAGCTTCGTCTTTGATACGGACACCTTCTCGATAAGGGCTGTCTGAGTAATAACCAGTATCTCTTGTAATGGGGTTAGAGCTTTGTATTTGGGCGACCTGAGAAGAGGAGGGCTGCAGATATGGAAAGTTTTCAAGGGAAAACTCTGGAATATCAGTATGAACTGGTGGCCTTTCTCTCCAGCCTCTTCTATGTAGGATTCGCTCTGGGTCAGACACAGAGGGTGTCCTTGACTGAGACGTATCTGACCTTAGGTGTGGCTTACGGGGAGCCAGGACTGCAAATATGTTTATCTGAAATATGAATGTGGAGTCGCCAAGGTGAGGTATGCACAACTCACAACTCTTCGTGCTCACCTAACTGAAGAGTGGACGGGTTTTGTCGAGGCCCAGGGACTTAAATTTCTTCAACTTCGTCCCCGGAAATGGCGCCAAAAAGATGTTGTAACTCCTAGAGACAGTCTAGAGTTGTTATAGACCAGTGCCTAGGACATCTTATGAGGTGTAAAGAGCGGGGTATTTGAAACAACGTTTAATCCTTTAACATGACAGTGCTCTTACACTACTTCCTTTGAAATAGAGAATAAACTAGAATGGAACCAGAACTTCGGACAGTTTGAAGTATTAGGAATAACACTGAACAAATGCAATGCTATATTCAGATACTACTGCATCAGACAATTTTAAGACAGGTCACCATAATCAGGGCCAGGTTCATGATATATTGTAGAGAAGGTATATATAAAAACGATTACAGAGATGTATAGCAAGAAGGAGATATCGGCTGTCAAATAGACGATACTAAGAAGAACTTCATGATATAGGATGGGCTTAAATAGCTAAGAATCCATACATACCAAGAACTCCCGTCAATAACATTTCAATACAGCCAATATAGTTGAAATACGCATGAAATACAGGTCGAACAATATATTACTCCTGAGCCATTTAAAGTATCAAGCCGCTACTGATATAAGTATCAACACGATAAATTCATATCAAAAGACGAGGGACACTCGCATTCCAGGATGTAATACTAGAGACATGAACGTGAATGAATTGAACAATAGAGAAACACACACACTACCATACAACCATGTCCAGAATCCTTACTAAGGTGAAGCTTCTTATTATTGAGACCCAACGGGCTCTTCCGGGCAGTATCTGAACTTTCACAAAACATACACACAGGAAATTATTACACAATCAATTTTTCTGAAGAAGTGGAACCTTGTTTTCTTCTTTTCCCTGTATTATATAGGATTCCTTCTGCCTTTCAGCGAGAAGATATTTTCTGAAAATATCTCTCTCGCGTGAAAAAAATTGTTAACAGTCATTGTCAAAACCACAAAATTGCATGATGGGGAAAACAGCCCTTCCATCATGCGTAACAGGCCCCGGGCCAAACTTAAAACAAAAACGTAGGCCAATGTCTGATGTAAAAGTAAAAATGCAAGAGTGGGGGGGAAAAACCACCCACTCGAAAATTTAAACAAAACATAACAGAATGAAAGTAAAAGGCCGTTTTAGGCCATGTCAAGAGTAAACATGAGGTGTCATGAGTGCTGCTGGGTCGAGGCTGTAGTAGATGCTGGAGGAGGCACGTCGGTGGAGGGACTAGCATGCTGAGTCAGGAACAGTGTCAACCTCTGCTGGCTATCTGGATTTGGTTCTGGCATCTCTGAGAGTCTCTCCACCCTGGTGAATGCTTCGCCGAGGGTGTGAATGTCTACATTAGTTGGAAGCCGATACTTTATCATATGGAGGAGACTAAACTCCTTCTTGAGGATTATGATGATGGTAGTGGCCTTGAGCTGAGTTGCTTTGCCCATTTGAAGATCTGACCGATTCCTTTCTGTTTCTAGGAGTGGTGTGTATTGATCGGGGTGCATGAGTACAGCAGGGGCGTTTGGTTCCCAACATGAAGGGAGGCCGGCTGTGATGATTTCATCCCACACCTTGTCGAACTGCTCCACAATGTCTGCTACCTGTTGGAGAACCCTCGAAGCTGCCAATCGAGCCTCCTCTTTCTCTATAATTTTCTGACATTCGTTGATCTCCATAAACTGACTAGGAATGCCATGTTTTCCCACGTCATTTTCCCTTAGTGTATAGAGAAAGGATATGTAATTGCCGGCATGTCGAGCTCTATTAGGCAGATTATCCCCCGCTTCCTGCAACCTTCTATTTAGATAGGGAAGGGTAGACTTGAGTTCTCCTATCATCGTCAGGAACTCCCACTGCTCAGTCACAGCCACAATTATATCCGACCAGATCAGGCTTCTGGCCTCGACCAGGGTGAGATTTCCCTTCGCTTTACTCCTCAACTCGGCAATGGTCTGTTGTTGCTCAGTCGTGGTCTTTTTTCCTTCCTCAACTTCTCTTTGCAGCCCTTCAATTGTTCTGACCTTTTCGGCCAGGGTGCCCTCCAAACTCTACCTTTTGCTTGGGCGTAGTTGTTTGCTTCTCCAACACTTCTATCTCAGCCATAGCTGTGGATAGTTGTGCTGTTGCTGAACCAGTCCCACTTGATGTTTCGGCTGCATGGCAACTGTGCGTGTCCCACCGGGTCTGCAGCTCAGTAGCTCTGCTCTCAAGCTCTTCAATATTTTTAGCCAGTTTTTCCTTCTCCTCTCTTTCTCTGGAAAGTCTAGCAATCAGCTCGTTTTTCTCCTCCTCCACATGCACCAGTTCATCGGTCTGTACCGGATGTGAAGCTGGTATGCCAGCCCGTTTCTTAGCCGCTGTAATGTCCTTCTGCAATTTGGCTATTACTGCAGCTTGCATTCCCTTCCCTCCTTCGTCTGAATTTTTAATCTTCTCTTTAAGAACGCGCACCTGATGTGCATTGGCACGACAAGCACTCTGTTCTGCTGAAAAAGAGTCCCTCAGGTTGTCGTATTTCTGCTCTGTCTTCCTTAGGGCAAGGGTGATACGACGAAATCATTAGAATGAATAGAGGCGCGACAGCGGAGGAGTGTAGCGGAGTCCGTGCGGAACCTTGTGCAGTTCTTCATATCGACAGCCAATTCAAGCACCTTATAGCTCGGAACATCTGAATTCGGGTCCAGGATAGCCTCGGTCATAGACAGTACCAGGTCTTCGGTGTCTGCATTGACCGAAGCAGAGAGTCTGGTGTGATATTTCTCAACGAAACCTCCTAATTCAGCCCTGTATTTGTCTCGGACAGCTTTATTTGTCAGCTCCCTTTCTTTTGTCTTGGAAGGAGGAGGCTCGACGATGGCCTGAGTGACTTCAGTGTAGTCAGAGGAGGCAACGCTGTCTCTTAGAACCACTATTCCTGCCTTGCCTTTATCAAACTCCCCGAATTTGGTAAAGGGCTCCAAAATTATCCCTTCCCCGATGACCTCAGCTTCACTAGTGGCCACCTTTTGCCTCTTGGGTGGTGGTGCTCCGGAAGTACCAGCTTCCTGCTCATTGCCCCCTTTATTCACTTCTTCTTCTCCTCCTGTAGCAGACGAGTCCGTCTCCATCTGCGAAAACATAGGCCAGACTTCAAGATTAGCCCTCCACTCCAGAAATGGCCTGGACTCATGAATGTAGGGCGCAGACCTGTTTCTCTTTCTTTTATTTGAGATGATTTCCCGTGGGTCATAAACCCATCTCTCCCCTAATCTCAGGTCCATGTTCTGCAACATTTTTTCAACAATTGGGAGGGCATATCTAGAATTTACAAGAAAGGGGCCAATATTGTCGGGAAGCTTCAGGATGTAGCCTTTCTTAGCGGGGACGAAATGAAGCTGTTCAGCCTTGAGGGCTTGCCGGATGTACTCAAGGGCGTAGACTCGTCCGACAGGAAAAGCTGGGAGCTGGTAGGGGGCTACCTCGGCTCCATAGACACAGATTTCAGTATACTCCTCTGATAGGAACCAATCGCCGGTACACTGGTACTTCCCAGCCTGTAACCAGCGCTTCATCTCTGGGAAAACCCTAGGGGAAGGCACGTCGTGAATGATGGTATAGGCAATGGACATGAAGGTATTCACGAAATTGACATAACCTTCTCCCCTGGGGAGTTGACGAACAGAGCAATTCCAGTGGAACACTGGCCTGGGCTGGGAATTTTCAGAATACATCCTGTCCAGCCCCAAATGATTAAACTTGTCCGCATGCTGGAACAGGAAGAGGTAGAACACCAACGAGCAAAAACGAAACTTTCGGGCTTGAGCGAGCTCTCGAAATTGGTCCGGATGGTAAAGGAAAGGAAACCTGGAATATCCAGTGTAACTCCATTCTGTGTCATAAGCCACAAAAATCGAATGCATACTGAAGAGATGTCTTCAGGACTCCCTACCCCTAGGAGGCCGGCGATGAGGGACAGAACAGGACGCACTTCCTCGGCAAACAGACTCAATGGGAACGGCTCCAATGGGGGTAGGGCCGTTGCTTGATCAATGGTTATGGCGGCTATGAAGGCACGGCGGGCTTCCCTCGACAGCTTATTAAACTGTGCGAGCAAGGTTTCATCTTTGAAACTGAAGTAGGCATCGCTGGAAGGGAAACGGAGGGCCTGCCTAATAACATCGGGAGAAAGGGAAAAAATTACGTTACCCTGAGGAGAAATGAAAGCATCCCAATGCGTATCGTAGGAGTCCCTAAGCCAGACAATAAAATCGACACAGGAATGGACTTGGGGGGTAATGTGGTGATAGAAGCCGGACGCGACCACTCGGAAACGATCAGCACTTTTACAGTGGCGGCCAAACAGTAGGGGCTTGATACTCCGTATGTCGAAAGGGTATTTCGGGTCACAGATACCCGCCTGCAAGTCACGAAGGGGTTCAAAACCAGGGGGGTTTCTAGACTCATGGAGTTGGGGAGTTTCAGGTTCGTTCTTCTTGGGCGTTCCTCTCCCCATGGCAGTTATTCAACAATTTGGAAAAGAGAGAAAGGAAAAAGATGGAAAAACGGAAAATGGATTACCTGAACAGAGGGTGACAATGCTTGGGAAAGCGACAAGGGGAACCGTGACAGTGACTTGGACAAACCCGGCGTTCTTCCCTACTCGGTATTCGCCGTAGAAAACTACCTGAAACGATTTACCAGAGAGAAATACGGGAGTTTTTTTACCATTCGGGCGGACTGTTTAGGTTAAAAGGTGAAAATGTAAGAGAACAGAGGGCAAGTGTCGTAAGGACACTGACACTGAGACACGTGGCGCGTGGGGATTGGGTAAATCAGGATGTAGGTGAGCGCCTCGTGTCGGATTAAAAGTTGGTACGGGTCTTAGTACCAGCTGTCCTAATAGACTTACCTTACCGTTATTCCATATGCGCTGTCCAATCTTTAACATGTAGGATTTCCCCTTGCCGGACTAACACATATCTTTCCCCGCTGCGTAGGCCCACCTTAACTCCGCCACGAGACAGCGTCCCGTGGCCTAACCTTGCTGTTACTTTCCAACCGTAAGGTCTTACCATGCCACGTGTCGTAGATCCGCGGGGGTAAGGGCCTCGTCCCTTCCCCACAGCTCGACCCCCTCGGACTTACTCAGGTACAACGTAGACATAACCCGAAGCCCTTTTCAATAATACGGGTTGACATACCATGCCGCGTCCCCTTTATATTTGCATTTGAGTTCATTTATTAATCCGACTATAACCGCTTAGTGCTGTTTCTTCCTTAGTTTTAATATATGTGCGCTTCACCACCTTTTCGCTTTTCGGCCTTATTTAATTTAACACTTGCCACTTGATATAAAACTTTGACATAAGGCCTGTTCCTCCTTTTGGTACTCCCGTGGCTAGTGCTAAGGATTGAACAACAGGGGGGATGTTAGGATATTCTGACACATAGGAAATAGTTAATTATAACTTGGTCTAGTGTAGAGTTAGGAAAAGTGTGTTTCTTTACTATGTACATTTGTAACGTATAATCAGATGGTCACGATATGTAGTGATCTGAAGGTTCACTCTCTCCTCAGTATTGCCGACACTTTATTTGTGTCTTAACACCTGATTGGTCCATGATCTCTATTTAAAGAGCATGGAGGGTCATTTTTCAGGTAACCATTTATGAGAGAATATTATGTAAATTTTCTTTCTTTATATTAATAAATTGCTTGAAGTGATCGTGTTGTCTCAGGTAGTGGATTGTTTCCCTCTTTGAGGGTTTTAACCACGTCAAATACTAGTGTACTGATCTGTGATCTATTTGTGAGTGGTGGCCTTTGGTGTTTGATCTAAGGAACCTACCCTGTAAATTCCTACAACCATGTCCATCTACTTCTAAAATTAACATGATCTCTTATATCACTAGTGAAACCATTTAGCCTCATGACCCTCGGGGGGTGCTTACAGAATACAAATCTCATGGTGGCACAATGCCACCTTTTGTGGAAGTAATCACCCCTTCAATGGTCCCACCACCACCTAATGACACTGGTCAAAAACTCCATCCCAATATGGAATATGATCAGGATACTATGCCCACATATCACTTTGCCACTTTTAATGGTTCCCTTGACATTGAGTTGCCTTCAAATAAGGCCATCTTACGGGTCATGGATTCACAAGATAAAATAAGGGAGGTTATGCCTCATGATCTATCTCTCTCCTGCATATGGAATGGATGGATATTGGAACTCAAAATATTGAATTGATCTAGGGGGGATTTCTTAAGTCATATAATGAAGTACTGCCCTTATACTCATTAAAATAGAATATTTCTAGCATTGAACTTGCCACCATATTATCCACTCTAACCTCCCCCGTCGAAGGATGTCTTATTCCCTCTCCCTGTCTTGATCTTTATCAATGTTAGCCTCACTCTCATGTGAGAAAAACAATTATAAATCCAAAAATATAATGAAATTAATTAAATCTTGAAAATTAGGAATTTATGCCTAATTTTCAAGATTGAGTTGGTTCCTCTTAATTAGGAGTTAGTTTAGGCCTACCTAATTTGGCTCCTATATTAGTGTGTGGTTGAGATATTTTCTCAACCAATTTGTCCAAGATAGACACACTATCTTGAGACAAACTTCCTCATCTATTTATTTGTATTATAACATTATTTTAATAATTAGAGTATGAGGAATGCATTAAGGATCTCAAGCCTTTTCCACCATGAGTGAATTTGTGTATGAATCTGTATGTTTTTATGTGTGTTAATTTTGCATGATTATCCTACATGTGGTATCATATCCTGAATATGTCAGGATTTTTTGAAGACAAGGGTTATTTTAATTCAGAATAATTATGTGTGTGGATGATGTAGAGTGGACCTGCGTACTCATGAAATATTTTCTCCGCATAATATCCTTCCTTTGAAAAGTGGATTTGTGTGTGGAAATGAATACCTCACTAGAGTTGTCGTTGATCCAACAAGAGGAAGAGAACAATGTAATATGGATTTCCAGTGCCTTGTGAAATGTTGGTAGAACATGTTGCATGGTGATGTACTGTGCAGGAGGGGATTCTCGGACCCAACCTGTGCACATGTCGAATTTTTTTTTTAAGGTGATTTCATGGAGACCTGTTATTCTTGTCGATGGAACTTACGCTACATAGAGCGTTGCCTAATAATTAGTCGTTGTTACTAAAAGAGTTTCCTTTTTTTATTTGCATCTTCCTCCTTTTCGAAGCAAATAAGTGATTCCCACCATGGTTCCGTTGCGGTCAAATATTCCATAGCACTGATACTACTCACCACAAATGTCTCCACTATCCAGACCAATAGCACGAGTAACATGATTTCCCGCACAACCACTCAACAAACAGAAAAATGATGGACAAATAATGCACACATAACTCTTTATTTTCCTCGGATATTAAATGGCCACACCAAGCAAGTGCTTGGGAACTCACCAGATTCATAACAATGGAACGCCCTTCTTCTGGCTTTGATGGCCATGCTAATTGGTTGATGCACTACGACCTTCTTTAGTGACTTCTCATTGTTCGCACGCCCTCGACTGACAATTCCTTATCACACAACAGAAACACATTCCTTAAGGTCAATTGAAGTGTCGAAATTATTTTTGATTTTATGCATTATCTTTAAAAAAATAATAGCATTCACTTTTAAAAAGTGACTCCACAAAGTTCACCTTTTAAATTTTATTTTTAAAGGAAATAAAATGGACTCCATAAAATTCTTTTAAATGGGAGCTTAAAAGAAATTAAACAAGGATGATAAATTAGTGTTTTAAAGTGAATGGTGGATAATGCTAAGAGAGGAGGAGTGGAAATGAGAATTACTTCACTTTTTATATTTTTGGGTTCAAGCATTTGTAAAAAAAAATGCTTTTTGGAGAGATAAGGAGTATTTGTAATTTTTTTGAGTGATAAGGTGAAATTTCTTTTGTAATATTTGGAGTAATAAGTGAATTTTTATTTCTTGGAAAATAAGTTTTTTTGGAGTGATAAGGATTGATTTTTGTTTTAAATCTGGAGTGATAAGTAGAAGCTGATTGTTGAAGTAAAATTTTAACCTCTAGGTGGTTCAGTCAGTTTTGAAGACAATTTCCTCTCAGGAGTTTTCACAATCTGTGTTTGAGAAGCTTCAACGAAGATGTTGCAAAGAAGAAAGGCTAATGTACCTTGAAACTTAATAAAATCATATTTTTTTGTGGTAATCATATCCTAGATCCACCCGAAATTGAATAAGGGGATATTAGGTACACCGTGTGTAGTGAATGCATGTACATGACTTGTGCCCAACTTTTTTTTGACGCTCTCTTTGTAATATGGTACACAAAAAATTACGCATCTGCATGCACATAAGAAAGTTTAAGTACACAAGTCATCAAGCTTAAGTAATCAAGCTTATGTAATCAAACTTAAGTACATAGGCACAAAAAATCACATGCATTTGTGCAACACATCATCAAGTTGATAAATAGGTCTTATATAGCCACATTCCACATCATTCAATCAAAGAATTCAAGTTAAAGATGCTACAAAATCAAGCATTCCAAGACAAGAAGACATCAACAACAATTTTTGTATCACTTGCAGATAAACATTTTTGTGACTGAGTTGAATTGTATGGGAAAATTCTTGGTTGAAACCAACACCCAAGTTTGAATTGATAAGGGGGTCAACCTAAGACAATTTAATTCAAGTAATTTTTCAACTGCTTCATATTATTTGAACTTGTCATTTTTCTTTTGGGTTCATTTTCGACAGTGTTCAACACCCTTAATTTTCAAATAAATCACAATCAAGTGAGTATATTCAAGGAAGTACAAAGTTCCAATGAAGTAATCAAGCAAGTTCAAGCAAGTGAGCTAGTACAAGTGAGAATGCCATCAAGCGAGTGTGACATTCAAGCAACAACACAAGCAAGCGTGTCATTCAAATCAAGCGAGCGAGTTCAATCCAACAAGTTCACATCAAGTGAGAAATTTCAAGACAAGCGAGTGAGTTGACATGGCGAAACACATCCACCTGTTACAAGTTCTTCACAATTTGATTCTATCAAGTGCTAAAGACATGGTGCAAATTAGCAAAGCAACTCTTGCTGATATTTCAAGGCATCTACAAAAGACAAATGAAACGATTGAGTTCCTTCGACTGGAGTCGCAACTACAAAGAAATGAGTT
Source organism: Pinus albicaulis (assembly GCA_034641835.2). Classification (NCBI taxonomy): domain Eukaryota; kingdom Viridiplantae; phylum Streptophyta; class Pinopsida; order Pinales; family Pinaceae; genus Pinus; species Pinus albicaulis. The sequence goes on along the minus strand of MU968359.1, from coordinate 14,318,756 downwards.
GCAAGAGAAGAGTGATGCTTCCGATTCTTTGAACCATACTAATAAAGATGATTCTAAGCCATTCATCCAAACATCTTCAAGTGTCAAAGTTGTTCAAGTTCAACTTTATTCCAAAGCAATCATCAAGCCATGGGAAGAAATCCAAAGTAACAGAAATCAACGAGGATTAGGATATGTCAAAGATGATGACAACTTGCATATCCCATATTATTCAAAACCCATCAAGTTCGTCGGTGCAGGCTTTCTTGAACAAATCACATCAACAAATTATGTGAAAGTTGCAGACAAACCAGCATGCACGCAAACCAAAGTTAGAGTCAAACAAAAATGCTCACATTGTCAAATCACAGGTCATATGGAAGATCATTGTTTTGATCTCCATCCTTGTCATCATTGTGGAAATCCGAATCATTCATCATAGAAATGCTACAACCAAAACCAATCGACCAGATTGAAGATCAATTATGAATGGATTGTTCCCTGGGAATGGTCGTCAACAGTCAAAATATTGTATAAGTTTTACAATCGAATTCAATCATACCTATTACAGCCGATAGTCAAATGAATATGGTACTCTCATGCAGTTTAACGGGGGAGTACACCAGTGGAAAACTTCTACACTTGAAAGGGGGGAGTTCAGGAATAATTTGCAGAGGATTGTCTCTCCTTTCAGCTGACAAAGGGGGGAAATGATAATGACATTGAAGGTGGTTATCAGACTGAAAATTTCGACCACATCAGCAAAACCAGCTAGTGGGTGTTAAAACATCCAAGAAACTAGTGGGCATAAAAAATGAGTAGTTTCGACATCAACAAAATCAACAGTGAGTTGTTTTTGACATCATCAATATCATCAGCCAATGGGTGATCATCATCAGTAGATTCGCCAGTGGGTGTTCTCAAATTTTTTCAGTGGAAAAAGGATGTTCATTTCAAGCAAAGGACAAATGGATCATTTTGTATCTTGGCACGTGATGAAGTTTTCAAGCAAAATTCAAAGATGAATAAGACATGCAGCTGACTCATTGTCTCTTCAGAATGCATTTTTTTCAGCATCCATCTTTGGCAGTTTTTCAGGAATGTTTTTGAGGATCAACATGAGAACTTGGAAGATGGTTCCTCGTTCTTATTTTGGATTTATAATTTAGGGGGGGAATGTTAGACTCACTCTCATGTGAGCAAAAAAATTATAAATCCAAAAATATAATTAAATTAATTAAATATTGAAAATTAGGAATTTATGCCTAATTTTCAAGACTAAGTTGGTTTCTCTTAACTAGGAGTTATTTTAGGCCTACCTAACTTGTCTCCTAGATTAGTGTGTGGTTAAGATATTTTCTCAACTAAGTTGTCCAAGATAGACGCACTATCTTGAGACAAACTTCTTCATCTATTTATTTGTATTATAACATTATTTTAATAATTAGAGTATAAGTAATATAGTAAGGCTCTCAGGCCTTTTCCACCATGAGTGTGTTTGTGTATAAATATGTATGTTTTTATGTGTGTTAATTTTGTGTGGTTATCCTACAATTATCAAGGAGCTACCTTAACTCATGATATCATTCACCCTTTATGTCCATAATAAATTATTGATAATTTTATGGTTCTATGGTATCCTTGGAATCATCCACCTTTAGGATCATGAAACCTTAATTGGATGTGGCATGGCCCCATGATGGTGCGCCATATATTGCCGACAACCTCACGTGAATTCATACATTGGAATCCTTGGCCTATTTCTGATAATGGGAACTACATTGCATATTAACCCATAAGACTGTGTCATGCTTCATATATATGTATATAAAAATTTCAAAAAAAAGAAAACCTTCATCTTTCTCTACATTATATCACTAAAATTGACATATAGGACTAGGATCCGCTAATTTTTTTTTTTTGCATTATTGGCCTTTTCTGTCACCATTTAACCTTTCCTTAGGGCCCACTTCATCAGGATACGACATTAACCACTCCATTATACACATCGTAACTTGTACAATATATCCTACCCTCCATGGGCACCCTAGAGTTTCACTTGACTTCCATTCGGTGTCCATGTTGCAATTATTCGTAGGTTCGAAGATCCTCTTTACAACCTTCCATGACATCGAATATGAGCCTCATGCCCTTATTTGTCTATATTTTTTTATATCACGCTATATGCATTCCCCACAATTTTTATCATGTTTCTTTATGGTCGCCTATGCTCATGGTCCTTAATGGCTTGCTAGGTGTTTTCATATCGATTCTTGCCTTCATTTTTCTCACTGTATTTGTAGCCCTGCTTGACCTCTTTCCTTTTTTAAAAGCCTTGACTCCATCTGGAAACAATCCATCACCTTTCAAAGAGATCGCTACAATGAGTGGGTTTCCATTGCTAAACACTTAGTCATTGCTCCCTGCTTTTCAACCTTTGGTTCGTCAATCACCCTCACAACTTGTTGCATATTGTTATACCACTCATATGTGTGGGATGAGGTTCCTTTTGGTCTTCTTTTCATGCTCATTAGACAATGAAAATCCCAAGCTCATTTTTCTATATTTTCATGCTCATTAAATCTATATGAAAATGTCAAGTACGTTTTGGTCTTCTTTTTCATGGCTCATTAAACTCATGAAAATCCCGAGCTTCTTTTGCTACAATATTTTCATGCATGTGAAATCTATATGAAAATGTCGAGTTATTTCTGTCTTTTCCTTATCGTTATTTAAATTTAAATTTTACTAGTGATATCTTGTCCATTCTCAATATCATTAAACCATGAGAATGATATGATCGTACTTTTATCTCTTTTTCATCCTAAGTATAAACTTTACGAAAAAGGAGCCTATTGAACTTAATTTTATTCTCTTTCATAGTCATTAAACTATGAAGGGGATACATTATACAAAAGGGGTTGGGGAGTCTTTTTCACTTATCTATATTTTGGAACTTTTATATCACCTTTAGACATGGCACTTTTTATATTCATACTCTTATAGTTGTTTTTTGTCAAAATTTTGAACAACACCATCAACTTGAGTTAATTCACTCTGTGATTGAGTCAATATCTCACCTGATTGGTAACCTTTCCAGTCTCTAGGCTTTGGTGATGCAACCTGTGTCATCATCATGTATGCTGCTATTATTTAGTCTATGCTTCCAAGTTAACTATTATGTTTTTTTGTTATATTTTCAAAGGAATTATCATTCAAGAGTCGGCCATCTTCACATATCATCGTACCTTTTTTGTCGAACATCCCTGTGTGAGTTGTACATCATGTCTTTATTTACTAGAATCAAAGACCTTATCTTTGTGTATGTTTCATGCCAATGATGGTGGATACATCAAGGCCACCCTCCTTCGTTGGATCTCTTCCCATCGATTTCAAGACCTTATCCTAGATGTAGATTTAGAAATACTCTAGTACCTTGGAGTTTGTAGTCATCAGTGGTAGGTTTCCTTATGATTCGCATTGGCTTTTCATTATTGGCCCATGTTGACCAATTCTATACAGTTCTCGACTTCAGATCATTCATTTTCACTCTGTAGACTATGCTAGGTACATTTATAACTATTCTCATTATCGATGATCTTACAGAATACATCAATGTATGGTAATTAGATGGTATCCCTACATGCTCAATATAATCTCATTCATTTTCAAGTAGTATATTCATACCATCAAGACATATCGAATACCTTTGTGCATCAAGGCCACTTCACTCATGATAATTTCCTCCACCAAGTTGCAATTGGATAACATATTATGTACCCTAAGGGCCATCATTGGGGGCACTCCCATCAGTGTTGAGCCTTACTAATATTTATCATGCCAGATATCTACATTGTATCATGACTAGTCCTTGATGAAATTATTCCATAGTATGCTGAGTGGGTACCCATTCTTTATTCTCTCGGTATTTAATATGGGTACACCTACCTTGGTGATGTACTTATTTATGTATTTGAATATACTTTCGTGTCTCTTCAGGTCTCTTGTCCACGGACTCTATCTGCCTCACTCACTAGTTTACTTATTGTAATGTATTTTAGCCATAATATTCTCTTTTGATCTCATACATTAGGGGGGCATATTTTATAGCTCCAAAATACACCCCCTAGGGTAAAGAAAACAAGGCCAACCTTTTCTAAATGAAACGATCAAATTGTGATTAGTGACACATTAGAAAAATGGTGCTTTGAGGGATAAACGCTCTTGCCTAGTGGTGGGGACTAAACCAAAGTGCCCAGTAATGCTCCTACTTAGTTATGGGAACCAGACTAGTAGCCTATCAATGCCCTCTTTGTACTAGAGTTATGAAATAGTGCAAAAATTTTACTAGATAAGCTTGGATTTGTTCCAGTTTAACTAATTTAAGCAAAGTAATCATTGATTTTGTCTAACTTAATCATAACCTATGATATTTTCAAGAAAGTGTATAGGTTCAATGAATTCCAATCAATGAAAATATATATAAATAGAACTCTTCACTATCCATGGGGAGTGTTTGACAGGAAATTCTCTCCTGTGGACATAAGTGAATCCCCTAGATCTATTGGCTTGATCTAGAAACAATAGAAGCAAAGCACTTGTTCTTTCCTTAGATAAATTTTAATATGGAGGAATGACTTACCTTGAGTCCAACGCAAGTTCTCCTCTTCTCCCTACTTGTGAACTTTAGCTCCAACTCCAAATTCTATAAATGGAACTTGCAAAAAAATTATAACAAGCACGAGAACTACAAGATACACATAGTATAGACTAATATCTCTAATCAATAAGTCAAGAATGAATTGAAATACTTATGCATCAAATAGACACAAGTATAGGAAAAAAAATCATTTTGTATTAATGAAATGTAAGAGAATATTACAACCCTTTTACATATCTTGACTATATGGATGTCTCCCACCTAACTTGTCCTTCTTAGCCACAAATAAATCCTTCAATAAAAACTTAAGGATGGTAATGGATCTTTAGGAAAAAGTAGTAGCATCAAGGCATAGCTAAGAGTCTCCAAAATCCAACCTAGACTCTATAGGAGGCAGTGAATTTATAGGGTAAATAGGGTAGTTTGGGTTTTACCAATATAGAATTTACATCCACATATGAGGAAAGATAACCTCTAGGGATAAGAGATAAGACCTCCAGGATAGGAATTAGATATATCAATCAATAGTAAATGGTTAAAACCACCTTATAAGCTTCTGGAAAGAGAATATTCATAATTATTCTTTTATTTTCCTAAAATTATAGAACCATCACACCTATAGAAAAGGAAACATGTGATGGTCAGTGTAGTTTCTTAGTTATGCAACATGCAACCAGTGAAGGTGGCTTGAAGGTAGGGTGTGCTTGGCCAAAACTATGCTTTTAAATTTATTAAACCATAATTCTTGGACTTTTTGGAGAGGTAATTCTTAATGCTTTGCAAAGGGGTGATCACAGGGTTTCAAGGATGTTGATTGATCTAGTTTCCAGGACATTCAAGAAGATGTGACAAAATGACCTATAATATATTTCCCCCTAAAGTACAAAGTTAGAATCAGTGGTTAAGGAATGCAAGGCTTTACTTTGTGACAAGTTCAGATCCAGAAAAGGTTGGTTGAGATCGTCATCTATTACAATACACAATCATCATGATATCATTTCCAAGGTAATCATACCCATACTTAGCCTATAAGCCAATATTACATGTATAATGATCAAAAACTCTCGTCCATTGATGATGAATGGTGGACCCATGCTTGGATGACTTTCTGAATGATCATATCCATCATACTTTGTAATATTGTATGAATCTTAAAAGCACAGCTCGAATGGATGAAACTAGATCCGGGGTCTTCTTCCTCATCACTCAATAGTACAAGTCTAACCATGTGAAAGAATGAGTTGGAGTCGAACATGGAAGACACCATCTGATTATCGAGCAATGATGTAATCCATTAACAAACATGGAGTAACCACCAATAATGATAATGGCCCTCAAGGTACTATAGTACAATCTATGCAATGTGAACAAATGAGTTGAATTCAAACACCATACAGAATCTTCTGGTTGAAGGCCAATGATGAGAACATCTTTCCTAAAATGAGGAAACTTTCCATTGAGGTATGCAAGTTCCAAGGCACTGAAGGGAATTTCTAAGTCAACTTCATGGATAATGTGTTGATTTTTACAGGAAGAGACCCATCGTAGGAGGGCCTTGATGTATCCCCCATCAAAGACCCGAAATGGGTATCAAGATTTGAGACAGAATGTAATGATGTAAAGCTAGTTTAGGAGAGGTAGACATGAAGTAAGGCTTAAGGTATTGTAGTAGATGTCAACTCAGGGTGGATTTTCTCTTGAACATATCGATGAAATTGAAAAGAGTTGGCAGCATTGACTCAAAGACCCGTGATGAAGGTGTGATCAACAGTGAGGCAGGTGGATTCCCCAACCCAAAGCAGTCATGAAGATGAAGTGAAATCGTTTCACGTTTAAGAGAAACTCACTGGAATTAATAGATAAAATTCTAGTTTTCCCAATTTCCCAAACATTTTTGGCCAGTACCTCTTTATTTTTGACAAGATTAAGGAGAATAACATATGCTTAATCAATAAGTTCATTTATGTTAGATCTAAGACTTTTGTGATCCATAATGTAGATAGATAGAAAATCTTTCGGATTAATCACATCATTAGGATTTGGTCAACGTTTCAAACCATCTAATGTCAACCAAATCCTAATGACGTGATTAATCCGAAATATTTTCTATCTATCTACAATAATTTCATTCTCTAGATGAATCCTTCTAAGTATTTTTAATGAACCTTGAGAAGGAGTAGTTCGGTCTCATCATGCTTACTGAGGCCATCATTGTTCAATAATTTTACGAGTACAATGAAAGCATAACTCGACTCATTTTTCATGTTTAGGTAGTTTGAAAAAGAGGTGAAAAATAAAACTCCAAGATGTTCCTTTTCGTAATTTAGTCTCTTGGACCCGAAAAGACGTAAAATAATACCTAGGAGAACCTTTTAGTCATGTTCAGTTAAAGTATTCATTTTATGTAAATAGTCTATCCTAGTCCGAAAAATGGTTAAACTTATACTGGGTAGATGTCTTTTCATTTACTTTAACGAGTTTGAAAATACAAGTTCTCAACAATATTTTCATGTTTTGGGAGTCTTAAAAGCGTTGAAAGAAGACTCTATGGGGTTCATTTTCATAGATTTAATGAGCTTGAAAAAAGTGATAAAAGTGTACTCATTTAACAAAAATACTTGTATTTAACTTATATTTTTAATCTGAAAGGACTGTATTAGTTTGTTGTGCTAAGTGTCCTTTCAATTAATAAATATGTACATATTTTTCTCCATTTGTTTGCTTAAGGATTGAGGAATTTAACCATGAAATATAGATGAAATTGTGAATTTTAAGCATGAAAATAAGCCTAAATAACATTGAACAACAGTGTATAATAGAGAAATAAAACCACACATAACATTTACACAGCAGGCATGATGAAGCAATTCACCCCTCCTAGGCTACATCTATTGGCCCAACTCCGAATGGCATGTCCATCTTTCATTATGCTCAAAATTTTTCAAATACATGTGTTTACAAGCCTCCAGTGGTTGTTTTCTCTAGAAAAATGGCTCTATAATTCTCAAATTAGTCTAGGTAGACTCTTGTTTCACCCAAATTGGTCGAAAATTGACCTGGCTAGGATTTTTCCCAATGTCTCCTACAAAACCTCCACTAAAAATGGAGGACTACAGTTAACTACAATTAAAATGGCATAATCTCCAAATTTTAGTGGGCGCACTAAATTCCCACCAATCAACTAGCCTTCGTATTAAATTTTATGGTCAAGGGGGAGGGGGTGGCCACATGCCAACCCCCAAACCTTGTGGTTAGGCCAACCACTGAGCCCAACCATTGGCTTAATTCATGGTGAATACACATGTGCTAACTTTGAATTGTTAACACCACCGAGTGTTATGGTTTCGAAACCGTCGAACCACAAAAAATGTCGTGGGTTTATAAACGTGGCATGTGACCAATGTAATCGGGGCTGCCGGAGGTCCCCCCCCCCCCCCCCAATATGCAATGTTTTAAACTTCAAATAGATGTGGTGCCCTTAGAGGGTAAGATCCACAGTATAGTGGAGTTGGTGGAAAATGTTGCAGGTGCACCGGAGGTCATGGGATCAAACCCCCCAGACCTCAAAAAAAATTATAGAACCAAATAGGGAGCATGTGGCAGCCTCAGGGCTATTCACGTGTCACCCAACCATTGGCCCTTCAAACATACATACAACCACATCAAACAAACCAGAATGCGCCACTTGGAAAGATCTCATTAGCTTAGAAAATGGAATATTCTCAGGAATATTCCCCTTTTTGCTAACTGTACACTTGCATGCTGACTGGGCATCCCAGTCAAACCTGTCAAAATTTTAGTTGTTTGGGAAATTGATTAGAACGTGATATCTCCCTCATACAACATTGGTTTTTCGAACCATTTGCGACGCCGAAATTAGAACGACGAGATATACCTGGTCGCTCAGGTTCAGTACAGTTTTGAGCACTTTCAATTTTGAGAAAAAATCATGAACTCCTGATCACACCTCCCCATTGGGAAGCTTTTGGACCCCAAAAGACTTGATTACCTATTCAGTAGATGAGGGTACACCTCCCTCACCTTTCCAACTTCCATCCACTTTTCCTTTCTTGGCTTACTGCCTTTGAGCCCAACTCGAAGGTAGTCAACACTTCCCCTCTTGGATGCTCTTGTCCTCCTATCAAGAATTGTATCTTCTTTGAGCTCATTTGGAAATTCTGGCAAGAAATCTTCAATAGAAGGCAACTGAACATCACTTTCTTGATCATCAATCAAAGGTGGCTCATACAAACGTAAGTTTTCAACATTAACAACTAAATACATTTGCATATATGAAGGGAAAAGTTGAAATGCATTGTTAACAACTTGTTTTATGATCTTTAATGGACCATAGCGAATGGGTTTGAGTTTTTTACCTTCTCCTTGCATTCTTTATTTTCTTATGTGAAACAATACCTCATCTCCTTCTTGAAACTTGTGATCAAATATATGTTTGTCATGCCTCTCCTTGTATTTGCTTTGACTCTTCTCAAGTTGTTCTTGAACTTGTTGATGAATAATCTAAATTTTCTCAATGAACTTTCAAGCCTTGTCAATATCACTATGCCCATCAATTGCAACATCCTTCTCAAAAATGAAGTCTAATGGCAATTTCAGAAAATACCAAAAGCATGCTTCAAAAGGTGATGTATTTGTGGAAGAGTGCTTTGCCCGGTTGTAAGCGTGTTGAATGTAATGCAGTTGTTCATCCCATAACTTGGGATGTTTGCTGCAATATCCTCTCAATAGATGCACAATGGTTATGTTCACCACCTCGGTTTGGCCATCAGTTTGCGGATGAAAAGCAGTACTCTTTTTCAACTTTGTGCCCATCATCTTCTAAAGATTGGACCAAAAATTCCTAATGAACCTAGAATCCCTGTCACTAACAATAGAAGTTGGCAATCCATAATGAACCCATACATGTTGAAAATAAAGTTCAGCAGTTATGGTTTTCTTACATGGCATAAGTATATACATTTTACTGAATCTATCCACAACTACATAAAGATAATCATGTTGTTTTCCTGACATAGGTAGACCTCCAACAAAATCCATGGAGACACTCTCCCATGGCCTTGACGGTACCTGTAGGGGTGTGTACAACCCAAGCTTCCTATTGCTAGACTTGCTTTTTGCACACATAGAACAACCTCTTATAAAATGTGACACACTATCTATCATGCGAGGCCAATAGAAATACCTTTGTAGATGTGTCATTGTTTTTCTTACCCCAAAGTATCTAGCAATAAGAGATGAATGAGCCTCTCTCATGACACTTAGCCTCTCTCCTTGTGGTATACATAGCTTGCCCAAATGAAACAACAAATTTGTATGCATGTGATAATCATTTTCCTCAACTTGATTCCCTTCACTCAAACTAGCATACACATCTTGAAAATCAACATCATGTGCATATTGTTCTATGTAACTCTCATGTACAATAAAACCATTTTTAAGTAAAGTAGAAGCACTTAAGATTGGCCTTGAAAGCATATCAGCAAATTTTTTGAAAATACCATTCTTGTATCTTATAACCAAGTGAAACTATTGAAGAAAACCCATCCACCTGAAATGTCGTGATTGCTGCAATTTTGTTTGCGACTGTAAGTACTGTAATGGTTGGTGATCGGTATGTATAATCATCTCTTTACCCATCAAATAGTGTTTCCACTTCTTAACGCTTTGTACCAACGCATACAGCTATTTTCATATGTAGGATAATTAGTTACAGCACCATTGAATGTTTCATAATGAAAAGTGATAGGCTTACCATGCTGCAAATGTACTGCGCCCATGGCATAATCACTAGCATCAGTTTGCATCTCGAATGGTTGTCTCAAATTTGGTAACGCAAGGAATGGAGCTGAACTGACCTTGTCTTTTAAAGCTTCGAAAGCTTGCTGCTATTTGCCTCCCCATTGGAAGCCTTTCTTCACACTTGTCACTGTATGCATAGAAGCTGTTATGGCAGAAAAGTTAGCAATAAACTTTCTCCAATACTAAGTTGCGCCTTGTCTAGGCATAAAAGGTATCTTTTTAACACCTATTTATCTCACATCAATTATCAATTCGGAAGCGAATTTTATTTCAAGAGTGTACTCAGTCTGAGGCAGCAATTTATCCAAGAGTAATGACTTGCAATATGTAGTACAGTGTTCGAAATACAAGAGTAAATGGATGCTTGTAAAGAAATCTAATTACAACAACATAAACTCAAATGCTCTGAAACTTTAATTAAACCAATTTGCAAAACATCGATCAGGGATGCAGTAGCAATAACTCTTTCCCTTAGAAATCGATGCAAGATAACCAATTCTGGGGACTTGGGAGCAATAACCTCTATCCTCTACAGTTGGTGATCTTAAAACAATCAAAATGAAAGCAAACTCAATCTTCGTGCTGATGAAAGTAACTGAAAGGAACTGTAAAGACTTAAAAAGGAACAACAACTTGTAACTCCTACGCATACACAGCAACTGTAACCAAACTGCTAAAGTTATGAATCAGAAATAAGCAGTAACTAGAAATGGAACATCAAGATGATTTGAACAACAATTGCGAACTTCACTAATCTCAATACTTTAATCTATCGTCGGCCAATACTGCAAATCAATCAATCACAAAGAATAATAACTTAGAGTCGAATACAGAACAGCAAGGCTTTTTTAATGATAGCAGAATAAATGAACAGGAAAGTAGATAGCAATGTAATTCGTTAATGGATCTGTATTCAAAGCAATCAATTAACTCTGTAATCGAAATAATCAGTAAACACACTTCACACAACAGAAAATAAAGAAATAGAAATACAAACAGCAGCTCGCTCCATCAGGTTCGGGCCCTCAACCGCCGGTGAAAGCGCCGCTGGGCTACTGCAGAGCTTGGGAAATGGAACAAGAACGCCTCTTTGTATTAATAAAACATGAATAGCTTTTACATCAGTTGCTCTTTTCTCATAGGAGTCAAGGAATTATAATGTTACAAAGGGAATTCAATAATCATCCATTGTTCTTCGTCCCCCCCCAATACACAATACATGCTCTCCTTTTATAATCAGAAGGAGGAGAAATTAAATAGCAAATATGATTTCCCATAACAATATTGGATTGTTCCCAACAACTTGATCAACCAGAAAATAAATTTTCAACAATCTTTTAACAAGAGCAAGGCGAATTTGTCTTTGCAGCTAAGATTTGGAAGACGGCCGCAACAACAAATTTGAGAAAATCGTGCTCAAAGAACCCTGCGTTTCTCTCAATACAGGCCGAATTTTGGAAACCGTTCTTCAATAAAGTTAACTGGGCCTGTTCTAGACAAAACCCATGTTCCGGACTTTTCAGATTCTTCTTCATTTGCCCATAATCTCAACCGCAAAATTGTCACTTCTTATTCCAGCGAATTTCTGAGTTGGAATATTTGATGATGATTTGGAGATCAAATCTTCAATTTGGCAAATATCTTGGAGGCTAAAATGGTGAGTGATATTACAAAATATATTAATAAACCATCATTGATAAAATTATACATAATAATCATCAATTTATTAAAAATAAAGGAGAAGAAATAATATTCATCCATAAGAGCATAAGTCATTATAAAATGGATTTATATGATAAATTATAATAAATGATATGATAAAGAAGAGTAAAAATGGATGAAATAAGTGTTAAAAATTGGTCGTATTCATGACCCAACATACCCCCAAACTGAATATATTGCATGTCCTCATGCAACCCAGAACTGAATATATTGCATGTTCTCATGCAACCCAAAGACAAAACCCATGTGTTAACCAAGCAAAGAAAATTGTTCATCCCAACTCATGAAATAGATGGAACAAATGAATGTTTCCTCAAATAATGAATATTCAATTTTAGCAATAGAGGCATAACAATTTTTACAGTTGATGTTCAACTATATGCATTTGAAGTTGCAGAAAAATGTGACATCAGTAACAACCCTCATTAATCATTTTCTCAAAAATCGGATCGTTTTGATGCACGGATCATGAGATATAAACAAAATGGTTGTAGGTGATAGTGCATAATTTTCTAAATTTTATGAACTAATTTAGCATGAAATTATCTGGGTTTGTGTATTTTAATGATACCTCTTTATTATCCAGAAAGCACAAGAATTCAGTTCATAATTTTAAATATATATGCGAAACAATTTCTGCACTATATACAAATGAAATTGTATGCCTTAAATGAGAAAGAAAGTGGAAAACATCTATCATGTGTAGCAATTCCCCCCCCAAACTGAAGAATTAGCATGTACTCATGCGATGCTAGAAAACAAAGAGAGGTGGTTGCTAAAATCTGTTGAAATCTATGCTTAGTGTAAAACAACATGGAATAAGAGAGGTGTTGAGAATGAATAAGAATATCAAAGAAGATTACTAACATGGTCATAAGAAATAAATGAAGGAAATCAACACTCCCCCAAACTGAAAGATGAGATGTGTCTAGAAAAATGGGAAGTGGTAAATATATGGAATGAATGATGATAAATAATGCTCAATGGATGTTCATGAAATTCTCCTAAATTCATAATAAATCAAAAAATTATGCTATTTTACCTCAAGTGTTACCTCCGAAAAAATGTGGAATGACATGTAAATGCTGGCCTTTGCTGAATCTGATGTAGGCTGAGCGAATACTGAAAGTGATGCAAAAGGTGGAAGCCATGTGCGCGTTCACGAGCCTTTGTTGTTAGTTGCAATAGTGTGATCGTGCTGCGAATAGAATTTTCCCCCATACTTGTTGTTCTCTTGTAAACAAATCACAATTTTGTATGCAATTTTCTTGAATCCACAGTTTTAGTTTGGAATGGCAACAGATAAGATGCATGCAAAAAAAGTTCAAGCAGAAAAAATTCTGTAAAAATGCAGTATCAATATTGTGGCAAATCAGCGAAATAGAAGAGCAGTGTATTGCACAGCAATTGTACAACATGGAAAGGCATACATACTTATGATACAATCAATGAAATAATAGCATTTACTGAAATTCATGCATGTGATAAATCGTAAACAGATATAGAAGCGTTTTGTAATGATTTAAGGATAAGGAGAAGGGACAGCTTAAGATAAACATAAGTACAAATGCGTTTATTACCCACTTAAACTAATGTGATCGATTTATGATGATTTTCATGTATAATAGGTTCAAAATCAAAGGTTAAGGATTCATACTTTCATCTGATATTTAAATAGAGATATAGGAAAAAGGGTTTAATATCACTATTGATGTGTATAAATGTGACTCCAATACCATCAGCAGAGCTCTGTTGCCCACAGGTGTCCATAACCTTGACAGAGTTTCTCTCTCACCCTTGGAACCATTGTCCTTTATTTATGTTGAGGAAGTGCTTGTTAATTGTCAAAACGGAGGCCATTGTGTTGGCTTGGTGACCACATAAATCACAATTCCATTCACTGGGAAGAAGTGAAAAGTGGGTAGGTCGGCTCGTGATGAGACCTCCTGTTCCAAGGACTGCTTAATTTTTCAATTGTCCATTGGACCATATCCCTGGTTTGGTGGCCATGATGGGAATGCCACTTCACTTGCTTCCTTATGAACATGGTAGGCCGGCTCTTGATGAGACCCCCTATCCTCCATCTGTCAAATTATAAAATTATTAATGAAATATGTAAATATTTTTCTTTTCATATAGCACTTTCCTATTTATTCATAAAGAATGGCTCAACACTCCTTAAGAGTAGGGATGGTGGAAGAAGTCTGAACAGCTCAATAGAAAATAATATGCCTTTGTTCCTACTCCATAAGTAAAAATCAAAGAAAGTTATAAAATATGGGAAAGAACCAACATGATAAATATAATCGATCATATAAATTTAGTGGTAGTAAGACAACAAGATCATGTTATTGATTATGTCCATTTTTCCTTCTTTTTTTTATCATTACTAAACAACTTTCTTAAAAATGACGATTTCTTTTGATTTGCTGATTACAGTAAGCTCTAATTTTATATCCTTTGATAAATTGTATGTTTGTATTTCAAAAAGTCATGAAAAATTCAAAAAAATCCTCAAAAAATTGTTCACAAACAAGAAAAATGCACTCAAAAAGTGTTGCTCCTTTGGAAAGGAACATTAAAAACAATTTGCGAAAATTTTGTTCCTTTGGAAAGGAACAACAAAAGAATCTGCGAAAATGTTGTTCCTTTGAAAAGGAATAGCAAGAACAGTCGGTGTTGTTCCTTTTGAAAGGAATAGCAAAAATGAGCGGTGTTGTTCTTTTTGAAAGGAACAGCGAAACATGCAGCAAAAATGTTGTTCTTTTTTAAAAGAACAGAAAAACTAATGAGCGAAAATGTTATTCCTTTTGGGAGGAACAACAAAAATAAACACACAAACACATTGTTTCTTAAGATGAACGGTTGCTATTCCTTGAGAGGAATAATAATTGTTCCTTAAGAGGAACAACAAACAAATATAAACACGTAAAAAGTAAAAAAATAGAGGAAAGAATCAAAGCTAATATGCAATCCATTGCCAAGCAAATCCAATCAAATAGAAAGGAAAGTTTATGTACAGGTTTTAAGAAAAAAAAAAATTATTTTTTTTCACAGAATTGGTGCTGCCGAAGAATTGCCTTCTGTAACTGAAACTTGCATGGTGGGGTCCTTATTGTTCAATTGCAAATGGAGTGGAAATCATAATTTGAAGAGATTAACACCTGAAACACAAAAACATAAAAGAAATCAGAAAAGAAACAACACTTTATTAAGTTACAACAGCTATGATATTATTTCTAAGAGAATATCAAATCTATTAATGGAAAAAAAATGATCTTTTTGAAAAATGTTTGGCAGCAGTGACACGAATCTTCAAATGGAAACCAATTCTTCATTTCTTCTTGTTACGAATCTATTAGGTAATGAACTGGATGAAATGCCCTTGTTTCACTAAAATTTCTCTCAAGAATCGCTCGTCCATTAATTGACCTTTTTTGTTCTGCCAGGACCTGCAAAAAACGAGTGTCTACCTGCAATAAAACATTAAATCATGGATAAAGAGAGGTGCGCAGGCTCTCCTAATCCAAGAATTATGCAAAAAAACTAAAAAATAGTTACTCTATAGAACAAGTCCATGGAAAAATAAAACAAATTATATTTGCTACCTGCAGGAGAGCAGTGGTCGACGATACTAACCAGCAGTGTTTTAATCATACCTTATTTGTTTTTTGTACGATTTGAGTGATTCCAAATCCAAATGAGAGCTAATTCAAATTTTTATCTCCAATAGAAATAGGTTTTAAAAATTCAATGCTATGATATATCAAATTTTCCTAGAAAAACCTGCATAATAGAGTCATTTTCGATTTTCCAGCTCAGACCAACAGTCGGTATTTCAAGCATAAATTTTTCGTTTGATGGTGGATTGAACCGATTCAAATTGGATATTAAATTAGATTCATTTATTGATCTCCAGTAGAAACAATTTTTTAAGACAAGAAGAATTGATGGGTCAAATACGTTAAGGAACAGCCGAGAAAACAGAGTTTTAAAAATGCTGATTTATGATAGGCAGTCAGTATTTTGGTCATAAATTCCTCATACGATATCAAAATTGAGTGATTAAAATTGCATTGTTAACTTGATTCATAGAGGAATCTCCTGTAGAAATATTTTTTAAAAATATAGTTATTTAGGTCTCCAAAAACTGACTGTCCCAACTCTGTTCCTGAGCTACCTACTAGACACCCTGTCAATGTTTTGGTTCTAACGTTTTCGTTTCAAATCCAAATTGAGTGATTCCAATTGGGTTGGAAAATAGACATTAAGGGCTACTTAGGAGAAAAATATGTTTTTAAAATATTCAATTTTGTTCCCCCAAAACATGATTGTCCCAACTGTGTTTTCAGAAATTTCATCAAGCCCGCAAGCCAAAAAAATGATATTCAAGCAATTTTTTCATATTGATGATAAAAATGAATATAAGTGTTTGTAGAAGTGTTGTTTGATATATTATTTATCTACATACACAAATAAATTAGAATATTTATCATCAATGTTGATTTCACAGCGTGTTGCAACAAAAAAACAACTATTTTTACAAAAATAAATAAAAAAATGTGTTTGTTTTATTTCCTCTTTTATTTATTTCTCCACTATCCTACCCTGAATTCAAAAATTAATATGATTACATATAAGAGTATTTCCAGTGGAGCCATTTCCGAAATAAGGCTTCAATTATGTACATACCCAATTTGAAAAATGTATGTTAATAAAAATTAGGGTATGAGAAGCCAACTTCCCTTGAAAAGATGGTGCCAAAGATTGTTGAAGTATGGAGTGATGTTGCAAACAAATGATGGAGTGAAACCAATCTTCAATATATTCTTTACTTCTTTGATTTCCCATAGCCATCATATCATGAATTTCTTGAGCTTTTAAAATGGTTTGTTGGTGCAAACTAGAAGAAACCTCATTTTCTTTCATAACTTCTATAATTTCTGGATTTGATTCATTCTGAGTCTCAGTGTAAGTTTTTTCCAATGGTACATGTGAGATAGAATGGGTGGGAAGGGTGGGTGAATTTTGCGGTTCAACATTGTAAGCATGTTGTACTGGTTTATTATCGTGAAGTTGTGGAATGAGTTGAGCAGGAGATTGTGTGGGGAATGGAGCCTCTTGATGATGTAGTTGATTGGGTTGATTGGATGATTTTGATGGGCAAGCAAGATATTGTGGAAGGGCTGGAAGATTTGTTTGTGCTACAAGATGAGGGAGAGTAGTCATACAATCATAAGATGAACCATGCCAATCTTGTAGACAAGATTGGTAGTGGTTATATTGAGATTGGCATGGCTGCCCTAACATATGAATATTACACAATGGATTATGCAAGTAAGGGAATGAAGAGGAAGTGTTTTGAACCATACCTGTAGGCCATGATTTCCATGGTTTTGACCTTGTTGCAGCTTCCGCATCTCTTTGATATGCTACTTCCAAATTAGATAAGGAAGAGTGATTATCTATGGGATGCTCCTTTTGGTAATGAGGGCAAAACACTTCATCAAATTCTTGATTTATCTGAACCTGCAAAACATTAAATTGTGACTTTAGAGAGCTAATAAAATCATATTTAAAATTTTCAAATAAAACCTTGATTTTAGCTCTTTTGTCTCTTGCTCTTGTAGTAAATTTAGAACAGAAAGAAGAAACTTCTCTAGAATTCTTACTAGCCTTAGAAATTCTTCTTGAATACCTTATGCACAATTCACAAACATCATCATATCATAACTGAAAAACATCACCTTTTCCTATCAAATTTAAGAGTTCTAAAAATTTATCTTTGATTCCTTTAAGGAGTGTTTTCAAGATCTCTTTTTCCAAATGCTTATGCTTTGATTTTTGAAGGTCGTATCGAAATCGCTCTACACAGTCTTCCAAGCTTTCATATTCCCCTTGTATCATACCGAAAATATCTTCATTGGATTTGCAGTAGTCTTGGTACTTCTTCAAGAATATGTTCTTCATGTCCTCCCATGTTTGGATGCAGTTCCCACCTACGCTCATGAACCATCGGAGAGCTGCTCTTTTTAGAGTAAGAGGAAACACTTTCAATCTTTGATCATTATTACAATAATCATATCCTCTACAAAGTATTTCAAACTCAAATAAGAATGTGTCTGGATCTTCATTTGTCAAACCATGAAAATGTGGTAGAGACAATGGGGGAATTATGTGCATTTGTGTCACTCCTCCTAGATCTTTGATAGGGAATTCAAAAGTTTCAATGTCAACCATTTCTTACCATAATAGAAGATGTTCTTCACGTGTTTCTTTAAGGATCCTCCTTCTAATGTTCCTGTCAATTGGTTAGTGAAATGGGTGATGCTTACATCACCACTCGAGTGGAACTACAAGATTTTTTTCGAAAATTCTACCTCTAAAATTCAAGAAAAACACAAGCATTCATTCCTACCTTAGGCTTTCACTCAATTCTGCTGTGAAGCGAGCCAGTGAACAAGTGTGTTTCTTGCTCGGTGCACAAGTTCTTACCTTCCGTCTTTAATACCCAATTCTTCTCAAGCAGAAAAAAAATTAAATATGCATCACTCTTTCTAAATGGCATACACTCTCCCCGGCAACGGCGCCAAAATGTCGAGGCATAAAAGTTATCTTTTGAACACCTATTTATCTCACATTAATTATCAATCCGGGAGCGAATTTTTATTTCAAGAGTGTACTCAGTCTGAGGCAACAATTTATCCAAGAGTAATGCCTTGCAATATGTAGTACAGTGTTCGAAATACAAGAGTAAATGGATGCTTGTAAAGAAATCTAATTACAACAACATAAACTCAAATGCTCTGAAACTTTAATTAAACCAATCTGCAAAACATCGTGACGCAACAACGCTGAAAGTCAGCCCTGAGGAGGGTCGGTCAACCGTCGTTGTGGCTCTGCCTTCTCTTTTCTTTTCCCCCACGTGGTCTACCTTCTTTTCTTGGAATCTTATTTATCAAATTCGGGGAATTTGATAAATAAATATCATTTGACAACCTTTGAAAATTTAAATATATCTCTCACTTTATCTTACGCCGCCCGACCTTATAACCGAAGTTTAAACTTTCAATACTTTATATTATATTTCCAGGCTCATATACATTATCTCCGAACTTAGAACTAAGTTATAACCTTTGCACTTTATAATAATATTCTGCGTGTTTTATATAAATGACTTACAATAAACCGTGGGCTCTTTTATTAAACTTCGCGCATCTTACTCAAGCCGAACACCGTCCGATGGCCCTTGCCCAGATCAATGGCTCTGAGCAATATCGCTCGGCGTCTTGGTACGAGGGATAACGTGCGATGGCGTAGGTTAACTGGTGGTTTTATGGGGTCCGCCTCGCCACGTGTCAACAGGTCTATGGAATCGCTCGTCGACCGGGGAATACCGCCTATACACCAAAAGCGGTGCGATATGGGCAATCCGTCTTCCAAAACCACTCGCGGTTTTTGCACAGTGTTTAACCAGGGTTCCTCGTCGGGTTTGCGTTCTCCTTCGTTTATTCTTTGTTTGTTAACTCAGGTCAATCCTCGGCAGGTTTTCACTTAACAATAACGTGATTCTCTTCCGACGGCTTTTCTATACAGACCACGCCTGTGGTTATGGTGAATTCGCAGGTTTATCCAACAAATTTCGGGAATTCAAGGACAAAGAACGGAATTACCATTACACAATTGCCTCACAGTTAAAAAATTCTTCACAATTATAAATACAGGCAGTTTGGGAATCAACAGGACTTGAATTTTATTCAACCAGAAGAAATTTCTCAATACACAGATTTTTTATTGTAGGAAACTCCTCTCTTCCCTCCCCTATACATCCGAGGGATCACAATTATATACATAAACGTATGACTCTTCGGTTCCTCTGAGAGGACCGTTTTAGGAAATCAAGAGCCTAATTAAAATAATTTAATTAACTGAAATATGACAGCTAGACTAACTGAGCTATTCGACTTCTATGACTCTAACTAATATAAATAATACAATCAGCTCAGGTATTGACACCTAGCTGTTACAATTCAATTGTTTTTCAAACCCTCCTAGCCACAACATGTGGACAAAACTCCGACATTGTTAGCTAGTGTCTAATGCCCCTGCATCAGACTCCCGAGGGCAATCTTCTTCATGGGCTCTTGTCCATGAGCTCTTCCACTGATCTGCCTATCTTCTGTAACATTTCTTCTGTCATCCAAGTGGCATCTTCTTCTGGCTTATCCTTCCATTTGATCAAGTACTGAAAGTACTCTCATCCTCTGGTCCTTCTGAACACCCTTTTATCCAATATCTTCTCTGGTTGTAATGGTTGTGCTGGAGGTAGTTTCTCTTTCCATTCAATCTGTTCCTTGTCTGTTGATCCTTCTTCTGCTCCATCATCTTCATACTTGTACAAATCTGCAACATTAAAAATGGGAGATATTCCAACATCAGGAGGTAATTCAATCTCATAAGCATTTGCAGAAAACTTCCTAAGTATCTTGCATGGCCCAATCTTCTTGAACTTTAATTTGTTGTACTGCTTCTTTGGGAATCTCTCCTTTCTCAAGTGTGCCAAAACCTGATCTCCTACTTCAAAATGAACTTATTTTCTGCTCAAGTCTGCTCTGTTTTTGTATTTGATGCTACTGCCTTGTAGTTGTTGTTTCACTTGTTCATGTATGGCCTGGATCTCTGAAGAAAATTCCTCACCATCAGCACTTCTGAGCTCTGCCTTTCCCAGATTTCTCAACTCTGATATTCCTCTGGGGTGCATTCCATAAACAATATGAAATGGACTCTGCCCTGTGCTCCTGTTCGGTGAGTCATTGTATGCATATTCTGCCTGGGGAAAAATATGATCCCATTGCTTGGGATGCTCTCCTGCAAGAATTCTCAACAAATTTCCCAAACTCCTACTCACCACCTCCGTTTGTCCATCAGTCTGAGGATGATAAGCTGAGTTGAAACTCAATTTGGTACCAAGTTTCTTCCACAGTGTCCTCCAAAAGTGCCCCACAAATCTAGTATCTCTGTCTGAAACAATACTCTTGGGCAACCCATGTAATCTAACAACTTCTTTGAAGAACAAGTTAGCAACATGGGTGGCATCACTAGTTTTATAGCATGGAACAAAATGTGCCATTTTGGAGAATCTGTCCACCGCAACAAAGACTGCATCATTCCCTCTCTGAGTCTTGGGCAATCCTAGAACAAAATCCATACTCACCATGTCCCAAGGCCTGTCTGGAATAGGCAAGGGAGTGTACAATCCTGCATTCTGGCTCCTTCCTTTGGCATATTGACAAATCTTGCAATTCTTCACAAACTTGTCCACTTCTGCTCTCATCTTGGGCCAGAAATAAAAGTGACTCAGCTGCTCATAAGTCTTATCAGTACCAAAGTGTCCAGCAAGTCCACCACTATGCTTCTCTTTGATCAAATTTTTTCTCATGGAACATTTTGGTACGCACAGTTGGCTTCTTCTGAATAACAATTCCTCCTGCAGGAAATAATCCAGCCACTGGCTTCTATCTGTTAAAACAGGGTTACTACATGCCTCAAATGCTTCTTTAAAATCTGGATCTGTTTTATACAATTCTTTCAGAAAATCAAACCCTACAACTTCAAAATTTGTTTCTTGAACAAGCATGTGCCTCCTACTCAAAGCAATAGCTAATTTATTGGCTTGGCCACTTATATGTTTCAAAACAAAATTAAAACCTTGGAGATACTCAACCCATTTAGCATGCTTATGTTTCAACTTGGGCTGCTGTACAATATACCGCAAAGCATGATTGTCAGAATATAATACAAATTCCCTGGACATCAAGTAATGTCTCCACTTCTTCAGTGCCTAAAAAATTGCATAGAATTCCTTCTCATAAGAGGAACACTTTCTTCTGGTGTCATTCAGCTTCTCGCTGAAATATGCCATGGGCCTATCATCCTGACTCAACACAGCTCCAATGGCCTCCCCACTGGCATCACATTTTACTTGAAATGGTTTTGTAAAATCAGGCAGAATCTAAACAGGCTTCTCCGTTATCTTCTGCTTCAAAAGTTTGAAGTTTCTTTTTGCTTCAACAGTCCACTTAAATGGTTGTTTTCTCTTCTTTATTGTCTCAATTATGGGTGCATTAATCTTACTGAATTTTCTTATAAACTTCCTGTAAAAACTAGCAAGTCCATGGAAACTTCTTACCTCAAAGACATTCCTGGGTGAAGGCCACTCCACAATTGCCTTAACCTTTTCTAGGTCCATCTTCAATCCTTCTGCGGAAACAAAAAACCCCAAATACACCAACTCTTCCTTCATGAATGAGCATTTTTTCAAATTTATCAGCAGTTTCTCTTGGTGCAGCTTCTTCAAGACATGATTAAGATGCCTTAAATGTTCTTCTTTAGTTCTTCTAAAAACTAATATATCATCTAGGTACACTATCACAAATTTACCAATGAATTCTTTCAATACTTCATTCATAAGTCTCATAAAAGTGCTAGGTGCATTTGACAACCCAAAAGGCATTACCATCCATTCATACAGTCCTTCATTTGTTTTAAAGGCAATTTTCCACTCATCACCCTCTCTTATTCTAATCTGATGGTATCCACTCTTTAAATCTATCTTTGAGAAATATTTAGCACCACTCAAACATTCCATCAAGTCCTCAACTCTGGGCAAAGGGAATCTATACTTGATTGTGATCTTATTAATTGCTCTGGAATCAGTACACATCCTCCAGCCTCCATCTTTCTTTGGGCTCAATACTGCTGGTACTACACATGGACTTAGACTTTCTCTAATCAGTCCCTTGTCCACCAATTCCTGTACTTGTCTCCTGATTTCCTCATTTTCCTTGGGAGTCATTTTGTAGGCTACCTTATTTGGCATATTTGAACCAGAGATAAAATCTATCTGATGGCTGATCTTTCTCACAAGTGGCAGCTCATCAAGTAAATAATCCACAACAATGTCACAGTAATCATCTAATATCTCTTGTATCTCTACTGGTAAATTAGAAATCTTTGTAGAAGTAAGAACTACTTTAGGCTTGCAAACTAAAGCAAAGCTTACCTCTTCTTCTTCTATCTGCTGCAGATATTCTTTCCCGCTCAGCAACAAGGTTTTTGGATCAATCACTCTGCTGGATGGCTCTCCTTCTTCCATGGGAATCAACGTATGATGTACCCCATCTTTGAAGAACTTGTAAGTGTTCTTCTTGCCATCATGCACTGCTGCTCTGTCAAACTGTCAAGATCTACCCAGCAATATATGACACACATCCATGGGCATTACATCACACAGGACCTTATCTTTATATTTGCCCATTTGCAGCTCTATCTCACACTATTCTTTCACAACCAGCTGGTGCCCTTTATGCAGCCAGGACACCCTGTAGGGAGTTGGATGCTCCCTTGTCTTCAACTTCAGCTTTTCTATTACCTCAGTGGAAACCAGATTGTCTATGTTGCCACTATCAATGACTAGATGACAGCATTTCCCTTGGACTTTGCATATGCTCCTAAACAAAGTCTTCCTTTGTGCAGGCTCAGTGACCTCTTTGGCTTGCTTCAACAAGACCTTATTTACCACTAAGGATTATCCCCTCTCTGGAAGAATTTCTTCTTCAATTTCTGCCTCTTCTTCAGCCTAGGCAACAACAACATTCCTTGGACCAACACCCACATTCTCTGGACATTCATAGTGCTTGTGTCCCACTTGCTGACATCTATAACACCTCAATTCTCTACCCCTGCCTCTATCTCTGCCTCCTCTTCCTTTTCCTCTGTAAGAACCCCTTCTGCCCCTTGCATCATCCTCTGCAGATGCATTCTGAGGTGAGCTACTGTTAGCTCCATCCCTGGGTGTAGCAGGCTTTCCTCTACCACCCTGACTTCCCTTTCCACGGAAAGTACCTCTCTTCTTGGCAGACTGTTTCCTCAGGAGTTTCTCCTCTAATTTCAAGGCCATCTAATAGGCCTCTTCCACTGTCTTAGGAGACAGGAGACCAATCTCATTTTGGATCTCCAACTTGAGACCATTCACATATCTGGCAGTCTTCTCTGGTGTGTCTTGGAATTTCCCAGCCCTTATGCTTACTCTGTAGAATTCCTCTGTGTATTCTTTTACTGTTAGCAACCTCTGTCTCAGGTTCTGCATTTGCTTATACAATGTCAGCCGGTAATCACTAGGCAAGAATTTACCTTTTAATTTGGCTATCATTCTGGTCCAACTCCTGATAGGTTGCTTGCCAACTCTCCTCCTTTTTGCCTGCACTCCATCCCACCAAAGTGCAGCATGTCCTTTCAGCTTTGTTATTGCAAACTTGACCTTTTTATCTTCACTTATTTCTTCATAATCAAAGCACTTGTTCAATTCATTTATCCAGTCCACCAGTTCTTTTGGATTCAGTCCCCCTGCATAACTCGACACTTCAATTCTAGGCTTAACTGCAGACCCTAGAACAGTTCTAAGGAGCCTCATGTCAGGAGGAATCTCAACATTTTCTTCAGCTTCTTCTGTTTCAGGTTCACTGATGTCTTCAGGATCTCTAGTTTGTCTTCGCTCTATGACATCCATTCTGGCCTCGACCCTATGCAACATCCCCAACACCTATGCGTTGGCAACGGGCCTTCTTCTGCCAGCACCTCTACCAACTCGGATTGCCATGTCAGCAAAACAACTTCAGACAACGGCTCTGATACCACTAATGACGTAACAACGTTGAAAGTAAGCCCTGAGGAGAGTCGGTCAACCGTCGTCGTGGCTCTGCATCTCTTTTCTTTTCCCCCACGTGGTCTACCTTCTTTTCTTGGAATCTTATTTATCAAATTCGGGGAATTTGATAAATAAATATCATTTGACAACCTTTGAAAATTTAAATATATCTCTCACTTTATCTTACGCCGCCCGACCTTATAACCGAAGTTTAAACTTTCAATACTTTATATTATATTTCCCGGCTTATATACATTATCTCCGAACTTAGAACTAAGTTATAACCTTTGCACTTTATAATAATATTCCGCACGTTTTATATAAATGACTTACAATAAACCGTGGGCTCTTTTATTAAACTTCGCGTATCTTCCTCAAGCCGAACACCGTCCGATGGCCCTTGCCCAGATCAATGGCTCTAAGCAATATCGCTCGGCGTCCTGGTACGATGGATAATGTGCGATGGCATAGGTTAACCGGTGGTTTTACGGGGTCCGCCCCGCCACGTGTCAACAGGTCTATGGAATCGCTCGTCGACCAGGGAATACTGCCTATACACCAAAAGCGGTGTGATATGGGCAATCCGCCTTCCAAAACCACTCACGGTTTTTGCACAGTGTTTACCCAGGGTTCCTCGTCGGGTTTGCGTTCTCCTTCGTTTATTCTCTATTTGTTAACTCGGGTCAATCCTCAGCATATTTTCACTTAACAATAACATGATTCTCTTCCGACGGCTTTTCTATACAGACCACGCCTGTGGTTATGGTGAATTTACAGGGTTATCCAACAAATTTCGGGAATTCAAGGACAGAGAACGGAATTACCATTACACAATCGCCTCACAGTTAAACAATTCTTCACAATTATAAATATAGGCAGTTTGGGAATCAACAGGACTTGAATTTTATTCAACCGGAAGAAATTTCTCAATACACAGAGCTTTTATTGCAGGAAACTCCTCTCTTTCCTCCCCTATACATCTGAGGGATCACAATTATATACATAAACGTATGACTCTTCGGTTCCTCTGAGAGGACCGTTTTAGGAAATCAACAGCCTAATTAAAGTAATTCAATTAACTGAAATATGACAGCTAGACTAACTGAGCTATTCGACTTCTATGACTCTAACTAATCTAAATAATACAATCAGCTGAGGTACTGACACCTAGCTGTTACAATTCAATTGTTTTTCAAACCCTCCTAGCCACAACATGTGGACAAAACTCCTACATTGCTGGCTAGTGTCTAATGCCCCTGCATCACATCGGTCAGGGATGTAGTAGCAATAACTCTTTCCCTTAGAAATCGATGCAAGATAACCAATTCTGGGGACTTGGGAGCAATAACCTCTGTCCTCTACAGTTGGTGATCTTAAAACAATCGAAATGAAAGCAAACTCAATCTTCGTGCTGATGAAAGTAACTGAAAGGAACTGTAAAGACTTAAAAAGTAACAACAACTTGTAACTCCTACGCATACACAACAACTGTAACCAAACTGCTAAAGCTATGAATCAGAAATAAGCAGTAACTAGAAATGGAACAGCAAGATGATTTGAACAACAATTGTGAACTTCACTAATATCAATACTTTAATCTATCACCGGCCAATACTGCAAATCAATCAATCACAAAGAATAATAACTTAGAGTCGAATACAGAACAGCAAGGCTTTTTTAATGATAGCAGAATAAATGAACAGGAAAGTAGATAGCAATGTAATTCGTTAATGGATATGTATTCAAAGCAATCAATTAACTCTGTAATCGAAATAAGCAGTAAACACACTTCACACAACAGAAAATAAAGAAATAGAAATACAAACAGCAGCTCGCTCCATCAGGTTCGGGCCCTCAACCGCCGGTGAAAGCGTCGCTGGGCTACTGCAGAGCTTGGGAAATGGAACAAGAACGCCTCTTTGTATTAATAAAACATGAATAGCTTTTACATCAGTTGCTCTTTTCTCACAGGAGTCAAGGAATTATAATGTTACAAAGGGAATTCAATAATCATCCATTGTTCTCCATCCCCCCCATACACAATACATGCTCTCCTTTTATAATCAGAAGGAGGAGAAATTAAATAGAAAATATGATTTCCCATAACAATATTGGATTTTTCCCAACAACTTGATCAACCAGAAAATACATTTTCAACAATCTTTTAACAAGAGCAAGGTGAATTTGGCTTTGCAGCTGAGATTTGGAGGACGGCCGCAACAACAAATCTGAGAATATCATGCTCAAATAACCCTACGTTTCTCTCAATACAGGCCGAATTTGGGCAAAACATTCTTTAATAAAGTTAATTGGGCCCGTTTTGGAAAAAACCCATGTTTCGTATTTTCCATATTCTTCTTCATTTTCCCAGAATCTCAACTGCAAAACTATCACTTTTTATTCCAGCGAATTTCTGAGTTGGAATATTTGATGATGATTTGGAGATCAAATCTTCAATCTGGAAAATATCTTGGAGGCTAAAATGGTGAGTGATATTAGAAAATATATTAATAAACCATAATTGATAAAATTATGCATAATAATCATCAATTTATTAAAAATAAAGGAGAAGAAATAATATTCATCCATAAGAGCATAAATCATTATAAAATGGATTTATATGATAAATTATAATAAATGATATGATAAAGAAGAGTAAAAATGGATGAAATAAGTGTTAAAAAGTGGCCGTATTTACGACCCAACATGCCTAAGAAACTTCTTACCTCGGTTACTGTTTTGGGAGTGGGCCAATTCACAATGGCTTCCACTTTAGAAGGATCAATTCTCAACTCGCCTCCTCCTACAATGTGTCCAAAATAAACCACAGAATTCTTTCTGAATTCACACTTTGACATCTTAAGAAACAATTTCTCTTTCTTCAAAACATCAAGCACCCTATTCACATGCAAGACATGTTCTTCTATTTTTTTGATGAAAATCAGTATATCATCTAAATACACAAACACAAAGTCATCAAGAAATGGATGCAAAACATTATCCATAACACGCATGAAAGTTACTAATTCATTACACAAACCAAATGGCATAACCAACCACTCAAAGAGTCCTTGTTCGGTTTTGAATGCAGTCTTCCATATATCACTTTCTGCAATCCTTACTTGATGATATCCACTTCGTAAATATAACTTAGTGAAAAACTTTGCTTCTTTCAGCTGATCAATAAAATCATCTATCCTTTGGAGTGGGTACCAATTCTTTACCGTTATCTTGTTCAAAGCTCTGAATTCTACACACATGTGCCAAGTCCCATATTTCTTTGGAATCAAGACTATGGGTGAACCACATGGCGAAGTGCTTGGCCTTATGAGTCCCTTGTCCAACATGTCCTTGATTTTCCTCTTTATTTCAACATTCTCCATTATCGACATATGATACATGCCAATATTTGGAAGAGGAAAATCTTGCTGCAACTGAATCTCATGCTGAAACTCACTTTTTGGAGGCAATCTTGTTGGCTCCTGAAACATCTCATGATGTGAATCAACTACATCATATAAATATTATTTTAACTTAGTTTCACAATCCTCAAATGATTCATGATTAACATCAACTCTAGGCTTAATCATTAGAAGAAAAAAAATTATTTCTTGAATTTACCAGCCTCTTTACATCTCCAGAATTTACCATAGCAATATTGGTCTTCTTGCGATGTGCTCTAACAATGTGCTCCTTGTCATATTTGAATAAATGGTATTTGTTCTCAAGGAAATGGAATATCGCTTTCCTGTCATACAAGTAAGGACTGCCCAACACAATACCTATTATGTCAAGTGGAACCACATCTAATTCAACTGTGTCAACAAAATGTGCAGTTATTCCAAACCGCAATATACACTTCATTGAAACCTGTAAATTTTAAACCTTACAAATCCAAAAAATTGGATATGGTTTTGGATGTGGAATGGTCTCAAGATTAATTTTCTTGACCAAGTCTTCAGAGATTAAGTTTGCTTGTGACCCAATGTCAAACAATGTGTCAATCTTGGTATGTTTGGATATGACCCTCACATGAAACAGTTCAATTCTCTCTTCTTCATTTGAATATTGTATGTGACAGTTTGATGTACTAGTACTGGGTTTAATTTCAATTTATTTCCCCTTCATGTTCTTCAATCCCATGGATTTAATTTTAGATTCATCACCTGAATCCTCTCCTAAATCATGTTGAGTTGTAGCTGAAGTTTTCTGTTTCCCTTTTTTGTTCTGATGTTTGGGCCTCTTTTCAGGATGTAATTTCCAACAATGATTTTTATCATGTAATTCACTTGAACAATGTTTACAGACCACTCTGTATCCCTCTTTCTTTATAGATGCATTCTTTTTGCCTTTACCTTTTGAGGTCTTCTCTTTGTTTTTCCCCTTAAAAGGTTTGTTTCTACCCTCATCAGAATTTGTTTTCCCTCTAGCTTCTAGATGTGTGGCCTAAACACATACCTCATCTAGACTTGAGGGGTTAAACATGAGAATAGTATGTCCTAGGTAGCTATGACAGCCTCCTATGTACTTGAGCAAAGTATCTTGGCTCTGCAAATCTACCCCTAATAAGAGAGCTCTTCTCCTAAATTCTTGGGTGTAAACTTGCACGTTATGTCCTTTCAATTGTCTAAAGTTTTTCCAGTTCATTATAGCTTTCTTCATATGAGATAATGGATAAAACTGTTGTTTTATTATAGTAATGAAATCAGTCTATGATAGGATAATCTTACCATGCTTCTTGATCTCCTCCTTTTCCTTGGCTTCCCACCAAACAAGTGTTGCACCTTCCATTCTCAATGGAGCTAATTGGATTTTGGTATCATCATCATGAAGGTTTTTAATTCTCAAATAAACCTCTAATTTCCTCATCCAATTATCAATATTTTCTGCATTGACTTCACCATAAAACATTGGAAATTCAAACTTAAAATCAAGTTTTAGAAAAGGACTTTTACCAGTTTTCTTTGACTTATGTGGTTGATGTACTGAAGATAAAGTAGAGGATGATGATGATGAGGGTGAGGATGGTGACTTTCCACTGCCTCCATTTCCTTCATTTCCCTTCTTTGATTTATCTTTATAATTTTGACCTCCTGATGATCCTTGTCCTTCCTTGTGAATTTTGGATCCTTCTCCTTCTAGTTTCTCATTCCTTTCTTGATAAATGATTCTCACCATCTCAGTCATGTCAAGGAATTCTTTCCTGAACACTCTTTCTTCTTCTTTGGGATCCATTTCTTCATGGATTTCTCCTTCCTCTGGAGGCATGCTTAATGCTACTTCTACTTCTTTAGGAGGCGAACTAGGTGGTGGAGAATGTGGCAACCTTGCCCTCCTTTGATGTGGCTCACTTTGAGACCCTCTTGCTTCCACCAATTTTCCTTCTCCTCTCTTGAGCTTGAGCCTAGTAAGAATGTGAAAACTTGCAAACAATTAAACAAATATTTGCACACAACAACACCAGAGAATAAATTCTAGCTCTGATACCAACCTGATATGAAAGAACTATATTAGTTTTTTGTGCTAAGTGTCCTTTTAGTTAATAAACATGTACATATTTGTCTCCATTTGTTTGCTTAAGGATTGAGGAATTTAAACATGAAATATAAATGAAATTGTGAATTTTAAGCATGAAAATAAGCATAAATAACAATGAACAACAGTGGATAACAGAGAAATAAAACCACACATAAGATTTACATAGTAGGCATGATGAAGCAGTTCACCCCTCTTGGGCTACATCTACTGGTCCAGCTCCCAATGGCATGTCCACCTTTCATTATGCTCAAAATTTTTCAAATACATGTGTTTACAAGCCTACAATGGTTGTTTTCTCTTCACCAATGGCTCCATAATGCTCAAATTATTCTAGGTAGACTCTTTTTTCACCCAAATTGGTCAAAAATTGACCTGGCTAGGCTTTTTCCCATTGTCTCCTACAAAACCTCCACTAAAAATGGAGGACTGCAGTTAAAATGGCATAATCTACAAATTTTAGTGGGCGCACTAAATTCCCGCCAATCAACTAACCCCCAAACCCCATGGGTAGGCCAACCGTCGAGCCCAACCATCAGCTTAATTTGCGGTGAATACACATGTGATAAGTTTGAAGTGTTAACACCATCGAGTGTTACGGTTTCGAAACCGTTGGACCGCAAAAAATGTCGCGGGTTTATAAACGTGGCATGTGACCAATGTAAATGGGGCCACCAGCGGGTTAGGACTACCAGCCCCCCCCCCCCCCCCCCAAATATGCAATGTTTTAAACTTCAAATAGATGTGGCACCCTTAAAGGTTAACATCCACTGTATAACGGAGTTGGTGGAAAACATTGCAGGCGCACCAGAGGTCACAAGGTTGAACCCCCCAAACCTCAACAAAATTTTATATAACCAAATACGGGACACGTGGCAGCATCAGGGTTGGCCACGTGTCACCCAACCATTGGTTCTTCAAACATACGTACAACCACATCAAACGAACCAGAATGCACCACTTGGCAAGATCTCATTGTCTTAGAAAATGGAATATTCTCAGGAATATTCTCCTTTTTGCTGACTATACACCTGCATGATGACTGGGCATCACAGTAAAACCTGTCGAAATTTTAGCTCTTTAGGAAATCAATCAAAACGCAATATCTCCCTCATACGACATCGATTTTTCGAACCATTCGCGGTGATGGAAACAGAATGACGAGATCTACCTGGCCGCTCAGGTTTTGTACAATTTTGAGAAAAAATCATGAAATCCTGATCAATTTTGCATCACATCCTTCAATTACCATTTAACATGCTCAAAAAAATACAAATATATTAAAAATAAATGATACATGGTAAAACTTAGGTCAAAATATTAAAAACTTATTAAAATAATGACTAATTTGACCATAAAAAGTGAAAATGTAATTCATTTCTTACCATTTTCATTCTTACCAAGTTGAGTCAGCTATGAGTGGGTTTTTAGCTTCAAACTTCAGCAACGGATTGTGGCCAATCTAGTGGACCATTTCTAGTACTGTTAGTTCCATGTAAGAGATATACATTTTCCCTTCATTTCTATGATTTCCATTTCTAATTTCATCTATTTTTTAGGGAAAAAAATGATTTTTTAGGTTTAGAAAGTTTCCCTTGGCCCATCTCACCTCTCCTATATCATGAGGTGTGATGGGTCAATAAAAATAACGTTGGGAAAGGCGATCCAAGACACTCACCAGTGGGAGTGAGTGTGATGGGTCGCTTTGTCCAAGAAGAGACAATGCAATGGGCGTAAACGGTTGTCAAATTTTTTATTTTTGAGTGATATTTCTCCTAAAACTTTTCAAATTGGTTATCTTATGTGTATTTTAATATTATTTGCAGACATTCACCAAAGAGAAATGGATTTAACCTGGAGTGAAAGGGAGAATGAGGCCCAAGACATGGTTGTTTCCAATGACCAACAATGATTTAGGCTTTGAGAAATTGTGGGCTTCTCAAATTTTTCATGATTTCGGGCATGAGGGCCCAATTAGAGTTATTGGAGTATTTGGTCAGACGTTGGGACACACAGGGACAATACTTCATGTTTGGGGTACATATTTTCAGGATATATATTGAAGACTTCTATTTTTTGACAGGGTTGTCATAGAGAGGAGCTCCATTTCATTATCTAGATTCAAAAGAAGTGGGAAGATAGTGAAGGATTACATTGTTGTTCATTGTCGACCTCGTGCTGAAATAACCAAGGATGGGAAACCTAAGATAAAGGATGTTGTACAACTTCCTCTCAGGACATCATTTTTAGTATTGATCAATTGGCTAGTAGTGTTTATTTACACTTAGCCGCTAAGACCCAAATGTAGTATGCCTTAGAGTGCTTGGAGCCTATAGTATTTAACTAGTGTGAAGGGGTTCTAGTCAATCTGAAGGAACAACTCAATCTGGAAAAGACAAGATGACTGAAAAACTTTGAATATGGTTCTATCATTGTATCCTTTTCCTTAAAAATGATACCACTACTTCTTCCTCAACAGATATCTTGTGAGTTTCCAGAAACTAAAGTTCCTTGTACGAGGCAATGAGTAGATCTAATATCTCATCAGATGGGAACACCTACGGTGAGTTTTACACCTACTTTATTCATATGGTTGTGAAAGCATATAATTATGACTGAGGACTACCCATATGCTATATTTTATTTCCAAGAAGACCCAGAGCTTTTCTTACTCGAAGGCGAGAAATGGAACGGTGCAAGTAAAACAAATTCATTTTGAATATTTTTGGTATTTTAGATTTTACAATTTTTTTATGTATCAGAGATTAACTATCAACACATGCAAATTTTTGACTTGTGTGACTTGTAGGCATGTCACCTATTCATCAACGAGCACAACCACATATTGTATAGGTTGAGGTTGCAGAGGTAGAGGAATAGATGGTTGATCCCGACACTACAGAGATACTCACCGAGTTTGAGCATCATATTGAGGGTTTGACGCACAGTATACCATACACATGGATTAACGAGGTCCCCATCTATCTGCAGTGATACACCATATGAGTGCTAGAGCATATCAGTCATTTTCTCTACAAAGTTGCTTAGGCAATTGTATGTTATCAAGAGCATCATAGGGACTAGTCGCCTAGGAATATTTTCAGCCATAATTTTTCTACATGAATTTTTATATTATAGGTCATGTGGCCATATGTGTCTCGGACACAATTTTTGTAAAACCAAACATTATATATAGTTTTCTATCTATGGATGTCTTTTACTTTTATTCTACTCTCTTGCACAAAATATGATGATGGTTTGTGTATTTACATGTCTTGCAAATGTTTGTCCAATACATAATTGGCTAAATTATGCATTTGTTAATGTATTAAGACTCCTAGGAACATATTGAAATTGGATGTAATCAAAATTTCATTCTAAGAAAAACATGCGTAGCAAAGTTGGACTTCATACTGAATGGAAATTATTCGAATGGTTTACTACAAGTTTCGAATTGATTCTCACAACTAAATGGTGAATTCCATGTGAAATAGCATCATATAACAATTTGATCACTGTGATATATTCAACAATGTTATTAGTCAATTTATCGATATAAATCCCTTATAGACTCATTAACTCATCATCGGGAGCATAGATTACCCATGCTACGAAAGAAAGGTTTCGAGTATTATGACTACTACCATCAACATAACCAACATATAGCTAAGGAAATGTTGACATCGAAAAATCAAATTAAATTCAAGATGAGAAGAGGTGGTAGAAAACTCTAGAAAACCACACTATAAATATACTAGCAAACCTATACAGTATTTACACAGTGACTATGCAGAATAAATCTAAGCATAGTATTTTTTCAGGTACAACCGATTTTAGGGTTATGCTAAGGGAATTCCATCAAATTCAACCAGTTCATAGGCCCATTTTTCCAGTACACACTTAACTATATGCGAACCTAACCATAATGGTTCAAACTTCCCAGCTCCTAATTTGTAAGCTTCTTGGTCGTATAAAAGGACTAGGTCACCTTCCGAGAAGGAACAAGGTTTAACATTTTTGTCAAATTGTGTTTTGACACATTTTTTTGTGAGCCTCGTTGGCCATTTCGGCATCATTTTGAGTCTCATCTAGGCAAGCTAGGTGTAAAAACGTTCTTCTTCTGCGAAAATCATGGGAATAACCTTGATGGATAGTTTTAAGGATGGAAACTCAAATTCAATCAAGATACCTACTTCTAAACCATACACCAACTGAAAGGGTGTGAATCTGGTCATTATTCATAGAAATGTTTGGTATGCCCATGAAGCAAAAAAATAATGGTGGTTCAATTCATCTTGTGAATCCTTACCATGTGTTGGAGCATTGTTTTAAAAACTCTATTAATGGCTTATACTTTCCCATTAGCCTTTGGGTAATAGGGAGTTGAGTTATCATGTTGAAGGCACAACTTGGCAGTAAGTTCAAACATCATGTAATTTCAAAAATGTTCTCCATGGTCTGTAACGATGGCTTAGGGCACACCAAATATGGAAATAACATGGTTGAAAAGGAACAATACATCAATTTTGTTGTCATTTTCAAATGTAGGCATCGCTTCGGCCAATTTGGTAAAATATCCTATAACAACGATAATGTAGCCATGCCCCCCGGTCGAACGAGGGTTATAGGTCATGAAGTAAATGCCCCATTTGGAAAAAGGTCTAATGACAATAACTAGATTCATAGGAGAAGGTGGAGCATGGGAATTTCTATAGAAAAAATATGACATGCGTGACATTTTGGACCGCGAGAATAAAATATCTAAACATGGTCAGCCAAAAATAAGCATCACATAAAATATTTTGGGCGGTCACATAGCCAAACATGTGTATGCCGCATGCTCTAGCATAACTTTCATTCAAGGCTTTCTCATCCTCCTCATCATTAAGACAGTGTCAAAAGTTCGAATCAACACCATGTTGGTAAATTGTGTCACTAATGATGATGTATTTGCGAGCCTAGTATCAAATTTGGCATTAATCAAAACAAGTAGTATCAGGCGAGAAATTTTGGGTGTGGAGACAGATGATGATATCTCCATACTAGGGATCTAAAGAAACAATTAGAAACAACATTTCATCTATAATAGAATCATCAGTTTTTTATTCTGACTTAGAGGAGGGAAGGTTGTAAATCAGTTCATCAAAGACTAAATATTTCTTTGATTTGGACTTAATAAATTCCAAATAAAACTCTTGGAGGATAACTATCCATTTTGAGTACTTGCCCCCCATTAACTATAGTGACATGATGTGAGTCATCGGGTTGCAATCAGAAACTATGGTAGTATTCTGAAGTAGGATATGGTGGTGAAGTATCTAGACAACTTGTACAACTTCCAAAGCTAATTTTTGACGTGTGAATACCTAGCTTCAGCCTCATTCAAGTTTTGGATCAAGTAATATATGAGGTGTTTTTCTCCTACGTTATATTCTTGTAATAGAACCATCGTGATTGTGGTAATTGTCGCAACTAAATAGAGGAAATAGTCTTGTTTATAGTCAAGGGGATATAAAAAATATGTGTGAGCTAACACATCTTTCAAAGCATCAAAAAAATTTTGAGCAGTGTGATCCCAATGGAAGGGAGCCCATTTTTTAGTAAGCGAGTAAATCCTTTTGTAAGTTCTGCATAGTTAGGAATATATATCCGTTGAAACTTAGCCTTCCCTTGAAGGTGTTGTAATCAATCGAGTGAAGAGGGATAAGGAAAATCAATTATTTCCTAGTTTTGCATAGGATCAATGTATATCCCATTCTTTGACACTATGAATCCCAGAAGTCGACCAATTTGGACACAAAACACATATTTGTGTAGATCTAACCTTATGTTATAATGTTGGAAACATAGGGAGATCACTCTAAGATGCATCAAATGATCTTCATGATGTTTAGAATCAGAAATAAATTCATCCAAATAGGGTTGCACTATATGCTCAATATCTTGGAAATCATAGTTCATTTCCCTTTAGAAGGTTGTGCCAGCATTCTTCAGACCAAAAGGAACTTTACGCTAGGAAAACGTACCCCGTGGACAAATGAAGGAAATATTATGTTGGTCGGATGGCAGGATGTTGATTTTATTGTAAACGGAAAATCCATCCATAAATGAAAAAAAATCACTTCTGGCGTCAACTTCAACGATTTGGTCAATAAAAGGGGTCGAGTAGTTTTCCTTGGGACAAGTTCGATTAATATCCCTATAATCAACGCATACTATGATCATACTATGATTTTTTAATTTTTGCATTTTTGCATTGAATACTCTAATCACATAAGGTTCAAATCCTCTCCCATCAAAAGCTTTAAGGGTTGATGGTGACTGGTTAAGTTGTGGAGAACAAATGGCTTTCTAACATGAAAGTGACATGATTCAAGTTGAGGCACCTTCATCCACAATTGTGTAGTGGATAGTTTTACTTCTAACAACAACTTGAATAATTAATTCCAGTTGGGACAAAAGTTTAGGAGTATGGTTTTCGTGATTAAATAGAACAAGATTTGAATCTAAAGGATCTACTCCTAAAATCGCTACTAGTAAATATTTATTTTGGGCAAGAAAACTCTACAACACCTTGAGAGCTGACACAGATGGAGTTTGAGCTAGTTCCTAAAATATGTCGTAATTTTTTGCATCTCTTGCATGAGGGTTAAAATTTGACTTATGAATCATTCCTTTAGGAGGTTTTATATTCAATTCAATAATCGATTTCTCTATCTGAAGAGTACCAGAGGCAGGTTGAGTAGAGATGGAAGGTGGATCGTTAGCATTTCCAGTTGAATGATTCGATTTTCCATAGTTCTTATTCCTTGTAGCTACCAAGACACCATTCTTGTTGCTAATAGCAGTCAACATCTTCACCTGGGAATAGGAGGATGGATTTTTTGCATCCATATTTGTCTCTTGGTTTGGGAAAGGATATGTCAAAATAGAGGGTGTAGCAAATACAACCTTCAAAAACCTATTGATCTTTCATGATGTGGACATTCTTTCATGAAATGTTCATCATTACAAATAATACATGGGTAAAAACACTTTCTCTTATCTTCAGGAGACTGATTCTTCTGCTTTTCCTATGGATGGTTCTCTTATTTATTCTTTCCTTTACCTTTTTTCTTACTTCCAGGTTGTTGAGATTTGCTTTATTGGATTGAACAACGTTTATCATGGAATTAATCACAGGAAAAGGATTGGGAAGGTTTTTATTGGTCACGATGGGAGAAAATTTTGAATTAATTTGACTAGAAGGTTTGTTCACTGACTGTTGACCAATGGAACCAACCACGCCATCAAAAATGTGTGATTCCTTTGAAGGAGCAGGTGGAATAGCATGTTGGGGTCGTAGAGCATTGGGTATTTTGTCATAGAGCGTTCTAGATTGGTTATAAATCAAATCTAGATATTAAGCACAAGCAATGACTTTCTCTTCGATAACAACTCTTCCTTTACCGACATCCTCATTTATAGTATATAGAATGTATTTGATGAACAAGTCTACCAATAAATGATCAGGAATGTAATTTTTGACTAATCAACATCAACGCCTCCATTCATGTATATGATCTTATATGTGGGTGGACTCAGACTATTTCAACAAGGTCAAAAGCTCAGTTCTAGTTTCATAACGAATATGAAATTGAAAATGTGTAACAAGCTAAGGAATTAAAGTTTTTGAATGGGGCTCATGGTTATTCAACATACCACTTAGTTGTCATACCAATAAGAGTTCTCTGGAAAAGTCTTAAATGAATTGAGTCATCATTTAAGGAGTTAGAGGAACACCATAAATGATAGGTCATAACGCGAGTGGATGGATATTCTTGATGATTTTCATTAAATTTCAGAATGTCACTTAGAAATTTGGTAGGAATAGCTAGCCACCAAGGAGAATGAAAAATTTAATGATTTGTTAGCTGGGATAAATCTAGTAACTCAAGTGTTGCAACGAATGGGAACTTCCTATTAAAGTTTGTCTATGGAGGTTGACCTTATGGATAAAGGTTAACTAAGGGTGGATGATATCTTGGGTATGACCAAATGAGTTGAGCAACTGGTATTTACATTCCAAGATAAGGAGGATTTTGATAACCAGGATAATTGTAACCACATTTTCTAGTTCCATGAAAGCCTCAGTAAGGTTGGAATGGCTGAGTTTTTATTTTTTGGCCTTGATAAGGAATTTGTAGTATAGTAGTTTAACTAACAAGAATTTTTGGAATTCCTTGGAATGGTTTCCCAGATGGATTTTATATCATTCAAATATTTGGATGACTGGTTGGAACCTATGGCATGCCATGCACAAGTTAGTTTACTTGCATATGAGGTATGGACTGACCAAGAGGTGGAGTTTGTAATGCACCCTGAAGAGGCTGGGTAGATTGGATTTGAGAAATCCTAGATACCATTGGATTAGTTTTTATTTGGGACACATCCTAAATAGGTTGACTCATTTGAGGCATAACTTGGGCATTTTTAGGTATAGTTTGAACATATTGACAAGTAGGAACCTGAGGCATATCCAGGCTAGGCTGAATGGGAAACTTAGGATGCCAAGCACTAGTAGCCATTCCTTGAAATGTAGACCTGTAGGAAGAAGACTTGAATAAGGTGGAGCACCAACTTATAACATTTTATCGACAAATGGGAACATTCCAACAACAGGTTTCCCACCTGCTGGAGGATAAGGAGTGTATGGAGGAAACTGTCCCACGAGAGGAGCATACCATGTGTAGAATGGAGTAGGCTTTTGTAGGTATCCCAATACACTAAGAAAAAGACCATATTGTTGCTCCAGAATAGGTTGGGGCACAATAAGTGGAATATATTATGATTTACTCGTCAAATAGGTACTATATGGTATTCCAGATGAAGATTATAAAGGAGAAGTCCATGGACTAGTCGACACACCATAAAAAGTTCTAAATAATGAATGGTAGCGAGATGGTATTGATGGACCACCATAAAAATGAGTTTATTGGTAAGTTACAAACATATAACTTATTGCAACTTCGTTTGACTCACTCATGATAGCATATATGGGTTGAGATACCGTCATTGACTCAATCATGGTTAAACTTCTCAAAGGATTTTTCCGAGGGAAATTCAAAGGTGAATTAAAAAAAGGAGTCTTAGGTGAAGAAGCTTGTATTTGAGTATGAGGGGTAAGAAAATGATGAGCTTGATAAAGAGGAGTCCCTCTTAAATGGATGGGAGATGAAGGTCGAGACTCTTCTTTAGTAATTTCCTCAATACTCAAAAGACTGGGTGAAATTTGTTCTTCGTCATGACCAAAATATACAGGTTGTGGTTGAGATAAAGATAGAGCAAGAGAATGAGAATTACATGAAGTAGTCAGTTTAGTTATCTGAGGTTCCTCAATTTGTATAACCTCTGGTTATAAAGTATATTAATATATAAATTCAGGTTCAATGACCTTGGGTTCTAATGCTTCAGGGCTTCATTTTCGAGTGTGTTAGACTCACTAGTTGGTAAAGATGTAATTTCGGGTTTAGTACTTATGGGAAGTGACGATTCTAAGTGATTGATTTCATATGTGGTTCCAGAAGAGGTAGATTCCGAAGAACCAGGTTCAATAGTTTGTGTTTTCTTATTCTTATGATGACCAGGTGTTGCCTCTAGAGGTAAAGGAGGAAATATTTTCATTCTAAGTGAACGATGGGGCTTTTGAGGATGTTCTTCCATGATGGATTAATCAATTTTAGAAATTAACAACACAAATAAAATAAAAGGGGTAACTATCCAAAAGGGTTTACCAAGTTACTATGAACTGCAATATTTTTTCCAGTACATGTAGGCAATATCCCCAAAGGTTTTGTTTGGTGTATCACAGTAAACAAGGTGATCGACTTGGTTACCTATGGCAGGAAAGAAACCTAAAGGCGACTTCCAAAATATACCCGTAGGTACGTGGAAGTGCGGTCCGTGGTAGTTTTTTCTAATGCATCATGTACGATAGGAAGTATTCCGATATACTTTTCATATGGGGAGCACCATCTAATATACCCAAAGGTACGTGGAGAATGATCTAATAAAATTACGTACACAAAATATTGACTACCCCTAGAATGTAATGCAAACAAACAATGATAGCTCCTACATTTAACGATGTTGGAACATGCCTTCTAGCATAGACTTCTATGTGTGTTGTTAATGTTCCAGATGCTCCTTAGGTTAACTGAATAATTTTTAAATTTTATCTTCAATTAAGTTACGATTTTAAGGTTCAGGGTACGAATTCACCTGAACTCCCTATGATGCAATTAGCATGATGAAAAAAACTCTTTCATTTCGATGAAGATCTATCTACGAGAAGAAATAACCAAACAATGGTGCAACAAACAAGAGCTTCCTAAGAAGATCTTTTAATGTACTATTCCAATGAAATTTGAAAATCTCTATATGCAATGCAAAAACAAAGATTTTTCTTTTCTTTTCTTTTCGATTTTCAAATGCAATGAAAATGAAAAATGAAGCTAGATCATTAACTAAAATAGCTCACGCAGACTCCAACTGTAATATGAAAATTCATTTTATTCAATCAA
The DNA here is from genome assembly GCA_034641835.2 of Pinus albicaulis. Lineage (NCBI taxonomy): Eukaryota > Viridiplantae > Streptophyta > Pinopsida > Pinales > Pinaceae > Pinus > Pinus albicaulis. The sequence goes on along the minus strand of MU968359.1, from coordinate 14,277,772 downwards.
CAATTAAACCAAGTTTTCACAAACCCTAATTGACAAGAAGAAACAAAAAACAATTAAACTCTCATCAAAAGGAAAACAAACTCAAATTTAAACACATTGATGGATTTATAGAGACAATGAATAGTTCAGAGACTCGGGAAAATTCACTTCATCAAATCAATGCTCAGATCAAGGCATAAGAAAGAAAGTTTTCATCCTACAAAAACCACCACAATGTAGGTGAAGGAACCAGTGTGATTCATCACACAAACAGAGAGAGACAAGTGCGTTGGGTCGCTCTGTCTCATATCAGAAAGTGTGTTGGGCCTAATTTTGTTCAAAAAATGAAACAAAATCCCTACCAAGCTCAAAATTATGTTTTCCAAACTAATTAATTTGTAAACAAGTCAATTTAAGTTGTATTGAAAGTTCTAAAATGAATAGGCAAAGGAAAACACTATAGGAAAATCTCGTTCCCTAGTGGAGTTGCCAAGTTATTTGACGTAAAATTATCTCCTACGGACATAAGTGAATTCCCTAGATATAGTGGCTTGATCTATAAATAACATAAACCAAACACGTGTGCTTTCCTTAAAGAAATTAGAATATAGAGGAAGGAATTACCTTGAGTCGAATGTAATTTCTCCTCTTCTACCTTCTTGTGAACTTTAGCTCCAAATCCAAACGTTATAAATGAAACCTGCAAAACAATTATAAAAAGCATGAGAACTACAAGATACACATAGTATATACTAATATCTCTAATCAATGAGTCAAGAAGAGATTGAAACCCATATGCATCTGTTGTGGAGGTAAATCCCCTCTGTGGACAGACGCGATCCCAATAGCCCTAGAGTGGGTCTAGCAACAATCGAAACATGAAAATCTATTGATTCCTAGTTACAAAAGATAGAATCACGATAGATCGCTTACCATGATTCCTTCACTGTTGTTGTCGAAGAAGAAGTGGTGCTTCCATTCCTAGCTGGACAAGTCACAATCCGTGAGCTCACTACATCCAGATACTTGTACACATGCAAAGAAGAGAGACAACATGCAACATAATATTTCACACTTTATAACTATCGATCAGTCAGAGAGGAACGAATGAAATTGCATTATATAATGGACAAACACAATCATGGAACCAATAGTAGAGTCATGTATATTAATATATGAGAGAACGATTACAACTAGTGCTCTGACGTCGTGATCTTCCTTCGACAGGATTCTAGCGGGACGTGTCTCACAAATATCGTCAGGGATTTGACAAAACTCTCTCTCACACAGGGTTCTCCTTAAATCTTCTCTTGATTGTCACTCAGCTATAATTTCCTTCCCAAAATTTCAGCTAGCTTGCACATGGAGAGGGTAGGATTTTATAGAAGGAGAAGGAGAGGTTAGGATCCCTATAATCATGGAGGAGAGTCCTATCTCTTAGGAAGGTTCCATGAGAGGTAGAAAACCACTTCCTAATCATGGAGATTCGGAGCCAAACAACCCAACCTATTTTTGATGATTCATTCTGAAGTTGTTAGAATCGAACTTCTGCCTCCATTTTGCTAAAAAACACTCCAAAACAGGTTGGCACGGGTGAAACATAGGGACAGAGCGCCAGCTGGCGCGCCCACTTGTGTATATTTTCCCCATTTGCATGAGGGATGAACTAACTACCCGCGCCAAGGCCAAAACATCTATTTTTAGGGTTTTTCAAAGGAAATGTTCTTGAGGAGAATTCTTGTCCTTATGCAGAAGGATGCCATCAAGGTGTTTTCAGGAAATTTTACTATCCACAGGTCACGAGAATAGTCCTCTAATGTACGAGACGAGGGATTGCAGGGATGGTGACAAAATTTTGTGTAACAGATGCCCCCTAAAGCATGAGGTCCGAGAGAGAGGGAGGGGTGAAATTCTTTATGAGAACACGTCCAACTGAAAACACTGACGTCGGAAGACCTGCGAATACAAATACAACTGATATCTCTAATACATGATATGTGGTATGGGCGCAGCCATCCATAATAAAGTGTACAAAAGCCGGGATCCAAGGTATGGACACAGCCATCTAGTAAAATAAGGATCAACAAGTAGACTCAGGTATGGTCGCAGCCATCCAATCAAAAGATTCATGTAATAAGTCATAATAATCCACAAAGAACCCACAGCCTGGATTTCATCAGACAAAATTCAGGGTCTTGCGCTCCATCTCGACCTGAACAAAGTACAATTTCGAGCATGCGAATATGTGAGCTGAAGTCGAACATGCAAAACATCGTCTGATTACCAGCCAATGATGAAAGTTGTTAACAAACGCAAGAGAAACCACCAATAATGACGATGGCCCTCAAGGTACAAGAAGTACAATCCATGGAATTTCAACAGTGATCTGGCATTAAACACCCGCAGAATCATCCAATTGAAACCCAATAATGAAACTTCAAATGCGAAGAACCTACCATTAAGGCATGAAGGCTCCAGGGTACCTGAAGGGAGTCTCTAGACCAACTTCCCGGATAATGAGCTAAAGTCGACAGGAAGTGACCTTGATCGAAGGTGCACCATAATGTTTCCCACATCATCGACATGAGACAGAGGAACATGATGTTTGTGAATCAAGACAAACAGAGAATCAGAGGGAGGTTGAAAACTGCAGAGGCCAACTTCTCTTGAACATATCAGCGGCACGACATTGGATTTGGCAGTATTTGACATCAAGGGATCTTAGGTCATGGTGACGTGGCAAAGAGAAGATGAGCGGTCAAAAGAGATTACCCAAACCCATGAAGGCAAGCAGATAACGAAATGATATGTCTCCAGCCCGACACGAATGCAGACAAGTGCCATGTTCAAGAGTGACATACTGCCGACACGACTATAATATTGGTTCCATTTTCCCCCACCATTTCTGGCGAGTACCCCAATTATTTTTTGAAAACAAGCTTGAAGGGGATAGCATATGTTTGCGATGTAAGTTTGTCCTTCGGAAAAATCCAACCTAGTACATTTTACGAGTCCTAGGAAGGAGGAACTCAAGTAACATCATTACAACGGAGTCTGATGTCATCAGTTTTTAACGAGTCTGACAAAGGAAGAACTCGACATATTTTAATATTTAGAGAGTTTGAAAAGACAGTGGAAAAGAAAACTCCAGCAGTCCCTTTTCGTAGGTAGTCCCACAGATCCGAAAAGGTAAAAAACTATGTCTAAGAGAACCTCTTAGTCGCGATCGGCTAAGGTGTTCCTTTTTCGTAAATAATCTATCCCAGCTCGAAAAAGGGGTAAACATATACTGGGTAGATATCGTTTGGCTTCCAATTTAACGAGGGCAAAACGATAAGCGACTCGGTGATCTTTTCAGTTTTAGAGATTCAGAAAAGAGTTGAAAGGTGACTCCACCTAGAGGAATGAGTGGTGTAAAGGGTAGCAACTGGTTCCAGTAATGGTTGAACTACTCATAACAAGTAAAGGTCAAGAGGCTGGCTAACAATACCACTCATCGCATCGGTTCCTCAGGATTGGGTAAAAAAAGTGAAGGCATATGATCGGCAAAGCAGATGGGGACGATGAAATGAGAAAGCCAAGGCTCATCTGGAAAAATAGGCTGATAAAATGGAAATCACGAGAGGTAAAATGGGAATTTTTTCATTTTTACACAAGCTTGAAATCAGGAAACTTTGCTTGAAGTTGGTTTCATTTTTACACAACTTGAAACAAAGATAAACTATGCTTGAAACTGATTTCATTTTTACATAAGCTTGAAAGGGAAACAAACTATGCTTGAAAAAGTAAGCATGCCCACAGCATGGTGACTCAATTCGAGGTACATTCCCCCCAAGCTTCAGTCGATATGAATGGCAGAGGGATTGAAGGTTCAAATGACGAGATCAATAGAAAGACTCGACTGGGATTTTACGAGATCTTTATCAAAGACTCGAACTGAACGGGAATGTGTTTCAATGTTTTAACGAGGTTGAAACATTAAAATAACTATCCTCATGACCTAATTCATTTTTTAACGAGGTTGACATAGAAGACGAACTATCCTCAGAAGACCCTGTTTCATTTTTTAAGGAGCTTGACACAAGACAATGAACTCTGCTCCAACGAGCTTGTTTCATTTTTAAGGAGCTTGACACAAGAAAATGAACTATGCTCCAAAATACATTGTTTCATTTTTTAAGGAACTTGACACAAGAAAACAAACTTTTCTCCAACAACCTTGTGTCATTTCTTAAGGAGCTTGACACAAGAAAATGAACTGTGCTCCGACAAGCTTGTTTCATTTTTTAAGGAGCTTGACACAAGAAAACGAACCATGCTTCACAACCTTTCATCATGATGAATAAGAAGTCATGGCTTCCAAGGGTTGCCCATCCGATGGAAGGAAAACATCTTGGAAGTTAGGACCTAGTGCCCCCAACACACGATGCACAACGGCACTATCACTGAATATGGGCACAGGACAGGTAGCCGCATAATTGACATGTGGCAGGGATGACACAACTAGCGGATAAAGATCTAGAAGGGATGATGGTGGGCTAGTTGCCATATTAGGACTAAAGAATGCAAGTTGATCGATGGTCACGATCCGACCTTGGTGCGGAAAACACATCACATGAAAGAGGGAGGAGAAAAGTGCTCCCATGGCATAAGTATAATCATGGCCCAAGAGTAAATTAAAGTCCAAGGGGCCAGGAACAACCATCACGTCCAAAGTGACAGGCAACTTCGGAAGGATCCCTAATGATTGACTAGTTCCTCTGTTAAACGCCAACATATTCTGTGTAACAGGCACAAGCAGTGGCGAACCGAAAGCTTGCCAAGTAGTTGAGGATAAAATACTAACAGACACACCTTCATATATAATGGTGTTGGGTACGACCAGATGGGAGGCTTATACCGTGATCTCAAGGGCACATAAGAAGGAAGGCGATAACCTACGAATCGACCCCAATCGAACGAAGTGACCAAACTACTTCGAGGGGCTACCATCGAACTGAGATGGTCTTCCCCTGGCGTTACGGGAGAAGAAGGAGCATCCTCCACCACCTCCATCATGGAGGTAGAAGGAGTATCCTCTGAGACCTCCATGATGGGAGGCAGAGGAGTAGCTTTCTGAGATATAGGGATAGGAGAATATTTCTCCAAGTCCGAGGAATCTGAAGAAACAAGAATAACATGAGGGATGTGAGATCCACTCTCAACGGAAAAGACCTGGTGCACCGTAGACGGGGCCAGCTCAACCGATCCCATGACCAATGTTTGGTCAGGGATGGATTCATGATAGTGAATTTCCGGGGGAGTGGGATCAAGCAAGGATGACTCTTGACTAATCATTGAATCAACTGGTGAAGGACTCAAAGAAAGTTGTTTGTAACCAGCCGAAAGGCATGATATAGAAACTGTCGAGTTGTCCAAAAATATCTTGGCTTCATCCATATACGAACAAAGGTGAATGGCATGGTGCTCTTCACACAACTTATAGGGATTGGCAAGCTTACCCTACTTCTTAGGAGCTTTACCAGCACTAGCTGAAGACGTGCCCCCAACCTGACTCCCGAAAGCCAAAGGCAACAGCGGACGACCGTTGGACCATACTTCAAGCACCTTGGGAATGCCAGGGCAATCTCAAAGAAGATGGTTTCCCTGGCACAACATTAAAGGGAACTTAAATTTCCGCAGATGGTCAGAAGGTTTATCAAGATCTGATGTTTTAGAAGCAACAGCTGTAGAATTAGCCTCTCACTTATCTGACTTCTTCTTCTTAGCCACCGGGGTACTAGAATCCAAAATTTCACCAGGAAAAGTAGAAGATGAGGATGAAGAAACAGGTGAAGAAGGGGAGAGGTCCACCTTCGAATCAACATGATGTTGCTCAGGCGGAGGAGTGGATGGTACGAAAACCGAAACACTTGAGACCACAGAGGTTGAAAACAACCAAACAGGCAACCCAACAGTTAACCCAAGGAGGGATAACGTGGCCATATAAGGAGCACCAATATTTCCTAAAGCGGGAAAAGGACTAGGACTCCCTTCAGGGGGAACTCCTTGATTGGAAAACTCTGAAAAAGTGGCCATCGGAAACGACCTTGAAATAAAACACTAAGGACAAAAATTCTAACCAAGAATATTTCGTGGGCGATTAATTTTTAAGACAATCAAACCAGACTCTGTTGCTTCACATTTTAAGAGTCGAGAAACAAGAAAAAGGTGATTCTATCGCTTTCAGGTTGGACACGAGCTTGAAAGGACAAGAGCTCGATGAACTTTTCAATTAAAAGAGTCAGTAAATTTCAAAGTGACTGCTCTGGTAATCTAGGTAAATGGGTGTACCAGATATCCGTGAATTTCCATATACACCTTGGTAAAAATGAAATAAAAATCAACCAAGGACTTAACGTACGTGCAGGAAATCTCTCTGAATGCTGTGTCCGGTGTATCATGAGTAAAAGGCGGCAGACTTGGCTTCCTATGGATAAAGGATTTTCAACCTAATCGGGTCTCCCTTTATATACACGACGGTACGGGGAGCACAAGTCCATACTAGCGTTGTCTGTAGCCAGATGGCGAGCGACGGCTACTAGGCTTAAAGACGTCGGAACACGTCTCTACCTTATACTACTAGATGTTCCGTTAAGTTTCAATGATGCCTTAGGTTAGTTCAATAAATTTTAAAGTTTATCTTCAATTTACATTTCGATTTCAAGGCCCTATTGAATTTTGGATCTCATAAAACCTCTAGATGAAAAATACATGCCACAAAATATCATTTCGTTCAATGAAGAGCTATCTACAGGAGAGTTTAGACCTTTCAAATTATAGCGAAATGAACACACAAAAACATCCACTACCGATTTCAATGCAAGCTAATGAAATTGGAAGACTTTTCTCTAGAATTATACAACACTATTAATGTGAAAGATTTTTCAATTTTCACTATGCCAATCAAGATGAAAAAGATTTTTTTATTTTTATTTTTCAATATATTAGAGAAAATGCACTAAATAAATGAAAAACTAATGAAAAAATCAATTTGAGAATGATAGAGAGAGAGAGCTGAAACAAAACAAGTTCACTCAACTCAAACAAACACAATCAATACTCAAACCGATGACAAACTTCCTCAAAGTGAAGAATAATCTCGAAAGAGACTCAAACAAACCGTGTGATCTATGCTTCGAGCAACACAAAGCGAAACTGAATGAAAGAGAGGACAATCACTCAATAAATGCAATGACTCTATTGGATTCATCAAGATGAGTGCAAAGAAGAAAAAACAAAGTTGACCGGGAAAGCAAAGACCCAAAACTCCCACGGGAGGCTCAGTACATTGAAGCACCTAGAAGCCCTAGGGCTAAAATGAAAAACTGGCAGAAAAGGGAAAAAAACCAGAGGATAAGGGCTAAACACAGTCAAAAATGACTTCAAAGCACTCAAACAATCAGAAAAAACAAACCAGGACCAAAACACGAACTCAGAAAGTCCAATAATAGGAAAACCCTAAAACCTACCAGGGTTGGCGCACCTGTCTGGCTGTAATCTGCGCCAAACAGGGATGACGCAAGTGTCTAACTAGCAACTAGCACCCTCTGGCACGACTGTCAGAGGGATAACTGTGCTAATCAGGTTTACCCTAGAAAATTATGCAAATGAATGAGCAAAGGCTAGATCTGGTCTTCTGGGGGCTGAACAGGGTTTTAACACCAAGGAACGTGAACCAGAAAAGCAGACTAATCAAACAAAAAGCCAAAAACAACCCAATGGAGGAAGGACCAACTCCCACTAGTCCCCAGTAGAGTCACAAAATTGTTGTGGAGGTAAATCCCCTCTGTGGACAGAGGCGATCCCACTAGCCCTAGAGTGGGTCTAGCAACAATCGAAATATGCAAAGCTATTGATTCCTAGTTACAAAAGATAGAATCGCGATAGATCGCTTACCGTGATTCCTTCGCTGCTGTTGTCAAAGAAGAAGTGGCACTTCCATTCCTAGTTGGACAGGTCATGATCCGCAAGCTCGCTGCATCCAGATACCTGTACACATGCAAAGAAGAGAGACAAAATATAACGTAATATTTCACACTTTATAACTATTGATTAGTCATAGAGGAATGAATGAAATTACATTATATAATGGACAAACACAATCATGGAACCAATAGTAGAGTCATGTATATTAAGATACGAGAGAAATATTACAACCGGTGCTCTGACGTCATGATCTTCCTTCGACAGGATTCCAGCGGGACCTGTCTCACAAATCAGGTCAGGGATTTGACAAAACTCTCTCTATCATAGGGTTCTCCTTAGCTCTGCTCTTGATTGTCACTCAGCTATAATTTCCTTCCCAAAAGTTCAGCTAGCTTGCAAATGGAGAAGGCAGGATTTTATAGAAGGAGAAGGAGAGGTTAGGATTCCTATAATCATGGGGGAGAGTCTTGTCTCTTAGGAAGGTTCCATGAGAGGTGGAAAACCACTTCCTAATCAGGGAGATCCGGAGCCAAAAAACCCAACCACTTTTTTATGATTTATTCTGAAGTTGTTAGAATCGAACTTCCGCCTCCAGTTTGTTAAAAAAAACTCCAAAATAGGTTGGCATGGGTGAAACACAGGGACAGAGCGCCAGCTGGCGTGCCCACTAGTGTATATTTTCGCCATTGGCACGAGGGATGAACTGGCTACCCGCACCAAGGCCAAAACATCTATTTTTAGGGTTTTTCAGAGGAAATTTTCTTGAGGAGAATTCTTTTCCTTATGCAGAAGGATGCCATCAAGGTGTTTTCAGGACATTTTACTGTCCACAAGTCACGGGAATAGTCCTCCAATGTACGAGATGAGGGATTGCAGGGACGGTGACAAAACATTGTGTAACAACATCAAATAGACATAAGTATAGGAAAACAAAGCATTTGTATTAATGAAATGTAGGAGAAGATTACAACCCTTTTAGAGATCTTGACTATATGGATTTCTCCCACCTAACTTGTCCTTCCTTAGCCACAAAGAAATCCTTCAATCATAACTCAAGGATGGTAATGGATCCTTAGGAAAAACCAGTAGCAGTAGGTCATAGCTAAGAGCTTCCAAAATCCAACCCAGACTCTATGGGAGGAAGTGAATTTATAAGGTAAATAGGGTAGTTTTGGTTTTACCAATCTAGGACTTAGATCCACATATGAGGGAAGATAAGCTCAAGGGATAAGAGATAATACCTCTAGTATAGGAATTTGAGATATGAATCAATAGTAAATGGTTAAAACTACCATACAAACTTCTGGAAAGAGAAGATTCATAATTATTTTTATTATTCCTGAAATTCTGGAGCCATCACACCTACAACAAAGGAAACATGTGTTGGTTAGTGTAGTTTCTCAGTTATGCAACATGCAACCAATGCAAGTGGCTAGAAGGAAGAGTGTGTTGGGGCCAAAAATAGGTTTTTAAGTTTATTAACCCTGGATTCTTGGAATTTTGGGAGAGATAATGCTTAAGGCTTTACAAAGGGATGATTGCAAGGTGTCAATGATGTTGATTGATCCAGTTTCCACGTCATTCAAGAAGATGTGACAAAATGACCTGTAACAGGGAGAATAAATTAACTAATTTTAAAATGTTTACAGAGTTTTCTCTGTGGTAAAATAATGCATTGAGGTACACACCAGTGAGCATAGAGGTTAGAAATCATACTAAGGGCAGTGGTTTGGAGAACTCGTCAATGTAATCTTGTTCAATTCAGGAGCTACAATAATTAAAAATTCTCCCCATATTCATCTTTCATATTCTCTGGTATTTTGTGTGATTTTTTTATTGTGTTTTGCACTAACAATGTTTTTTAGGAATATTGGGTTTGGTTTCCTTATTTATGTGCAAGTCACTTAGGATACCCAAAATAAAATATCTCAAGGATATCTTCATGGAGTTGGCTTCACCAAATAGTGTTAGGATTCTAACGTTGAGAGGTATGTTCTCTCCTTTCTTCTTGTAATGTGAAGTGCTTGGAATTTTCTAATTTCCATAGCTCTACTTCTTCATTCACACACAATGTTTGGGCAAGCCCAGGGAAAGTCCTCGTAGGTTTAAATTAACCTATTATTGTAGTCGAAATTATTCTTTAAATAATGAGGTTGAAATAACTCCCAAGTATCCAAGAGGAGGAAAGGAGAGATTGTGAGTGTTAGAACTTTAATGGAGAAAGAGGGATTTTTCTTTGGAGACAGGGGGTCCATCGACATTAGATACGTATCAGGATTTAGCATAACCAATTATTTGAAATTTAATAGTGAGGATAAATAAAGTGGCAAACATATTGAGAATTTGAATGTCTCAAACACTCCATATCATTGGAAAGGCCTCTAGAAATACCATGCACATGAATGGCTACTGTAGAAATAATATAACTTATGTGTTATATATCCAAGATTCTCCTGATCACACACTATTTTAACTTCATGCACAATACAGAATCTATTCCACCATTGATCATCACATGCGGAAATTAAATCAATTTCAATGCACACATGAAACCATAAAAATTCACACACATTAACACAACTGTTTAATGGGAAAGCCTGAAGCTAAAAACCCCAACTATATGTATATAATATATGTCATAGAGATCATGTAAAAATCCTCATACAAATATGATCATATCAAGCTCTTAGTACAATACAATCGCTACACACTAATCAGGCCCGATCTTGCAAATCCATGCACCGATTTTTTCCACCTACTAGCCTGCCTCTACTGCGCAATCCCTGCTGAAGAATGGCTCTGAATGAACTCGAATTCAGCCAGCCTTGCTCACGCAATCTTCATTGGAATCTCCACTCAGTGTTGGATGCAATCAATGCATCACTATAGTCACAACTGATAGTCACACTTGATCTTTCACCTATCTCTCCACTGGTCTCCACTGAAACTGCCATGCACTGTAGTTAACCGATGCATTCTTCAGTTGATTAATGAGTTATTATTTAGTGAATTAATTAACTAATTAATTCACACCACTCTCACTAGTGTATCAATCAGTTAGACTAAATATAACTAGCTCAACTGAGTCTAACTGAGTTAAACTAAATACAACTCCACCAACTACTTCTATAACTCCACCAAACTCTGTCACATGAGTTCTAACTGAAGTCCTCATGCATTAGCTCCAGTAAACCCTTAGGAATAATGTAATTCCTTCTGTTAGTTGTTGTGCCACATTTGTGCACTTAACTGAAGTGCTTCAAGAGAATAAGATAATGTTTAGAGTCCAAATATTATTAAGAGCTAACAATATTCGACATATCTATTTTTAGACTGGCAATTTAAAAATATATTCCGCCCAATATGTCTAAAAATAGAAGTCCATATATTTTTCCAACTTGACCAACCATCCACAAATAGCATCCTGAAACTCATAGAATATGATCGACATGTCTAAAAATAGAATTTGTGCCAAAAATAGCCTGCGGGCCCACTTAGTGAAGGCGACTCTTTTCACTAAGCTCATCATCTTGTTGAATCTCAACACTCCCTCTCAATAAGATATGGATTATCTGCCACCCCGAACCTGTCTCTATGGTATTTGAATTTGCTCCTGGTGAGCGCCTTCGTCAGAATATCTGCATCTTGATCCTCCGTAGGAATGTAAGAAAGTAACATGATCTTTCGTTGCACACAATCTCTGATATGATGATACCGGATGTCAATATGTTTAGATCTATCATGAAATACTGGATTAACCGAGAGTTTAATGCAACTCTAATTCTCACAATATATCATAGTAGGATCTAAGTGAGAACCGAACAACCCGACCAGGATCTTCCTCATTCATATAGCCTCGCATGCAGCCAAACTTGCTTCCATGTACTCGGCCTCCGCTGAACTGAGTGCCACGGATATCTGTTTCCTGCTGTACCAAGAAAATATTGTAGACCCGATACTGAATATCCCTCCAGATGTACTCTTTTTGTCCGTTGGGCTCCCTGCCCAACCTGCATCCGTGAAGCCATGCAGCTTCAACTCATCCGACTGTCTGTACCATAATCCATATTCCGATGTGCCCCTGAGATATCTCAGGACATGCTTGCATGCCTTCCAAAAGAGCTTGGTAGGCTTAACCATAGCTTTTGAAAGTTGGTTAACAGCATAGGATATGTCCGGTCATGTGTTGACTAGATACATGAGCGAACCAACCTGTTGGCCGGATAAATCGATCTTGCGGACAAGATCAATCTCCCTAGTGTCAGAAGACAATCTAGCAACAAACGAACAACTAAGTTTGTCTTTCTCTAAATATATTCATTTTACAAATAAATTCTATGAAGGTGTCTATCCTACCTTAGATCCAAATACTTATTTGTGGTCGTAAAGCTTCCGTCGCATCAATAATCCTTCCATCGCAACAAGAGTTCTTCCGTCGCAACAAGAGTTCTTTCGTCGCAAGAAAGTGTCATCTTTCGTCGACCTGCAATCACAAACAAGAAAATATTAAATAGCACATGTATAACAAATAATTATACAACATACCTATCATAGTGATCAAGGAATCTATGAAATAAACGATCAAACGATAGCTTATTGAAATAAACAATCGAACGACAATTTATTGAGAAAAACAAAACTTGATTGTATTAATCTTAAAATAGCAGAAGAACCTTACAACCTTAGCCTTGATGTTGAACAGGCCTTCCCGGGGTCCGAAGCAGGAGTCTCCTCTACTTTGATAAGTCTTGCACTCTTCCTCCAGGAGCATAAAGAGGTATGTGATCTTTCCTCTCAAAATCTCAGCAAAAAGAAATCTAAATCTCAACAGCACTTCAACTCAATCACCCATAAAGCTTGAACTCTAATTCTCAATCTCCAAAATCTAACCATTGGAGGCTACCCAATGTCTCCTTTTATAGAGCAGATGAGGAGGTTAGGATTCCACCTTTGAAGGGATAGAATCCTCCTTCAAAGGGATAGGCTCCTCACATCAAGGGATTAGTTCCTTAAGGTGAGGGATACATGCACCTTATCAAAGCGTACTCATCCCCAAAAATTCTCATCTAGAACCTTCTAGAATTGACCTCAAACCAATTTTTTAACTTTACTTTCTCGCCTTTTTGAGTTTGGAGGGGGTACGCAAGCATTCTTAAGGAAAACTGCGTTCTAGAATGTAGGTAAGCCATGCATTACCTGCGTACCCAAGCCAGGAACACAGGCAGGCTTCATGTTACCTGCATACCCATTCTTTCAGAGGTTTTTAGGGTTTTTCTTCTTGTTTCAGGGCTTGACATGAGGAATAAAGGTTGTAATACTTGCAGAGGAGGTATGTATGAGTGTTAATGAGCTCATAAAGTTAGAAAAATGTCAAGGTGACAGTTTTTAGTGTAACAGATTGCCCCTTAAAGTGCGAAGTCTGAAATAGATGAAGATGAAGTCTGTTATATTTGAAGAGTGAAGTACTTTATCATTTCAAGGATCATCTTGTGGACACCCCAGTCGGAACCTGTAAAACATTCAATGCAAAATATATATATGTAATCATATCATCGCTGAGGTAGGCATTCCCATACTCATATCAAAAACTAACTAAACTTGTCCTGATACAGAAATGATTTTAATATTACATCAATAGTGTAGACACAGCCTGGGTGCAACCATCTGTAATGAATAGTCTACTGTATAATAATAAAACTCCTCGCAACCTGGATGGTGGAAACTAGATCCAGGGTCTTGATTTCTGCTTCCCAAACTAGTATGATTCTATCCATGCGATTAAATGTGTTGAAGTCGAACATGGTAGAAACCACTTGATTACCAGTCAATGATGTGAACTATTAACAAGTGTGAGAGAAACCACCATTAATGTCAATGGCTCTCAAAGTACTCAGTATAATCCATGAAATTTGAATGAATGATCTGAAGTCGAACATGTCACGGAATCATTCGATCGAAGGTCAATGATGCAACCTGTCGTCGAAGGCGAGAAACCTGCCATTGAGGCATGCAGATTTCAAGGTCTTGGCGGTTTACGGATCAACTTCCTAGATAATGAGTTGTCGCTGGAGTAAGTGATCGAGTAAGTAGGCAGAAACACACAAATGTGATCAAGTTTTGAAGAAATATGTTAGCGAGGCCCGACTCGGGGATGGTCAAAATGGAAGACAAACTCTTTTTCATGAATGGTTTGTTTGTTGTCTACGAATTTGCAATGACACTACGAGATGGCTGGTGACAATTGACCCCAAAGCTAATACCCGAAAGGCGGCGAAGACTTTCAATATGGTTTGATTAACTGTTAGGAAAAGGATTTTCCCAACCCAAGTGAACAAAAGTGTCGTGTTCAAGAGTGGCTAACAGTTTTTCGAATAATCAAAATGTAACAAACAGGTTCATTTTTCTCTCTTTTGCCCCACCATTTCTGGCAAGTACCTCTTTATTTTTGACAAGCTTGAGGAGGATAACATTTGCTTGTTTATAAGCTCATCCTTCGGATGAGTCCAACTTAGTTTAAAATTCAAACCCTAAGAAGGAGTGGTTCATTCCTGTTTGAAATTGAACAAGTCCTTTACTGTTAAATTTTAACAAGTCCAGTATAGGAGAAACGTGTTTTTTAATTTTAGGGAGTCAGAAGAAAAACTTAAGAAAACTCCATGGGTGTAATTTTTCATAAATTTAGTCTCTCGAGCCCGAAAAAGGATAAAATAATGCGGGAGTGAACTCTATTGACCGTAATTAGTAAACGTATACCTTTTTCGTAAATAGTCCATTTCAGTCCGTAAAAGGGGTAAACTTATACTGAAAGGACGATCATTTATTTACTTTAACGAGTTCGAATAATCAAGTGCTCGGGAATCTTTTCATGTTTAGAGAGTCTGAAAAGGGCTTAAAAGAGGACTCCAAGGTTTCTCTTTTTCGTAAGTTTCAACGAGTTCGAAAAAGGGATAAAATTGTACTCATGGTTTTCACTTCTTCGTAAGTTTATAACGAGTTCGAAAAAGGGATAAAAATATACTCTTGTGGCCGACTTTCAATTTAATTTACGAGCAGGAAAATATGGAAAGAACTCGGCATTTTCATGTATTTTACGAGAATGAAAAATAGTAAAATAATCTCGGGATTTTCATGAGTTTAACGAGTCTTGAAAATAACCAAAATTGACTCAAGATAGGTTTCATTTTTACAAAAACTTGAAACAGAGAAAAACTATGCTTCAGAGTGGTTTCATTTTTACACAAGCTTGAAACAGAGAGAAAATTGTGCTTGATGCCCCCTAAGCGTAACTTCTAGAGCACATGCCCCCCCAGCTTCATTTCATTCAACTAAGTACACTGGTAATAAATAGCTGGATGGAATGAAGGTTCATTTACGAGATCATATGAAAGAACCGACCTAAAAATGTAAGAAAATTATGAAAAAACTGACCTAAATATATGACTTAACATTTACGAGATCTAGTCAAAGACTCGACTCAATTAGGGGAGGATTTGTTTCATTTTTTAACGAGCTTGACACAGGAAAAGAACTATGCTCATGGCAACGTGTTTCATTTTTTAACAATGTTGACACAGTAAAAGGAACTTTCCTCTTCTAAATGTTTCATTTTTTAACGAGGTTGACACAGTAAAAGAAACTATCCTCGTATCTACTCTCTAAAATCTACCTATATAACCTACTGATTCATTTTTTAATGAGGTTGACACAGGAAAACAACTGACCTCATACCTGATTCATTTTTTAATGAGGTTGACTCAGTAACAGAAACTATCCTCAAACCAACTGATTCATTTTTTAACGAGGTTGACAAAGGAAAGTAACTGTCCTCATACTTGATTCATTTTTTAACGAGGTTGACTCAGTAACAGGAACCATCCTCATAAACTACTTATTTCTAATTTATTAATCTACTCTCTACAATCTACCTACTGATTCATTTTTTAATGAGGTTGACATAGAAAAATAACTGTCCTCATACTTGATTCATTTTTTAACGAGGTTGACACAGGAAAAGGAACTATCCTCGAACCAACTGATTCATTTTTTAACGAGGTTGACACAGTAAAAGGAATTGTCCTCAGACCTAATTCGTTTTTTAACGAGGTTGACTCAGTAATAGGAACTATCCTCAAACAACTGATTCATTTTTTAACGAGGTTGACACAGTAAAAGAAACTATCCTCGGACTCACTGATTCATTTTTTAATGAGGTTGACATAGTAAAAGGAACTATCCTTGCCAACTTGATCATGGCTTCCAACTGGAAGAAACACATGTCAATGGACACGCCTTCATCATGGCTTCCAAGAGGTCTTCATCAGAAGGAAGAATAGTTCTCTAGAAGGAACACATCTCAAGGGACTCAAAACGGATAAGAACATCACGTTCAAAAAATCCCATAGAGTTTTCCATGTCAATTACCAGATCTAAGTCAAAGGAAGACGAGAAAACAGTGAGAAGCTCGCTTACATTGGTAACTTAAAACATGGGACTAGTTGCCACATAATTAACCTGTGGTGGGGTAGATACCACTTGCATATGAGGAACATTCAGGGATGCGGATAATTGGTAGTCGAATCAAGACTAGGGAACGAAAGCTGGTCTACAGTCACAATATTTACATTGTGAGGGAAAGACATCACGCGAAAGAGTGTCAATACGACAGCTTTCATTGCATAGACATAGTCTCACCCAAGGAGTAAATTGAAATCCAAGGGACCTCAAACTACCATAAGATCAATATAGACAGTTTTACCTTCCAAAGTAATAGAAAACTTAGGAAGGATACGTAAAGGTTCACTAATGGTTCTGTTAAAAGCTTTTAGATTCTGCGTAATAGGCACAAGCTGAGGGGAACCCAAAACTTTCCAAGCAGTTGAGGATAAAATACTAACAGAAGCACCTTCATCTACCTGTGTGTGGTGTATGTCCCTACCACCAGTTTTCACAATGATTTGGAAAGGGATGGAGGAAGGAAGACGAGGTTCTATCAGTCTATTCCAATCAAAGGAAAATACCTCAGCACTTGGAAGGGGTTCTATAGAAACAGTTGAAATGCCCCCTAGCGTAGAAGAATCTGATGTAACAAGAAGAACCTGAGCGGTATGTAGTTCACTCTCTACAGGGAGAATGGGATCGATCGAATGTGAAATCAAATCGACCAGTTGATCAACTAATGGATCATCAACTTGAGTGATATGAGTTTCACTCTCCAATGGAAGAGTGGGATCGACTATACTTGAAATTAGATCAATCACTCCATCAGTTGACGGTAGTTTGGGAGAAATTTGACGGTAACCAGTTGGAAGTTCTTGTTGTGGAACAGGAAGGTTTTCCAACAATTTTGAGGGTTCATCCATGTGAGGGAAAATGTGATTTTTATGACTCCCTTTGCATAACTTACAAGGAAACCTAATTTTACCCTTTTTCCCAGGAACCTAACTATCACTAGTTGATGGATCAACGGAAAGTTGATGAGATTTTTCTGACCATACTTCCAAGACCTTTGGAATAACAGGACAATTGATAAGGAAGTGGTCACCCTTACAAACCCTGCAAGGGTATTTGGGTTTACGATGCATGTTGGAGGTTTCCACAACACAACTAACACTTACAGCCATGGTTGGTTGGTTGAATTCTTTCTTATCTTGCTTCTTCTTCTTCTTCTTCTTCCCTTTCTTCTTCTTCCTAGCCACCTGGTTACTAGCGTCAAGGCTTTTACCAAGTGAAGAGGAAGAAATGGAGGAAGAAATATTAGGCGAAGAAGGTAAAGGGTCAATAGAAGGTTGGTGATGTTGAGATGGTGAACTCTGTTGAGGTGAAGCATCTGGTTGAGGTGGAACAATTGGAGTATTCGGGGCCAACGAAGTTGAAAATAACCATATCAGTAAACCTATTGTAAATCCAAGTAATGACAAAGTAGCCATATAAGGAGGACCAACATTTCCAAAGCAAGGAAAAGTACTAGGAATCTCGTTAAGAGGGGTTCCTTGGTTGGTAAATTCCGGAACAGTTGCCATTATATTCAACTTCGGTGAATTTTATTAACAATTTAAAACTAAAATTAACAATTCACAATTCACACCTAACAATTAAAATTCACAATTCACACCTATGGTCTCTAAAAGTAAAAACAAAAAAATTAACACGTGCTATCAAATCTAGGAGTCAAACCACACACAAACAGTAACTTCCCGTACTAAAAACACTAGTTGGTGATGAAATCCAACTTAGTAGAAATTTAATACAGAAAGGGCGGTTGGAACAGTTACCCCGACAACCTGCTTAATGAAACAGACTGGCGCAAGTTTCCTCACAAAACCATCTCGTGTGAAGATAACCCCCCAGAGAGTCCAAGTGAGTCTAGTCGACGTCTTCTCCAGGTACAATGAGATCTTTCCTTCACCGTCACCTTAGGAAATAATCTTAAGTTTGTGGACACTAAGGTTACCAATAGTAACAAATATAACTGGGGGAATAGTCTACGATCCGATCCCACGCACAAGGGTAGAGTATCAAAGCTCAATCCCCTTGAAGGTTCCTCGACATGGTTAATCCGAGGTTTACCGACAAGTGACCCCAGGCTCCTCGACAATGGTTAATCTGAGGTTTACCGTTTGTAATACACGCAAAATCTTCTATCTTCCCCAATGAAACAGAATTGATTGTCTCAAAGGTTCGGACATGATCTCGTGATTGACTTCATTAAGAGAAGCTTCCCAGATTATACAAATTACAATTGGATTTATCTCCTACCGCAAGATTTATCTACTTGTTTGTTTTTGTTGCTTTGGAAAGTTAACTACAACCTATTCCAAAGCACTAATCCTGAGCTAGATTGGTGGAAAGAGCCCTAAAAATGTTAAAATTACTAGATGAATTTTAATTAAGCGTTGTGTTATTTAGGTTGTTATTACTCAAAAGGGTAAATGGATATGAAACCAATGGTGTTATGACCCAACCCAAAACTGAATGCAATCGAATTGATAATGTAATCTTTTCAATTTGATGAATCCTAACTAAAGTAAGGAGAGAGTTTCCATACACTTCCAACAATGCAAAATTTGATTACTAAGAGAAAATATAACAAATTCTCTAATGCACTAATTTCATCAAAAAAACTAATGCAAATCAATCCCAAAACAATTTTTTATATTTTTGTGTTTTTAAAACAAGCATAAAAACATCTAAATTCAAATCAAAGAAAACTGATCTAAATCTACGATTGATTTTTCAAAATGTAAACTATGCAGTTGTAATCTATGCACAATTAACTCATCTTCTGAAAATGAGAATTCAAATTATGCAAAGGTAATCTATGTAAGAGAATTCTCAAACACAAGATGATTCTAATGTAATCTAAGAACCAATCAAGTGCAAGTCAAGAAAATCGGGTGAGAGTTCCAAAGATCAAAAAACACTCAAAGGCGATTAACAAAAGCAAAAAGATGCAAAATTGTGAAAAAACTGAGACAAACCTCCAAGTAATGACCAAAGGAAATCAAATTAAGAATTTCTCAAAAAAGAGACTCAAAACACCCAATTAACTTAATGGAGATTGATGAGATGAAAAATTTGCTGAAAGAATCTTATAAACAAGAGATTTTCGATAGAAAACATACAGATTTGGGTAGATACTAAGAATCCTAAATTAAATCGAAACTAAACTGAAAGAAGAAATATAAGTTTTTCAAGACTTTTAACAGGGTTTGCAACAATGTGCGGTCCCTAGAAAAGTTCAAGAAAAAACAAAAAAGACTTCAAAACTTTGAAAGAAAAGTAAATCTAAGTTACCCAAGCCCGTACAAATCAATCAAAAATCAGAAAAAATAATTTTCTCAAATCAAAAGAAAAGAGAACCAAAAACAACAAGTTCTTTCCCCAGTGGAGTCGCCAATTTGTTGGCAGGATAAATCGATCTTGTGAACAAGATCGATCTCCCTAGTGTCAGAAGACAATCTAGCAACAAACGAATAACTAAGTTTGTCTTTCTCTAAATATATTCGTTTTACAAATAAATTCTATGAAGGTGTCGATCCTACCTTAGATCCAAATGCTTATTTGTGGTCGTAAAGCTTCCGTCGCATCAATAATCCTTCCGTCGCAACAAGAGTTCTTCCGTTGCAACAAGAGTTCTTTCGTCGCAAGAAAGTGTCGTATTTCGTCGACCTGCAATCACAAACAAGCAAATATTAAATAGCACCTATATAACAAATAATTATAAAACATACCTATCATAGTGATCAAGGAATCTATGAAATAAACGATCAAACGATAGCTTATTGAAATAAACAATCGAACGAAAATTTATTGAGAAAAACAAAACTTGATTGTATTAATCTTAAAATAACATAAGAACCTTACAACCTTAGCCTTGATGTTGAACAGGCCTTCCCGAGGTCCGAAGCAGGAGTCTCCTCTACTTTTATAAGTCTTGCACTCTTCCTCCATGAGCATAAAGAGGTATGTGATCTTTCCTCTCAAAAGCTCAGCAGAAAGAAGTCTAAATCTCAACAACACTTCAATTCAATCACCCATAAAGCTTGAAATCTAATTCTCAATCTCCAAAATCTAACCATTTGAGGCTACCCTATGCCTCCTTTTATAGAGCAGATGAGGAGGTTAGGATTCCACCTTTGAAGGGATATAATCCTCCTTCAAAGGGATAGGCTCCTCACATCAAGGGATTAGTTCCTTAAGGTAAGGGATACATGCACCTTATCAAAGCGTACTCATCCCCAAAAATTCTCATCTAGAACCTTCTAGAATTGACCTCAAACCAGCTTTTTAACTTTACTTTCTCGCCTTTTGAGTTTGGAGGGGGTAAGCAGGCATTCTTATGTAAAACTGCATTCTAGAATGCAGGTAAGCCATGCATTACCTGCGTACCCAAGCCAGGAACGCAGGCAGGCTTCATGTTACCTGCGTGCCCATTCTTTCAGAGGTTTTTAGGGTTTTTCTTCTTGTTTCAGGGCTTGACATGAGGAAAAAAGGTTGTAAGACTTGCAGAGGAGGTATGTATGAGTGTTAATGAGCTCATACAGTTAGCATAATTTCAAGGTGACAGTTTTTAGCGTAACACAACCAACTGTCGATAAACAGTGGCATCCACTACCTCTGTCGATGTAGCATCCTCTTTCCTCCAACCACCAGGAAAAGGAGTGTCGATAGGCTTGCAGCCTTGCATGTGAAACTTCTCCAGTATCTCCCGGGCATACTTGCCTTGAGACACAAACATTCCACCCTTCCACTGCCAAATTTCGAATCCCAGGAAATAATGAAGGAGGCCCAAGTCCTTCATCTCAAACTCCTTTGCAAGATCTGCCTTGCATGAGGGTATCAACTGTTCATCACCTGTTAGTATCAAATCATCTACATAAATTACAATGATCAGCAACTTACCCTCCACCACAATCTAGTATAGGTTCGGATCCACCTCACTCTTGGTGAATCCAAGTCCGGTGAAATAATTGTCTATCTGTGTGTACCAAGCACGAGGTGCTTGTTTCAGCCCATACAACGCTCTTTTGAGCCTGCACACATGCGACTCGCTGCTGAAGATTTCTAATCCTTCAGGCTGCTCTATGTACACCTCCTCCTCAACGACTCCATTGAGGAATACGGTCTTCATCCATATGATGAATGTTCCAACCCATCTACGTTGAGAGAGCAAGGATGGTCCGTATGGAAGAATACCTTGCGACAGGTGCAAAGGTTTCTTCATAGTTGATCCCCTCGATCTGTGAGAAGCCCGAGCAACAAATCTTGCCTTATACTTCTCAATGCTCCCATTAGTAGCTTGCTTCACTTTTTAGATCCATCTCGAACCTACCACTGATTTCCCTTCCGACCTTGGGACAATCTCCCATCCACTGTTTCTGACAATCGAATCATACTCTTCCACCATGGCATCTACCCATGCAGGATCCTCCACAACTTCCTCAAAAGAGGATGGATCCATCACGATAAACTTGCTCATTAGAGCCATGTATCCAGTAAATCAGTTAGGTGACTATCTCTTTTTGTGTTATGATGTAGGAACTCCTACATTCTGCACTGCATCAATATTCAGTCGCTTAGATTCTGTAGTGCGCTTCCGCCCTCTGATGTTTGGCGCTGCATGAATGGTTTCTTCCACTCCATGAACCTCCTCTTGTGGTTGATCCACATCTTGAGGCTCATATTTAGGAACAAGTAGCTCCTCCTATGCATGAAAGTGTAGCTCCATCTCAAGCGACAACTTCATGGCTTTCTCCTCATGAAATTTGATATCCTGTCGCACGACAGTCATCCGACTGTTTGGAAGATACACATGATAATTGTGGGGTGTTTCTGTGTACCCCAAAAATATCCCAACCTCTGTGGTCGGCTCCAAATTCTTCCTATCATCCTTCGTCACATGAATGTAAACAGGTGAGCCAAAAATGTTCAAATGAGAAATATTAGGCTTCTTACCAGAAAATGCCTCTTCGGGTGTACTCATGCCAAGTAATCTATGAGGACAATATTTTTGCACAAAAACCACAGTGTTGCATGCTTCCTCCCACAAGTGTATGGGAAGGCCCTGATCATGCAGCATCGCCTGTGTAGCACCCACAATCGTTCTATTCTTTCTCTATGCGACCCCATTCTTCTATGGGTTATGAGGCACTATGAACTCTCTTCGAATTCCTTCTGTGCTGCAAAAGTCCTTGAATTCGCTAGAGATGAATTCACCACCATTATCACTCCTTAGAGCTTTCACCTACTTCCCCGACTCTTTCTCAACCAGTGCCTTTAACTCATAGAACTTTGAGTATGTCTCGCTCTTCTTCTACATGAAGAAGATCCAGCACTTACGAGAAAAGTCATCAACAAATATCACATAATACCTGTGCTTTGCTATCGAAGCTACGAGAAAGGTCCACATACGTACGCCTTGAATTCTCTCAAGGATCGTCGTGGCACGACTATCCCTTCTCATGAAAAGGTGGTCTTCACAAATTTTCCCAAAGTACACCTCAGACCTTTGATACGGTAGCAAGGGTACCCTTGGGAAGGCTTAGGTAGAAATCTCTTGCAAAATTTTCAAAGCGCCGTGGTGAAGATGGCCCAATATCACATGCCACAATTTTTGAAAATGCAACAAGATGATGGAACTTCAAATGAAGAAAGTAAAGCCTACACTAAAAGTGAATATAAAACCAATACCGTACAAGAATCCAATTTCTGAACTATGTCTATTTTTAGACATATGGGTCATGGTCTATGAGTTGCAGGATGCTATTTATGGATGATTGGTCGAGTTGGTAAAAAATAGATGGACCTCTATTTTTAGACATTGGGCAGTTTCTATTTTTAGACTACCGGGCTAAAAATAGAACAGTCAAATATTATTAACCCTTAATAATATTTAGACTATAAACATTATCTTATCCTCTTGGAGCACTTCAGTTTGATGCTTGGATGTGGCACATGCAGCTGACAGAAGGAAATACACTTTTCCTAAGGGTTAGTTGAGCTATTGCATGGTTGACTTCAGTTAGAACTCATGTGGCGGAGTTTGGTGGAGTTGATGAGACAGTTGGTGGAGTTGTGTTCGGTTTAACTTAGTTGAACTAGTTGTATTTAGTCTAACTGACAAATACACTAGTGATGAGTGGTGTGAATTAATTATTAATTAATTCACTAATTATTAACTCATAAATCAACTAAAGAACACATCATTTAACTGCAATGCATGGACAGTTCAGTGGAGACCAGAGTTAGAGGTGGGTGAAAGGGTGAGTGTGACTATCAGTTGTGACTATACCTGTGCATGAGATTTGCACACACATTGATGGAGATTTTCAATGAGGATTGCGTAGTTGAAGCTAGTGGGATTCGAACTTGGATCTCATCAATAATCAACTTGGATTGCGCAGTAGAGGCAGGAAGACTTGTGGAGGAGATTTGAACCTGTGACTTGTTCAAATCTGAGCTAGTTTGTGTGTAACTTTTGGAGATAGTACTTAGTACTTGTGAGGAGTATTGTACTATGATTGTTACATGTTCTCTATCATTATAATATACAGATAGTTGGGGGTTTTCAGCTATTTCTTTCCCCATTACATACTGTGTTGATATGCGTGCTTGATTATGTTTTAATGAGCGCATGCCACTGCTTTCTATTTCCGCATTTTGATGATCAATTGTAGAAGAGCTTATGTATTATGCATGAAGCTTAAATAGTGTGTAATCAGGATAATCTCGGTGAATAATTCAGCTATTATTCAAATTTCTACATGGTATCAGAGCGAGAATTGATCATCGGATCTATTACAGTGATTACAATTTATTTCGGTAGACAGAGTCTGTAAGCGGGCCAGGTAGCCTCTGGATCCATCCTTTCTTTGAAAGGTGATATATCCAGTAAATGCCCCTACAGTCGATCTTTGTGCTAGAAATACTTTTTTCTCACAGATCGGAAGCGGTTGAGTTTTGAGCTGGTGGAATTCGAATTTGCAGCAGAATTTGGAATTCGAATTTGCAGCAATTTTCTTGGTGTCGAAGTCAAAATGTCTTTCAACAGATTGCGACTGGAGTATGCCCTTGAGGGCAGCTCGAATTATGTTGCATGGAAGGACAGAATGGAGGCGGTATTAGATGATAATGGGCTGAAGGAGTTCATAGAGGCTGAGGTCCCAAAGCCTACTGATGCTGCTCAAGTTGAGGCTTGGCAAAAGAAGATGGAAAAATGTCGAAGAATTCTGTTGGAGGGCGTGAAGGATCACATTGTATCCAGCATGCATGGAAAATCTTCTCCATACTTGATGTGGAAAGCGTTGATAGATTTATTCCAAAGCAAGAGCGACCAGAGGAAGTTGGCGCTCAAGGATAAACTCAGACACATAAAGATGGAGAAAGGCGACAGTATGCCGAAGTACCTCACGAAGTTCATCCAATGCAGGGATGAGCTGGGAAGTGTGGGGGTGACTGTCGATGATGAGGAATTGGTGAGCGTGGCTCTCCTTGGTCTTCAGAAGAGTTGGCATGCCTATCGGGATTACATCGATGGTGGGAGAAATTTTCCGAGGATGGGAGTGACTTTGGTCGAATGCGATAACGAGAAGGGAGATAAGGAGGACTACTCGAGATGGATCTTCATCAAAGGCATCTGATGAAGAAAATTGCGCTTTGGCTGCCAAAGCAAAGAAGGGGAAGAGCAAGAAAGCTTCTCATTCCGGTGTGAAAGGCAAGAAGAAAGACATGTCCAAGGTGAAGTGCTTTCACTGTCACCAACACGGACATTACGCCACAAATTGTCCGCAGAAGAAGAAAAATAAGCAGGCTGCTGGATCTGCAGCTGGAGAGGCCTTAGCCTCACAGTTTGAGCTGGATTTTTCATTGATCGCATGCTTGGTATCAAGTGTGATGGGATCAGTATGGTTCTTGGACAGTGGTGCGTCTTTTCACATGACTGGAGATCGAGATCTGTTTTCAGATCTAGATGAGAAAGATCTTGGAGTGCACATCGAGATGGGCGACGATGGTAGATACAGTGCGATCGGTATCGGTACCATTTCCTTTGAGAGAGAGTCTGGTAAACCCTTCGTATTGAAGGAAGTGATGCATGTTCCAAGATTGAAGAAGAATCTGATCTCTGTGGCGATGTTAGAAGACAAGGGGTACGATGTTGTCTTCAGCGAAGGAAAGGCTTTCCTGCGCAGTAAGACAACTGGAGAAACCCAGAAGATAGGGGTTCGAGTCAAGAACCTTTATCAGTTGCAAGTAGATGGCTGCGCAGAAATGGCATGCAAGGCGGAAGGAGTGGTGAGCCGGGATGATGGCGAGTTGTGGCACCGGAGATTGGGCCACCTTCACCATGGAGCTTTGAAGATACTGCAGCAGATTTCTACTGGGCTTCCTAAGGGCACTCTTGCGCAGTCAGATCAGTGCAAGGGGTGTACCTTGGGGAAAATTTGTGAAAGCCACCTTTCACGAGAAGGATAGTCGCGCCACGACGATCCTTGAGAGAATTCACACAGACGTGTGTGGACCTTTCTCAGTAGCTTCGACAACAAAGCACAGGTACTATGTGATCTTTGCTGATGATTTTTCTCGGAAGTGTTGGATCTTCTTCATGCAGAAGAAGAGCGAGACATACTCAAAGTTCTGTGAGTGCAAGGCGCTGGTTGAGAAGGAATCGAGGAAGCATGTGAAGGCTCTTAGGAGTGACAATGGTGGTGAATTCATCTCTGCTGAATTCAAGGACTTTTGCAACGCAGAAGGAATTCGGAGAGAGCTCATAGCACCTCATAACCCACAGCAGAACGGGGTTGCTGAGCGGAAGAACAGAACGATCGTGGGTGCTGCACGGGCGATGTTGCATGATCAGGGCCTACCCCTTCACTTGTGGGCGGAGGCATGCAATACTGCAGTATATGTGCATAACCGTTGTCCTCACAAGATACTTGGCATGAGTACACCGGAGGAGGCGTTTTCTGGCAAGAGGCCTGATATTTCCCATTTGAGGATTTTTGGCTCACCTGTCTACATGCATGTGACGAAGGACGCCAGAAAGAAGCTGGATCCGACCGTAGAGGTTGGGATATTTGTGGGGTACACTGATACGCCCCACAACTATCGTGTGTATTTTCCAGACAGTCGCAAGACTGTTGTGCGACGGGATATCAAATTTCAAGAGGAGAAAGCCATGAAGTGTTCGCTTGAGAGGGAGCCACACTTGCATGCAGAGGAGGAGCTATTAGTTCCTAAGGATGAGCTTCAGGATGTGGATCAGCCACAAGATGAAGTTCATGGAGTGGAAGAGACCACTCATGCAGCGCCAACCATCAGAGGGCGGAAGCACACTACAGAAGCTGAGCGACTGGCTCAAGATGTAGAGAAGGTCGTAGGAGCACCTACATCACAGCGCAGATAGAGACAGTCACCTGACCGGTATACTGGATACATGGCTCTTATGAGCAAGTGTATCGTGACAGAGCCATCCTCTTTCGAGGAAGCTGTGGAGGATCCCGCATGGGTAGATGCCATGGTGGAAGAGTATGATTCGATTGTCAGAAACAGTGCATGGGAGATTTTCCCAAGGCCGGAGGGGAAATCAGTGGTGGGTTCGAGATGGATCTACAAAGTGAAGCAGGCAGCTGACGGGAGTGTGGAGAAGTACAAGGCAAGATTTTTTTCCCGAGGCTTCTCACAGATAGAGGGGATCGATTATGAGGAGACTTTTGCACCTGTCGCAAGGTACTCTTCCATACGGACGATCCTAGCTCTCTTAGCGCAGATGGGGTGGCACATCCATCAGATGGATGTGAAGACTATGTTCCTCAACGAAGTCATTAAGGAGGAGGTGTACATAGAGCAGCCCAAAGGTTTCGAGATCTTCAACAGTGAGTCGCATGTGTGCAGACTCAAGAGAGCACTGTACGGGTTGAAGCAAGCACCTCATGCTTGGTACACACGGATAGACAGTTATTTCACCGGACTTGGATTCTCCAAGAGTGAGGCGGATCCTAACCTGTACCAGATTGTGGTGGAGGGGAAGTTGCTGATCATTGTACTGTATGTAGATGAGCTGATTTTGACGGGTGATGAGCTGTTGATACTTTCATGCAAGGAGGATCTTGCCAGAGAGTTTGAGATGAAGGACTTGGGCCTCCTTCATTATTTCCTGGGATTGGAAATTTGGCAGCGCAGTGGTGGACTGTTTGTTTCTCAGGGTAAGTATGCTTGGGAGATACTGGAGAAGTTCAACATGCATGGCTGCAAGCCTGTTGATACTCCTCTTCCTGGAGGTTGGAGGAAGGAGGATGCTACTTCAGCGGAGGTAGTGGATGCCACTGTTTATCGACAGTTGGTGGGGTCGCTTATGTATCTGGTCAATACACGACCCGATATATGCTATGATGTTAACCAGCTGTCACAAGCTATGGTTAAGCCTACCAAGCTCTTCTGGAAGGCAGGAAAGCATGTATTGTGTTATCTTAGAGGCACATCGGGATATGGTTTGTGGTACAGACAGGAGGATGAGGTGAAGCTATGTGGCTTCACGGATGCAGATTGGGCAGGGAGCCCAACGGACAGGAAGAGCACATCTGGAGGGATCTTCAGTATCGGGTCGACAGCAGTTTCTTGGTACAGCAGGAAGCAGAGATCCATGGCACTCAGTTCAGCAGAGGCTGAGTATATGGCAGCAAGCTTGGCTGCATGCGAGGCCATATGGATGAGGAAGATCCTGGTCGGGTTGTTCGGGTCACACTTGGATCCTACTGTGATTTATTGCGATAACCAGAGTTGCATTAAACTCTCGGCTAATCCAGTATTTCATGATAGATCCAAACACATCGACATCAGGTACCATCATATCAGAGATTGTGTGCAGCGGAGAATCATGTTACTTTCATATATTCCCACGGAGGATCAGGATGCTGATATCTTGACGAAGGCGCTCACCAGGAGAAAATTTGAATACCACAAAGGCAGGATAGGGGTTGCAGATAATCCATATCTTGTTGAGAGGGAGTGTTGAAAATGCAACAAGATGATGGAGCTTAGTGAAAAGAAGTCGCCTTCACTAAGTGGGCCCGCAGGCTATTTTTGGCGCAAAGTCTATTTCTAGACTATGTCTATTTTTAGACATATGGATCATGGTATATGAGTTGCAGGATGCTATTTATGGATGATTGGTCGAGTTGGTAAAAAATAGATGGACCTCTATTTTTAGACATTGGGCGGTTTCTATTTTTAGACTGCCGGGCTAAAAATAGAACAGTCAAATATTATTAACCCTTAATAATATTTAGACTATAAACGTTATCTTATCCTCTTGGAGCACTTCAGTTTGATGCTTGGATGTGGCACATGCAGCTAACATAAGGAAATATGCTTTTCCTAAGGGTTAGTTGAGCTATTGCATGGTTGACTTCAGTTAGAACTCATGTGGCAGAGTTTGGTGGAGTTGATGAGACAGTTGGTGGAGTTGTGTTCGATTTAACTTAGTTGAACTAGTTGTATTTAGTCTAACTGACAAATAAAATAGTGATGAGTGGTGTGAATTAATTATTAGTTAATTCACTAATTATTAACTCATAAATCAACTAAATAACACATCATTTAACTGCAATGCATGGACAGTTCAGTGGAGACCAGTGTTAGAGGTGGGTGAAAGGGTGAGTGTGACTATTAGTTGTGACTATACCTGTGCATGAGATTTGCACACACATTGATGGAGATTGCCAATGAGGATTGCGCAGTTGAAGCTAGTGGGATTCGAACTTGGATCTCATCATTATTCATCTTGGATTGCGCAGTAGAGGCAGGCAGACTTGTGGAGGAGATTTGAACCCGTGACTTGTTCATCTTCCGTGCTAGTTTGTGTGTAGCATGTGAGATAGTGCTGAGAGCTGTGAGAGCTTTGTGCTATGTATTGTTACATGTTCTCTATCATTATAATATACAGATAGTTGGGGGTTTTCAGCTGTATGCTTTCCCATTACATACTGTGTTATATGTGTGCTTGACTATGTTTTAATGTGCGCATGCGACTGCTTCTATTTCCGCATATTGATGATCAATTGTAGAAGAGGTTATGTATTATGCATGAAGCTTAAATAGTGTGTAATCAGGATAATCTCGGTGAATAATTCAGCTATTATTCAAATTTCTACAAAAATTCACCCTCATCCCAGCTCACCACTGCTTTTACTTTGCATGCCATTGCTGCGCAGCCATCTACCTGCAATTGATAAAGGTTCTTAACTCGAACCCCTATCCTCCGGGTTTCACCAGTTGTCTTACTGCGCAGGAAATCCTTTCCCTTCTAAAAACAACATCATAACCCTTGTCTTCCAACATCGCCACAGAGATCAGATTCTTCTTCAACCATGGAACATGCATGACATCCTTCAATATGAAAGGTTTACCAGACTCCCTCTCAAAGTAAATGGTCCTGATACCAGTCACACTGTATCTACCATAATCGCCCATCTCGATGTGCACTCCAAGATCCTTCTCATCCAGATCACTAAAAAAATATTTGTCTTCGATCATATGGAAAGGTGCACCACTGTCAAGAAACCACACTAATCCCATCACACTTGAAACAAAGCATGCGATTAGAAAAAAATCCAGCTCAAACTAAGAGGCTAAGGCCTCTCCAGCTGCAAATCGAGTAGCCTGCTTATTTTTCTTCTTCTGTGAACAATTAGTGGCGTAATGTCCATGTTGGTAACAGTGAAAGCACTTCACCTTGGAAAATTCCTACTTCTTGCCTTTCGCACCAGATTGAGAAGGATTTTTCTTTCCTTTCCATTTCCTTGCTTTAGCAGCCAAAGTGAAATTTTCTTCATCTTCATTCTTTGATGAAGATCCATCCCTGGTACCCCGCCTTATCTCCTCCTGCACAAGCTCCGACCAAATTTGCTCCCATCCCTGCAATTTCTCCCAACCATTGACAGAGTCCTCGTAGCTATGCCAACTCTTTGAAAGCCCAAGGAGAGCCAAGCTCACCAAGTCCTCTTCATCTACAGTAACGCTCACACTTCCCATCTCATCCTTGCAGTGGACAAACTTCGTGAGGTACTTGAGTAGACTGTCACCTTTCTCCATTTTTATTTTTCTGAGCTTGTCTTTAAGCGCCAACTTCCTTTGGTCGCTTCTGATTTGGAACAAGTCTATTAAAGCTTTCCACATTAAGAATGGAGTAGCTTTACCATGAAGGCTATACACTATGTGATCCTTCACACCTTCCAACAGAATCCTTCGACACTTTTCTATCTTCTTTTGCCATGCATCAAGTGCGGTTGCATCGCTAGAAGCAGGTTTTGAAATTTCAGCATCTATGAACTCCTTCAACCCATTATCATCCAGCACTGCCTCCATCCTGTCCTTCCATGCAATATAATTTGAGCTGCCATCAAGGGCATACTCTAATCACAATCCATTTAAATACATTTCAATGAATGCTCAACTTCGACACCAAGAAAACACTGCAGCAAATTCGAATTCCACCAGCACAAAACTCAACTGCTTCAATAATTGCAATCTGCTCTGATCAACCTCGCTCTGATACCATGTAGAAATTATATAACGTATGTTTTATATATCCAATATTCTCCTGATCACACACTATTTTAACTTCATGCACAATACAGAATCTATTCCACCATTGATCATCACATGCGGAAATTAAATCAATTGCAATGCACACATGAAACCATAAAAATTCACACACATTAACACAACAGTTTAACGGGAAAGCCTAAAGCTAAAAACCCCAACTGTATATATAATATATTTCATATAGATCATGTAACAATCCTCATACAAAGCTGATCATATCAAGCTCTTAGTACAATACAATCGCTACACACTAATCAGGCCCAATCTTGCAAATCCATGCACCGATCTTTGCCACCTGCTAGCCTGCCTATACTGCATAATCCCTGTTGAAGAATGGCTCTAAATGAACTGAATTCGACTAGCCTTTCTCACGCAATCCTCATTGGCATATCCACTGAGTGTTGGATGCAATAAATGCATCACTATAGTCACAACTGATAGTCACACTTGCTCTTTCACCTATCTCTCCACTAGTCTCCATTGAAACTGCCATGAACTGTAGTTAACTGATGCATTCTTTAGTTGATTAATGAGTTATTATTTAGTGAATTAATTCACACCACTCTCACTAGTGTATCAATCAGTTAGACTAAATACAACTAGCTCAACTGAGTCTAATTGAGTTAAACTAAATACAACTCAACCAACTACTTCTATAACTCCACCAAACTCTATCACATGAGTTCTAACTAAATTCCTCGTGCATTAGCTCCAGTAAACCCTTAGGAATAGCGTAATTCCTTCTGTCAGCTGTTGTACCACATCTGTGCACTTAACTGAAGTGCTTCAAGAGAATAAGATAATGTTTAGAGTCCAAATATTATTAAGAGCTAATAATATTCGACATGTCTATTTTTAGACTAGCAATATAAAAATAGATTCTGCCCAATATTTCTAAAAATAGAATTCCATCTATTTTTCCAACTTTACCAACCATCCACAAAGAGCATCCTGCAACTCATATAATATGATTGACATGTCTAAAAATAGACTTTGCGCCAAAAATAGCCCGCGGGCCCACTTAGTGAAGGCGACTCTTTTTACTAAGCTCATCATCTTGTTGAATCTAAACAGCTACTATTAAGTGGCTCCTTCCCCATTTGCTTATCATACTTCTTAGCATCTCATTGGGCATTTTTGTTTCTTATATCATAATTATTGTGGTATTTTCTAAGCCCATTTATCTTTAAGAAGCCTATGTTTTCCCTTACAATTGAGTCCCCTAATATTCCAAGATATGATTTTCATGTTGGGGGTGCATGGAGGGATGAAATACTTCCGAGATTACTCCAATTCACCATAAATTGACCAAAATTCCCCTTACCTCCTCTATTAGTTTCATATTTCTTTTATTACCTCGCTTTTTCTCATAACTATGAGATTTGGACATATCCTTAGAGAGTGGGTTTGAACCCTCGACAGTCTGGAATTGAAGACTTTAGATTCTAATCATGAAGTTGCATTATATTTTGAGGTATGCATGGCCCAAAAAACAGAATTAATGTTCCAGTAAGGTGAAGAGGTATTTACCATTCCATGCTTTGGCTAATTTTGGCAAGTTGAGTGAATCAAGGTTGATCTGTTCACATTGATTCAAGACCTAATCTATCCCATCAAGTGCTACGAAAAAAATCACCATTGATAGAGGCGTTTGGACAGAGGATGATGAGGGCGACATGGAGGAGGGAAAGGGGTTGACCAGCAGGGGTGGTAATGGGTCAACGAAGGAGGGGCGAATATTGGAGGATGAAGGGGGCATGAAGGAGTATTGAATGAAATTTTTTTGCAATTGATCAGATGGAGGAGGATCAGAGGGTTCGAGAGAATAAATTGGATCAAAATGATTTTAACTAGTTGATTTTTCCTCAGAGCTAGGGTTCTATTGGGGGGGGTACTTTAGGGATCTTTCTCTTGTTTTCCACTTTAGTGAAGCCATAATTGTCAGAAGTAGGAGGCATGACATGAGTTACATAAGTGGCCAATAAATGTTAGTGGCAGTAGATGTGGCCATACTCATGGCACCTATGACAATAGAAGGGGATATGTCTATAATCAAGAGTTTGTTTACAAATCTCATCCTAGAAATAGATGTTAATACATTCTTGAAGTGGTTCATAAATGTTCATATAAACACAAATACAAGCATAGGATATATACCTGGCTATATTGGTCTCTTCAAAAACATTCACAAAGTGGCCAAGAGTATTTATAGTACCAGAGAGGGTTTATTCATCCCATAACTCCAACGAAAATGGGTACATATGGATCCAAACTGGAGTCTTTGTGAAGTATTCATTGTCTGACATAAATTGTTCTATCCATAAATGAAAATATAGCTATGTTGAATTGAAAAATATGGTCCATTCTCGAAGATATGTATTCAATCCTCTAAATTGGTGAAGACAATGGTGAAGAAACCCTTAGCCCCAAGTTCAAGCTTTATTTTTCCTTTGGGTTTCCACTTGATTTGGACCCATTCAGAGAGGGGTTTTTTTGAGGGCCAGCTCCTCACAAATTTATCGACGAGCACTTGATCCCACATATATTGAATATACTCTTCAATGCAGCTTGAGTTAACCTCAAATTTTGGGTCCATTACAGCTTTCGGTAGGCAGTTGCCATTTCCTTATTTGGGTAACAAGATGATGGAGGATGAGTTGATCTCAATTTGAGATGGATCTAGAAGAGGTGGGATTTGTTGCAGAGGTATATCCCATTATTACCTCTTGCAACTATCCTACTATAAGAGGGATTGTCACTCCCTCCACTGGCATTAGCCATAGGAAGAGTGGAAGGGTTGAGACCTAGAACATTGCAACTAGGGTTTAGAGACAAAAATAGATCCCTTCAAATCCAAAATTTGTGCTAACATCATATTTTATATTCTTAATGTTACTTGTATAGTATGTACACATAAAGTTTTCCAACCAAACCAAACCACAACATATGATGATGATGATTAATTTCCACTAAGACCAATGTGGTTTATCGGACCTTAAGAAAGTAAGAGATTAATTGTGACTCTTTAATATTTTATTTCTATGATCAAAAAGAAGGGAAAGAAATGCTCCTAGATCACTATAGTTTTGTTGATTTAATAAGTAGGAGAGATTCTATATCTTATCCATCTTAAGCGATTTCGATGTACATGTCAATTTCTAACGCATTGGTTTTAGTTTACGTGACAACTTCCACTTTTATTCAGTGTCTATTTTAATTTATATTCACTTTTAGTTTATATTTCTATCTATATGTAAGTTTCTATTTTTATGTTTATTTCACTAGTAATTTTTATTTTTATGATATTCTTTGATTATTTCTCTTAGATTATAATTATTCATTTAGAAAATACATTTTAATTAATTTATATTAATTTCAATATATATATATATATATATTAAAAGTTAAATTAAAAATAGATAGAGAGGAACTATGTTAAAATTGATATTAATTTATCAATACATTATTCATTAGCTAAAAGTATCAAATTTCTAGAAGAGCTTAAGATCACAATGTTTTCAACATCCACAATTTATTAAATGTTGAATGGTGTTGTCATTGATGCAAATGTCCATTATTCAACACTATTAATATGTGTCTGGATTGCATCAATTGGAAGCTCCAAAGGAATAAGCCCTAGAAAACCCTAGAAGCCCCACACTTGTTTGAATTTTTTAGGACAAAGATCACTCAGGTTTCTCCTAAGATAAGCATCATTAGATGCTCCTCATTGAGACAATTCCATTTGTATATGGCATGCCACAAGAGCCATCACATTTTGAGAGATATGATTGCTTGAAGTTGAAGCACTCATCTTGTGGTCAAAAGCCCCAAAACAATGGATGATGTGGCATTCAATCATTGGTCAAAGATCTTCTCAAAAAAAAATTAAGTAGTGTTATGGCACAAGGCTTTTAATGGAGGGTTTCAAAATTTATTTTGAAATTAAAAGCACATGAGGGGTTTTGACTAGGCATCTTTTGGTTAAAATTTTATAATAAGGCTTTCCCTCCTAAGGTTTATTAAGTTGACTGCCCTAATTTGTGTCCTCCAAAAACTATAAAAGGCACAATGTCTCACCTACTTGAGTATGCATTGAATGTTAATCTAATTCATCTTGTTCTCGACCCCATGGAAGAATTCTCTATCATTCGATGGCTCAAGTTCTGTGGAAAGTTGGAAAATGCTCCACTTGTTTCTGTTTAGGGCACACGCTAGAGACACATTATTTTGAGAGATATCTTATGTGATTCTTCTTTGAGTTACTTATGTGCTTGTTTCGGCCCTCAAAATTATAGATCTTTCCCTCCACAATCAATGATTTCCATTAGATATTTTTTTATTTTGGTTAAAAGGTTGTGTTGGATTGAACCCCTTCTCGAACTTTTGACACCATAACTATAACACAATTTCATTGTTTATCTATGGGTTAAAGGGTTGCGTTTATTTTGATTTAAGGGTTACATTTATTTTGGGAGGAATACCAAGCATGATAAAATTTCACTCATCAACATTAATTCATTGGACATGCATAGTTATTTCAGCAAAACATAGAAAATCCAAATAAAAATGCTAAAGATCGATCTCTAATGAGAGTAAGTTTTCATGATGGAATTTGTTCTTATTATTTTGGTGAGATTTATTTTGGGAGGAATACCAAGCATGAGAATATTTAACTGATCAACATTACTTCATTGTACGTGCAGGGTTATTTTAGCAAAACCTTGGTAAAGTTGGAATGGTTGAGTTTGGATTTGTTTGCCTTGATAAGGCATTTGTGGTATAATAGTTTGACTAACAGGAATTTTTGGAATGCCTTGGAATGGTTTCCCAGATGGATTTTTTTATCATTCCAATATTGGGATGACTGGTTGGAACATATGGCATGCCATGCACAAGTTATTTTACTTGCATTTGAGGTGTGGACTGACCAAGAGGTGGAGTTTTCAATGCACCCTAAAGAGTCTGGGTAGATGGGATTTGAGAAATCCTAGATACCGTTGGAGTAGTTTGTATTTGGGACAAATCCTGAATAGGTTGACTCATTTGAGGCGTAACTTGGGTATGTTAAGGTATATTTTTAATGGATTGACAAGTTGGAACCTGAGGCGTAGCCAGACTAGGTTGAACGAGCAACTTAGGATGCCAAGGGCTAGAATCCATTCCCGTGAAATGGAGGACCTATAGGAAGAGGACTCAAATAGGGTGGAGCACCAACTTGTAAAATTTTATCAACAAATGGGAACATTCCAACAACAAGTTTCCCCCCTGCTGGAGGATAAGGAGTGTATGGAGGAAACTACCCCATAGGAGGAGCGTACCATGTGTAGGATGGAGTAGGTTTTTATAGGTATCCCAATACACTAAGAAATGGACCATATTGTTGCTCCAAAATAGGTTGGGGCACAATGAGTGGAATATATTGTGATGTACTCATCAAATAGGGACTAGATGGTATTCCAGATGAAGATGATAAAGGAGGAGTCCACGACTAGTCGATGCACCAAACCATTTCTAGACAATGACTGGTAGCAAGGTGGTATTGATGGACCACCATACAAATGATTTTCTGGTGAAGTTACAAACATAGAAGTTATTACAACATCATTTGACTTACTCATGATAACATACATGGGTTGAGAGACCGTCGTTGACTCAGTCATGGTTAAACTTCTCAAAGGATTTTTTCGAGGGAAATTCAAAGGTGAATTAAAACGAGGAGTCTCAGGTGAAGGAGCTTGTATTAGAGTATGAGGTGTAAGAAAAGGATGAGCTTGATAAAGAGGAGTCCCTCTTAAATGGACGAGAGATGAAGGTCGAGAATCTTATTTAGTAATTTCCTCAATACTCGAAAGACTGGGTGGAAGTTATTCTTCGTCAAAACCAAAATATATAGGTTGTGGTTGAGACAAAGGCAGAGGAAGAGAAGGAGAATTCCATGAAGTAGTCAGTTTAGTTATCTGAGGTTCCTCAAGTTGTATAACCTCAGGTTGTAAAGTATCTTAATATGGAAATTCATGTTCAATGACCTCAGGTTCTAATTCTTCAAGGGCTTCATTTTCGAGTGCGTCAGACTCACTAGTTGGTAAAGATGTAATTTCGGGCTTAGTACTTATGGGAATTGATGATTCTAGGCGATTGATTTCATATGTGGTTCCATAAGAGGTATCTTTCGAAGAACCAGGTTCGGTAGTTTGTGTTTTCTTATTCTTACAATGACCAGGTGTTGCCTCTGGAGGTAAAGGAGCAAATATTTTCATTCTACATGAACGATGGGGTTGTTGAGGATGTTATTCCACGATGGATTAATCAATTTTACAAACTGAAAAAACAAATAAAATAAAAGGGGTAACTATCCAAAAGGGCTTACCAAGTTACTATGAACTGCAACATAATGTTTCCAGTACGTGCAGGAAATCTCCACAAATGTTGTGTTCGGTGTATCACAGTAAACAAGGCGATCAAATTGGTTACCTATGGCAGGAAAGCAACCTAAAGGGGACTTCCAAAATATACTCGAAGGTACATGGAAGTGCAGTCCGTGGTAGTGTTGTCTAATGTTTCATGTAAGATAGGAAGTATTTTGATATACTTTTCATATGGGGAGTACCATCTAATATACCCAAAGGTACGTGGAGAATGATCCAATATACTTACATATGCAGAATATTGACTACCCCTAGAATGTAACACAAACAAACAATGGCAGCTCCTACATTTAATGATGTTGAAACACGTCTTCTAGCCTAGAATTCTATGTGTGTTGTTAATGTTCCAAATCCTCCTTAGGTTAACTGAATAAATTTTATCTTCAATTAAGTTACGATTTAAAGGCTAGCAGTACGAATTCACTTGAACTCCCTATGATGCAACTAGCATGATGAAAAAAACTCTTTCATTTTGATGAAGATCTATATGCAGGAAGGAATAAACAAACAAGAGCTTCCTAAGCATATTTTTTAATGTACTATACAATGCAATTTGAAAAACCCTATATGCAGTGCAAAAATGGAGATTTTTATTTTTTATTTTCAAATGCAATGAAAATGAAAAATGAAGCTAGATCATTGACTAAAATAACTCATGCAAACTCCAACAGTAATATGAAATTTATTTTTATTCAATCAACAATCAAACCAAGTGTTCACAAACCCTAATTTACAAGAATAAAGAAAAAACAAGTAAACTCTCATCAAAAGGCAAACAAACTCAAATTTAAACACACTGATGGATTTACAAAGATAGTGACTAGTTCAGAGACTCGGGAAAATTCATTGGATCAAATCAATACTCAGAGTAAGGCATAATAAAGAAATTTTTCATCCTATAGAAACCACTACAATGTAGGTGAAGGAACGAGTGTGATTCATCACACAAACAGAGAGAGACAAGAGTGTTGGGTCACTCTATCTCAGATCAGAAAGTGTGTTGGGGCTAATTTTTTTCAAAAAGAGAAACAAAATCCGTACCAAGCTCAAAATTATGTTTTCCCAAGACTAATTACTTTGTAAAAAAGTCAATTTAAGTTGGATTGAAAGGTCTAAAATGAAGAGGAAAAGGAAAGCGCTATAGAAACATCTCGTTCCCTAGTGGAGTTGCCAAGTTTTTTGATGTAAAATTATCTCCTACGGACATAAGTGA
The DNA here is from genome assembly GCA_034641835.2 of Pinus albicaulis. Classification (NCBI taxonomy): domain Eukaryota; kingdom Viridiplantae; phylum Streptophyta; class Pinopsida; order Pinales; family Pinaceae; genus Pinus; species Pinus albicaulis. The sequence continues at coordinate 14,239,084 of MU968359.1, read as the reverse complement.
ATCCCCTCGATATAGATCTTGATCTAGAAATAACAGAAAAAAAACACGTGTGCTTTCCTTAGAGAAAATAGAATGTGGAGGAAGGACTTACCTTGAGTCCCATGCAAGTTCTCCTCTTCTACCTACTTGTGAACTTTAGCTCCAACTCCAAACATTATAAATGGAACCTACAAAACAATTATAACAAGGACAATAACTACAATATACACATAGTATAGACTAATATCTCTAATCAATGAGTCAAGAAGACATTGAAACACATATGAATCAAATAGACATAAGTATAGGAAAACAAAGCATTTTGTATTAATGAAATGTAGGAGACAATTACAACCCTTTTACAGATCTTGACTATATGGATGTCCTACACCTAACTTGTCCTTCCTTAGCCACACATAAAGCCTTCAATCACAACTCAAGGATAGTAATGGATCCTTAGGAAAAAGCAGCAGCATCAGGGCATAGCTAAGAGAATCCAAAATTGAACCTAGACTCTATGGGAGGCAGTGAATTTATAAGGTAAATAGGGTATTTTGGGTTTTACCAATCTAGGACTTAGATCCAGATATGAGGGAAGATAAGCTCAAGGGATAAGAGATAAGACCTCTGGGATAGGAATTCGAGATCTGAATCAATAGTAAATGGTTAAAACCACCTTACAAGCTTCTCGAAAGAGAATATTCGTAATTATATTTTATTTTTCCTGAAATTCTAGAACCATCACACCTACAACAAAGGAAACATGTGTTTTTAAATGTAGTTTCTTAGTTATGCAACATGCAACCAGTGCAAGTGGCTGGAAGACATAGTGTGTTGGAGCCAAAAATAGGTTTTTAAGTTGATTGACCCTGGATTCTTGGAATTTTGGGAGAGATAATGCTTAAGGCTTTACAAAGGGATGATTGCAAGGTGTCAATGATGTTGATTGATCAAGTTTCTAGGCCATTGAAGAAGATGTGACAAAATGACTTATAATAGGGAGAATAAATTAACTAATGTCATAATGTTTCCAGACTTTTCTCCGTGGTAAAATTATGCATTGTGGTACACACCAATGAGCATAGAGGTTAGAAATCATACCAAGGGCAGTGGTTTAGAGAAATTTTCAATATACTCTTGTTCAATTCAAAAGCTACAATAATTAAATATTCTCCCCATATTCATCTTTCATATTCTCGGGTATTTTATGTTATTGATTTATTGTGTTTTGCACTAACTATGTTTCTCAAGAATATTGGGTTTGGTTTCCTTCTTTATGTGCAGGTCACTCAGGATATTGAAAATTAAATATCTCAAGGATATCTTCCTAGAGTTGGCATCACCAAATAGTGTTAGGATTCTAGCATTGAGAGGTATGTTCTCTCCTTTCTTCTTGTAATGTGAAGTGCTTGGAATTTTCTAATTTGCATAGCTCCACTTCTTCATTCACACACAATGTATGGGCGGGCCCAGGGAAAGTCCTCATATGTTTAAATTAACCTATTATCTTAGGAGAATTTATCCTTTAAAGAATGAGGTTGAAATAACTCCGAAGTATCCATGAGGAGGAAAGGAGAGATTGTGAGTGTTAGAAATGTAATGGAGAAAGAGGGATTTTTCTTTGGAGGCAGGGGGTCCATCGACATTAGATACGTAGCGGGATTTAGCATAACCAATGATTTGAAATTGAATAGTGAGGATACATGAAGTGGAAAATATATTGAGAATTTGAATGTCTCAAACACTCCATATCATTGGAAAGGCCTCTGGAAAGACCATGCACATGAATGGATACTACTCGGTGGATCCTTCCCCATTTTCTTATCATACTGGTTAGTGTCTCATTGGGCGTTTTTGTTTCTTATATAATAATTATTGCATGATTTTCTAAGCTCCATTTATCTTTAAGAAGCCTATGGTTTCCCTTACAGTTGAGTCTCCTAATATTCCAAGAGATGATTTTCATGTTGGGGGTGCGTGGAGGGACGAAATACTTTTGGGATTACTCTAATTCACCATAAATTGACCAAAATTCCTCCTACCTCATCTAATAATTTCATATTGCTTTTCTTACCTTGCTTTTTATCATAACTATGAGCTTTGGACATATCCTTAAAGAGCGGTTTTGAACCCTCGGTAGTCTGGAATTGGAGACTCCGGAGTCTAATGATGAAGTTGCATTATATTTTGTGGTACGCATGGCCCAACAAACAGAATTAATGTTCCAGTAAGGTGAAGAGGTATTTACCATTCCATGCTTTGGCTAATATTGGCAAGTTGAGTTAATCATGTTGAGATTTTGTGTGTTTGGGGTAGCATCGATTGTGCTCTAGCTCCCAAATTTTGTGGAGGGACTAGAGTACACTTGATCTACAAGACCCAGAAATGGATTTGAGAAATTTCAAATGATGTTCAAGTTATTCAAATAATTAATTATTTTTAATGGATTTCCTAAGTCTAACTTAGGAAAATAAAATAATTAAAGTGAATTAATTAACACATGTGCTAAAATTGTCTTAAGTCACAGAGATCAAGAAGTATTTTAATCTCAATCATTGATGGATGATTCAATCTCGGTCTTTGAAGGGTTCAACAAAAAATTATAAGAGAAAGGATTGAGGGTCAGTTGAGAGCACACATTTTTTGTAGAACTGAGGAATAGATCTGGAATTCTAGGGCAGGTTGGCTAAGAATTTCTGGAGGAATTTCCTGTAATGAGGGGTAATATTGGCTAAGGGAATGATCTGATTCCAAAAGCCAAGATTCATTAAGATTCAGAGGAGCAACAACAAGGACAACGTAGAGAATCAAAGCAGCAGCTACGTAGGTATTGTGTAGCCGCTACGTAGGTGTTACGCAGGATATAGTAGAGGCACTAGGAGACTTCTAAAATCATGCAGAGGGTCTTTTAGGGCTAGCGTGAGACTGTGGGACCCTTCTAGGGATTACGCAATCCTTTCAAGTGCAACGCAGTGGCATTTGAGGCTAGCAGGGCTGACGTTGGGGCTTCAGGGTCAGCACTGAGGGTTTCTAGGATCAGATCTGAGTTGAGTCCTATAAATCCCATTGGAGGGTGTGGATCAGTTAGATATTTGGCACTAGATCTTCAGGTTAGCTGCAAATTTGATATATTTTATTCTCTGTCAGGTTTTCTAGATCTGGAACCCAGATCTACTATACTCAGAACTACTTAATAATAAACCCTGATATTTGTTGCATAATTTTTCCTGCTTTTGGTTTTTCTGTGGACTTATGTCAAAAAATCGATGTGTCACTTTGTTGCATGAGTGTATTACTCATTAAATGATCTGCATGTGTAGGTTGTAGTTGTGTTTATTTTTGATATTTTCTGAATCTAAATTCTAGAAATAACTTATATTAATTAAATCAAGTAGGAGAAAAAAAATCAATGCACTGTAGTAGAATTTTCACATGGTATCAAAGCGATAGCAAATCAAGCCAAATCTCTAGCAATCATCTGAAGAAATATTTTTCTGCAGGGTGGCAGAAGAAGCAGCAAATCTGGAAAGGGCATCTTGACAGCAAGGGAAAGCAGATCAGGAGACAGTTTTGAAGCTGTAGAAGGCCTCTAGGCTTATGCAGACCCTTCCCAGGGCAGCGTAAGGACTACGTCACCCAATCTAGGGTTACGCAATCCACTTCTGAGCAGCGCTAGGACTGCGCTGGGCTAGCCAAGAGGATTTTTTCCAGTCACTTCTCTTTTTTCAGAAGATTTTTTTCCAAGATCCAAAAGCAGTGCTTCAGATCTTCAACAATGATGGTGGGGTAGAGATTCTGCAGGTGCAGGATTGTGCCTGGGTAAGGCAACAAAGGTGGGAGGAAGATAGTTATTCAGCAGATCTGAGCCAAACAGATCTGAGATTTGATCAGGAGGATCATAGGATACTGTCCGTTTGAGCTTTGGCGAAATATTTCTAGGAGGGAAGTCAGTTTTCAGCAAGAATCAACTACTAGAGGGTTTCTAGTCACCAAGAAACCCAGATCCAGAGGGAGAAGTATTGTTTTCTTGAGATCTAAGAAAATATGGCTCAATAAGGACTATGGGATCAAGATAGATTGGATGGCATGTCTAACTTTGTTGTCTAGAAGGCTAGAATCCTCTCAGTTCTGGATGAGTATGGTCTCAAATATCATGTAGAGAAGATGCTTGTTGTACCAACCGATGCAGATCCACTCAAGAATTAGGAAGAAAATCAAACGCGGACGAAGCGTTTGATCAAAGACGGATTCAAGGACCATGTGATTCCTCATATTTCTAGTAAGAATACAGAAAATGGCATGTGGACAGCCTTGGAGACGATGTACCAAGGAGGCCCTATGAAAATAATAATTCTTCTTGAGAATCAAATGTGATGTTCCAAATGATGAAGGGTGAAGAGATAGATCCATTCCTCTTCAGACTTTGAGGTATCCGAGACTAACTGATTGGCATGGGTGCTAATCCAGATAAAGGGCTCCTAGTGAGGATGGCCTTAAATGTTGTCTCTAAAGAATGAGAAAATTTTGTCCAGAGTGTTTGTGCTCAACCTAGTGTTCCTAAATTTAGTTCATTAATTGTCAACTAGGGTTGGTAAACTGCTGAAGTGTGGTGCACTATATGTGCCTAGGTATTTGTTTCTCACTACGTTGTGTTTAGTGTTTTCTGATGTTTTTGGTTTTATTGTTTTATGTTTGAAAAGGGAAAGAACTAAATGCTGGTGAAAAGAAGCTATTGGCCTAAACTATGGATGGCAAATAACAAATGAAAATACTAAAACAGAACAAAGCCTAAACTATGGCTAGCAAACAAAAAATGAAAAGCTTGATAATGAATTCAAGGAAATAAATCACAGCATAAGCTTAAACTTATCCAATTCATTCATTAAAGATTTGTTGGAAGAGCTTGGGAAATGGAAAAGTTAAGTATAAATGAAGTTCTCCTAACTAAACAATCAAATAATCAACTTACAATGTTACAACATCTCATCCATGGTTAAATATTTATTGGAACATATTTGGAAAAGAACATTTGTAGCATAATAAGATTTCTACTCTAAACTAGCTTCTAATTCTGTTCTGCAACTCAATCTAGCACCACTAGGCCTCACTCAAAAATTATAGATTTCTTTTTAAAATAGTCTTTGAGAAAAGGCTTATTTGTGAAATGGTAAAAAGGTTGCAAAATACTCCAGGTCTTAGACTGATACTAGCTTCTGTCCAAATGATTATGTATTAATATGAGGTTGGAACAAAAGAATTTTTGTAAATAATGAAGACCGTGGTATTTAAATTTAACAACTAATATGATTTAAAATGCAATGGATGGCAACTAAACTGGAGTGCTAATACAGCGAGCTAAAACTAAACTAGAGTGCCACTAGTCTATTTGAAGTACAGTGAACAATGTTAGAATAAAAAGCCATTATCAAACTGGAAATGAAATGACAGAGCTGAATCACATGCATTCTACCTCCGGAGTGCTATAACTAAGTTAACATGCAACTAACCTAAGGAATTCTACAGCCCATATCGTTCAGTATGAATGATGTTTTGGAAGAGTTTGTGAGAACAAGTATGGCTGTATTATTCAAAGCAATTGAACATAAACACAAGACTGAAAGCAAATACAACTAAAATCTAAGACACCACAGCTACTTCTTACTCATTGTTATGATATTTTGGAAGAGCTTTGTAAGAGTAAGACTGGCTATGCCACTTAGTGTAAACAAGCAACTAAAACCTACAATACCACAGTTATGCCTTATTCATCATGATGATATTTTGGAAGAGTTTATTATAGTAAGTCTAACTATGATAATTAACGAAAGGAATTGCAACAAAAATCTACAACACCACAGCTATGCCTTATTCATCGTAAGGATATTTTGGAAGAGTTTATTAGAGTAAGTATAGCTGTAATGATTAATGAAATCAACTATGAACATAAACTTCAGAAACTTGTCTAAGCTAGAAACGAAACTAAAATACTTATCTAAACCGTAAAAACAAGGCTGCTCAGGAGGCAGGGGCCCTCTACCACCAGAGTAGCACGAAATCTAGTTCAAGATCGACTCAACGCATTCAAGGAAATGTTGCTTCTTTCATTAAAGAGGAATCACTTCAGAACAGAGTATTCTTGGACTTCAAAAATTTAGCAATCAACCGCAAAATCTAACCAAAATCTAACCTTGTATCTCGGTTTCTCGAGCTACATTTATAACAAATTTACATAACAGAACTTGAGATAATACAGGGATTACTATCTTTCGATATTAAAATCGAACTAGAACTCTAAAGGCGGCATCGTAATATGACAAAGGACATCTGGACTGTCCTTGTCCTATTAGGAGTCTATCTCCTAGTTTGAGTTCCAACGTGCATAACCACGTACAGAATTCCGTTCAATCTTCATGGAGAGCAACAAATGCTAAAGACATGATGTGGAATACGACCATGTGTGGTTTTCTCTGAGAGGACATCTGGAACCTGCTTAAACATGAAGACGGCTGCAGAATTGGCAACTAGCTACAGAATGTCTGCATTCTGTAACTAGTCCTAGTTCAAAAAGCACTATAATGATGAAATCATAAAAACATAGCAAGTTAGTCATAATATTCATTCTTAAAGCAATTTTAACTAATTTCATTGATCATTTGAGCCTGGGATTAATAATGGACAAAAGAAATGGAGTGGAATGTGGTGGAAGAAAGAACATTCTTGGAGCTCATCATACCCCCACTACTATATTCTTGCATGTCCTCATGCAACTATTCCATGAACTCAGAGACCTCTGCAAGAACATCCAACCCTCTTCTTCTACTTTTCCTGGTAGTTAAAGGCCTTCTGGGCTTCCTGATGACTAACTTGAACCTTAAATTGGTAAGTGCCCTGATTAACTTTTTGTTTCTCTTTTTCAACTTTTCATTGGCCTTTTCCACTCTGTCCATTTGTAGAGGCAGGGTTGAGTTCATACTGGTTTTTAGTTTAACTTGCTCCCTCAGAATATCATTCTCAGTCCTGATATTTCTATTAAGTACTTCTATCTCATACTTATCTCTTCTTAGCACATCTATTCCGGACTGTGGAGGACTAGGGGTTCTGTCTCTACTCTCTGAAGCTTTTCTCTCCAATGATTGAACATAGTTGTAAATTTCTTGCCGTTCTGGGTCTATTTCAGGGGCTCCGTCATCAAATTCTTCCTTAGTAGGTGTCTCTTCATCTTATATGTTTATAACTCCAGTTTTTTTAACCCCTGTCTTCTTTAGTATCCCTCTAAGTCTATGGCTTCTTCTCAGTTGAGATGGCCCTTCTCCTTTTTCTCTGGCAAATTTTCTTATGATCCTTTCTTTCTTAAGCTGCTTCTTAATCTGAACTAAATTTTCAGAAATCATTTCTTCACTACTTTCTTGTATTGTTTTACCAGTTTCAGTTTTGGATGATTTCCATCTTCTGCTTCTTTGTGTAGGTTTATGTTCAGGTGAAGGTTCCTTTGGTTCCTCAAAGTGATTTCTCACCAAGAACTCTTCCCAATTATCCCCTATTTTTCTCAAATGATGTTCAATCAAAATCTTGACTAAACCATGGTGGTATAAGGTTGTCTCCAGAAATTGAATTCTCTTTTGAACACTTGAAGCCATTTTCTTTAAACTTTGAAGCAAGAAATAGGGCAAATTAAGTTCTTCTTCTAGGAAATGCATTATCAACCTAATATGGTAAACATAGAAAGTACCATATCTACCTTCACAAGTGATGAATTTTTGCAGGATAAGCAACATGTTTCTCCATTTTTTCTTTAATGCAGAGCTAGGGATACCCTTTTTAAAAACAGTGACATCCATACCTGGTGACTTGAGTATATGCTTCCATCCTTTGTTATGAAATTCTTTGTTCTTAAACCACATTTCTCCTTGTCTAGGAAATCTTGTTGCTTCTGCAATAAAAGCCTCTATGAAAGTGAATTTAATATCTCCAACTTCAACCTCGGCCCCATTAAAATATCTTGCAAAAGTTTTAGTAACTTCTTTGTGGAAGCCACTGAATTTTTTAAGGAATTGCAACCATCCTGCTTGTTGTAAGATTTCTCAGATTTGGGGGTAGCCTTCCAAGTATTTAGTGCCAACTGGTTCAGTTCTCACGATGAGGCCCATAACTCTTCTTAAATCTTCAATTCACTAGTCTTATGTTCACGGTCAAGTTTTTTTTGCTCCACAAATGTTTCCTCTGTTCACGGTGACAACGGTTGTTACAGAGATACCTTTGTTTTATAGAATGAAATGGTTAAGAGTTGGCTGCGGGAAAGAGTGATATGGAGTGGTTACGGAATGAATTAATGAGGTGAGGTCAAGAAAACGAATCAATGAGTGAAAAGACCGCGGAGATATTTTGTAACGAATTCAAAAATCATCATTAAATGCTTAGTGACGTGACTAATCCAATCACTTCAGCACTTTAACCATTTAGATTTTGAAATGATGATCGGATATGGGTTTTGAAATGGTGGAACAGAAGGAGTTTTATCCAAAGTTTTTGCGGGAGGTTTGTTAGGCAAGATCAACAAAATTAATTAAAACACTTTTTGAATAATATACAACTAAACTACGCTAAATTTTTTCATGATATGTCATTATAATCACTTCATACCTTTTCCTTTGCTTTGATTTTCTTGTGATCTTCATATGCTTTGCTCTCCCCTGAAAATCATTACTTTTTGAGTCTTCATAACCTTCTTGATTTTTCTTGTTCATGGATATGCAAGATCATTTTGTTGCAAATCAAATGATTACTAGATAGTGCTTTCAGGCTCTCTGGCTGCAGAATGTCTGCCTAGCTGCAGAATTTCCAACTGATTGTAGAATGTACCTGTAGAGGACTTGAAATATGGTTTGAAGCTGGAATGATGAAAGGTTGTATGAAATGAATAATGAAATATGGTAGGATGGAGTATGAATGAAGTGAATAATGGAGTGGAATGGATCACAACTTATGAAATGGAGTGAAAAAGTGCCCTGCAATTTCTACTGTGTATTATTCAATTGCGGAAAGGAGATCAAACTTAAAGATATGAAATGGAAATGAAGTGGACCATGAAGTGGAATGGATGAAGTGTGGATGAATGAATGGAATAAGATATGATATGAATAAATGGAATGAAATGAATGAAGTATGGAATGAAATGAAGTGAAATGAGATGGATCATAAGTGAAATGGATTTGCACTTATGATTTTGTAACAGCTGCTTGTAAAAAAAACAAAATGGAAAAGTTAGAGTGTCAGAAAGATTCTGAATTTCACTCTATATTTTCTATATAAACATGCCAATTAGTGATTGGTTTTCATGTCTATACTTTATTTATTTATTTTTTTAATATATATATATATATATATATATATATTTAATATATCTGACTTCAGAAAATTCAATTAAGTTGATGAAGAAGAAAGATTCTTCTTCATTAACTTCACATCACTGTTTTCCTGGAACTTCTTGACAAATTATTCTCTTGAGAGTGGTTTGTGATACAGCTTCAATCTATGACCATTCACAAGAAAAGTAACCTCTTCTTCATCTATTGTCCTGATTTTTATTGCTCCATTGTCAAAATTTCTCACAATTTCATATGGCCCAAGCCAATGTGTTTGAAATTTACCTTGAAAATACTTGAACTTTGAATCAAACAAGAGAGCCCAGTCACCTTCTTTGAACTTCTTCTCCTTGATGTACTTGTCATGAAATCTAGCCCTCTTCATGAATTATCTTTGGTTTTAAGGCTATGTGGCAGCCAAGTCTCATCCGGTGGGTCCTTCAATAACCACTCTAGCGATTCCACTTGACCATTTTCTTGTGGATGATAGGGAGTAGATTTTTTGTGTCTGATTTTGTACCTCTCTATCATTTGTTCCACTAGCCTTGATGTGAATTGAGCTCCTTGATCTGTAACAATTTCCCTTGGGACACCAAAACGAGTAAAAATATCCTTAAAAAGAAAATTAACTACAGATGCTTCAGTAGCAAAAAGTAATGGCTTGGCCTCTACCCATTTGGTAACATAATCAGTGAAAACTAATATATATCTCTTTTTTCTTGATGGAGGACTAATAGGTCCTACAAAATCCAAAGCCCATTTTTCAAAAGGTTCAATATGTACCTGAGGCTACAATGGCATCTCACCTGAAGGAGAAGGTTTCCCTACCCTTTGGAAACTGTCACACCTTTTGATATACTCTTTAGCATATTTGAAAAGTGATGGCCAATAATATCCTAAGTGAAGGATCTTATAGGTTTTCCTCTTATCAGCAAAGTGTCCACCACAAGGTTCATCATGACATGCTTTGAGAATCTCAGGCATCTCATTTTCCTGAACACATCTCCTAATGATAAAATCTGGACCTTTCATGTACAACTCATTAGCAACCCATGAATATTTTGCACTGTCATAAATGATTTTTCTTTTATCTCTTGCATTCATTATTGAAGGAAATTTCCCTGAAACTAAATAATTAGCAATGTCAGCAAACCAAGGAGTCTGAGTAGAAATTGCAAAAAGATATTCATTAGGAAATTGATCTTCGACTGGAGTGTCATCTTTGATGTTTTGGAGTCTAGATAGAAAATCAACTACTGTGTTTTGTTTTCCAGACCTATCTAGAATGGTAATGTTGAATTCTTGTAAAAGCAATAACCATCTTATGACTCTGCCATTAGTAATTGATTTGGTCATTAAATATCTAATTGCAGAATGATCTGTGTGAACAAAAGTTTCATAGCCTGTTATATAGTGTCTGAATTTGTTTATGGCATGAACAACAGCTAAAAACTCTTTTTCAGTTACAGTATAGTTTAACTCTGCAGGAGTCAAATTTTTACTAGTATAGTAGATGGCATAAGGAATCAGGTATTTTTGTCCCAATACTACTCCTAGAGCTGTATCTGAGGCATCTGTTGAAATATGAAAAGGTAACTTCCAGTTAGGTCCCCTTAAAATAGGTGCTTCAGAAATTTTTGTTTTCAGGGTCTCAAAGGCTAACTGGCAATCAGAATTCCATTTGAATTCACAGTCTTTGGTAAGAAATTTAAAGAGTGGAGATGCTATCTTGGTGAATTTTTCTATAAACCTCCGATAATATCCTGTAAATCCTAGAAAACTCCTAACATATTTTTGACAACTTGGAATAGATAAGGTAGAGATGACTTCAACTTTTGACTCATCAACTCTAATCCCATCCCCTGAAATGTGATGCCCCAAAACAATACCTTCAGTAAACATCATGAAACATTTCTCATGACTAAGTGAAAGATTTGCTTCTTGACATCTCTTTAAAAATTTTTCCAAGTTTGCTAAAGCTTCTTCAAATGTGTTTCCATAAACTGTGAAATCATCCATATATACCTCTACACAATCATGTATTAGATCTGAAAAAATTCCTAATACTGCCCTTTGAAATGTTGCAGGTGCATTGCATAATCCAAATGGTAGTACTCAGTAAGCATAGGCACCCCAAGGACAGGTAAATGTGGTTTTGTCTTGGTCTTCAAGTGCTACTTGAATTTGATTGTAACCACTAAACCCATTTAGAAATGAGAAGTACTTTTTGCCAGCTAATGTATCTAACACTTGATCTATGAAAGGTAAGGGAAAATGGTCTTTAAGAGTAGCTTTGTTTAATTCTCGGTATTCAATACATACCCTCCATTTACCATTTTTCTTTGGCACAATTACCAAAGGAGAAACCCACTGACTATCTGAAATAGGATAAATAAAGTTGACATTCAACAATTTCTGCAATTCTTCTTTAACAATCTCCCTAAGATTTGGATTCATCCGTCTTCGAGGTTGTCTGATTGGTTTACAATTTTCCTCTATGTAGATGTGATGAGTGCAAGTCTTGGGGCTTATCCCTTTCATATCAGTGTACTCCCATGCATATGCATAAGAATGTCTATGTAAGATCTTGACTAGCTCTTCTTGTTGAGATTTTTCTAGGTTCTTGTTTATGTTTAAAGTTTTGCCTGGAAATATCTCAATTGTAGAGCTGCCAAATTTATCCATGGAATAGAGAGACATATGCCTTGATGACAAAAACTCAATGTTGGATTCTTCTTGAAATTGTTCATGTTTATGTTCCGAAGAGGATTCAAAGTTTTCTAAAGTATTCAGAATTTGACTATCTTCACTAATTTCTGAAATTGTGAAGAGAGGTTGTAAGTCTTCTTCATCCTCTATCCATTGAGTATCATATAAATCTGTAATTGTCCTTGCTGGAGGATACAAAGTGAATTTCTTAGTTGAACTACCATCAGAGATGTACATATCACTGGATCTACAACTAATGAAAGCATCAGTTGTAGCTAACCAAGGTCTTCCTAATATAATAGGATGTCCTCCTAGATTATTCTTAGGAGTTAGGATCATGAAATCCATAGGGTACTCCCAGGAATCTAGGGACACTGGAATATCTTCTATTACCCCATCAGGTTTGATCACAGACCTGTCTGCTAATTGTAATAATGTGGGTGTAAAGAGAAGATTAGGAAGTTTCAGTTTATCCATGATTTGTCTACTCATGATTTTGATTGCTGCTCCTAAATCAATGAGTGTGTTTTGGATCTCAATTCCATTGATGTGAATTTTAACAACTGGATTTCCTGGGTCTAGATACTTTGGAATAGCAATCTTACCCATCATGATATCTGTTATTTTTCCTTCCAGTTGAATTTTCTTTGTCTCTCGTATTCTTTTTCTTGTTTTCTTCATACTCAACTCCTTTATTGTTTTTGCTAAAATTGGAATTTCCTTGATGGCTTGTAATAATGGAATATTAATGCAAACATTTCTCAGCTCATCTAGGAAATCATAATTAGGCACCATAATTTGTTTTTCTACACCCCTATCAATTTTTAATCTTTCTGGAAAGGGAGGTGTAGGAGTGGATGTTGATGGCTACTCTAATACAGGAGTTGAAATTATTGGTTCTTTTTGTTTTGATTTTTCAATGTTTGGGTCCTGAAAAGATGTGTCTTCTTCAAGACTTTTATTTTCTCGTAGAGAATCTTCCTCAGAGTTGTCTTGTTCTTGTATGATCATAGAAGGTTTCCTCTTTTCAAGTATTCTTCCAGACCTAAGTTGAACATCACTAAGGTCTAGAGGAGTAATTAAATAAGTTGGAAACTGTTGGCCTTCTATCATGTATGTATTCTGAGGATTTTTATTGTTGGGGTTTGATATGGGTTGAGCAGGCAACTGATTTGATTTCTGAGGAAATGGTAAGGGGAGTGGTTGATTTTGATGTTGTGGATTTTGAGGATTCTGTTGAGGATTTTGAGGAGAAAAATGTGGGTATGGTGGGTAGGATGGTGGATATTGATAGTACTGGGAGTATCTTCCATAGGGATTTTGTGCTCCTTGTGCCCAAGCTTGAGATTGATTTTGAAATTGGGGCCAAGGTTTCTGCCAAGAATTCCAGTTTGGTGGAGGTTGATTATACATTTGATCATGAAATCCTTGTGTTTGAGGTCCTTGCCAAGGCCTTCTAGAGACAAAATTGAGAGATTATGTGGAACTTGTAGGAGTTTCCTCTTGAAAGACAGCTTTAAGACCAGGAAGTGAAGGACAACTCTTGGTCTCATGTTTTTTTGAACAAATGACACAGGTCTCTACAACTTTTGCATTCAAAGGACACTCTCTCAAGGCATGCTTCTTTCTACATCTGGGACAAAAGATTGCTAAAGCATCAGATTCATCTTTTTGCTTGTTTTGTAACTTAAGGGTGTCTATTTGTTCACTAAGACTCCCTAAGATGTCAGATTTGAATTCATCAAGCATATGCCCTATCTCTGCCCTACTTACTGTCCCAGAAGTAGACTTACTTACCCTTGCAAGAGCAGGGTCTCTTGGACCTTTTACAGTTTTGGATTTCCCTCTTGAAAGGTTGATACATAACTCAGATATTTCAGGTAATGTGAGCTGAGATATATCCCCTTTTCCCATCATGTTAAGGATATCCAACCATTCATCCCTAATTTTTTTCAACAAGAGAGCTTTTAAGGTGTCTTGATCTAAGTTTTCCATTTTTTCTCTTTTGATGTTGTAATGAAATCTCTCCAACAAATCTTCCAAGTTTTCATCCTCTTTTTATATCATCTTGAACACTTCCTCCTTATGATTAATTGGCATACAATAATCCAAATACCTCTCTAGAAATGCTTGTTTCATGTCTTCCCATGTCCTAATAGAACTGTTGATAAAACTCATAAACCACTTCAATGTTGCTCCTTTCAATGTTGAAGGAAATAATTTAAGTTTTTGAGCATCTTGTAAGTAGTCATAATTTCTACATAGGACTTCAAATTCAAATAGGAAGGTTTCAGGATCTTCAGTTTTAAGTCCATAGAAGTTTGGAAGGACAGAGGGTGAAATGTTTTTCATGGTTGTATTGGTTTCTTCATCTACTACAGGAAACCCAAAAGAGCTTCCCATTTCTCTTCTACCTCTTCATCTGCATCCTTCTCCTCTACCTCTACCTCTACCCCCTCCAAATAATGTGTGTTCTCCATTAAAGACTCCTCCTCCCCCTTCTTCTACCATAGTTGATTCTTCTGTGGAAGTGGAAAAATTTGTGTCTCTAGCAAGGGTCCTTGAATCTTCTTCTAAGACAGGTTCAGTGGATGAAGTGGAAGGTCTTTCTAATGGAATATCTAATCTTAATTCCTCTGGGAGTCTAGGATCAGTAAGGGATGGAATGTAGTTCTGAGTTGGAGGTGTGCTGGCTCTTGGTCTAGGTGAAACAAGTGGTGTTCTAGGAATCAAGCTTATACTTCTGCTTCTTATGAATCTACCCCTTCAGTCTCTCTCTCTATGCATATAGTTGTTTTTGGGAGTTAAGAAACAAGGCTACCTAGTTACACTTCCCCGGCAACGACGCCAAAATGTTTGTGCTCAACCTAGTGTTCCTAAATTGAGTTCATTAATTGTCAACCAGGGTTGGTAAACTGCTGAAGTGTGGTGCACTATATGTGCCTAGGTATTTGTTTCTCACTACATTGTGTTTAGTTTTTTCTGATGTTTTTTTGGTTTTATAGTTTTATGTTTGAAAAGGGAAGGAACTAAATGCTGGTGAAAAGAAGCTATTGGCCTAAACTATGGATGACAAATGACAAATGCAAATACTAAAACAGAACAAAGCCTAAACTATGGCTAGCAAACAACAAATGCAAAGTTTGATAATGACTTCAAGGAAATAAATCACAACATGAGCTTAAACTTTATCCAATTCATTCATTAAATATGTGTTGGAAGAGCTTGGGAAATGGACAAGTTAAGTGTAAATTAAGTTCTCCTAACTAAACAATCAACAATCAACTTACAATGTTACAACATCTCATCCATGATTAAAGGTTTATTGGAATATATTTGGAAAATAACATTTGTAGCATAATAATATTTCTACTCTAAACTAGCTTCTAATTCTGTTCTGCAACTCAATTTAACACCACTAGGCCTCACTCAGAAGTTATAGATTTCCTTTTTAGAATGGTCTTTGAGAAAAGGCTTGTTTGTGAAATGGTAAAAAGGTTGCAAAATACTCTAGGTCTTAGACTGATACTAACTTCTGTCCAAATGATTATGTATTAATATGAGTTTGGAACAAAAGAAGTTTTGTAAATAATGAAGACCGTGGTATTTAAATTTAACAACTAATACAATTTAAAAATGCAATGGATGACAACTAAACTGGAGTGCTAATACAGTGAGCTAAGACTAAACTAGAGTGCCACTAGTCTACTTGAAGTACAGTGAACAGTGTTAAATTACAATTCCATTATCAAACTGGAAATGAAATGACAGAGCTGAACTAAATGCAATCTACCTCCGGAGTGCTGTAACTAAATTAACATGTAACTAGTCTATGGAATTCTACAGTCCATCTCGTCAATAGGAATGATATTTTGGAAGAGTTTGTAAAACAAGTATGGCTGTATTATTCGATGCAGTTGAACATAAATGTAAGACTGAAAGCAAATACAACTAGAATCTAAGTCACCACAGTTGTTTCTTATTCGTTGTTCATGATGTTTTGGAAGAGTTTGTTTGAGTAAGACCGGCTGTGACACTTAGTATAAACAAGCAACTAAAACCTACAATACCACAGCTAAGACTTATTCATCATAATGATATTTTGGAAGAGTTTATTAGAGTAAGTCTAACTGTGATAATTAATGAAAGGAAATGCAACTAAAATCTACAACACCACAGCTATGCCTTATTCATTGTAATGATATTTTGGAAGAGTTTATTAGAGTAAGTATAATTGTGGTGATTAATGAAATCAACTATGAACATAAACTTCAGAAACTTGTCTAAGCTAGAAATGAAAACGAGACTAAGATACTTATCTAAACTGTATCAACAAGGCTGCTCAGGAGGCAGGGGCCTTCTACCACCAGAGTAGCACGAAATCTACTTTAAAATCGACTTCAACGCTTTCAAGGAAATGTTGCTTCTTTCATTAAAGAGAGATTACTTCAAAACAGAGTGTTTTCGTACTTCTGAAATCTAGCAGTAAAACACAAAATCTAACCAAAATCTCACCTTGTCCCTCGGTTTCCCGAGCTACATTTATAGCAAATTTACATAACAGAATCGGAGATAATCCAGGGATAATTTTCTTCCCATATTAAAATCAAACTAGAACTCTAAAGGTGGCATCGTAATATGACTAAGGACATCTGGACTGTCCTTGTCCTATTAGGAGTCTATCTCCTAGTTTGAGTTCCCACGTGCATAACCACGTACAGAATTCCGTTCAATCTTCGTGGAGAGCAAAAAATGCTGAGGGCATGATCTGGAATATGACCATGTGTGGTTTTCTCTCAGAGGACACCTGGAAACTGCTTAGACATGAAGACAGCTGCAGAATTGGCAACTAGCTACAGAATGTCTGCATTCTGTAGCTAGTCCTAGTTCAAAAAGCACTACAATGACAAAATCATAAAAACATAGCAAGTTAGTCATAATATTCATTCTTAAAGCAATTTTAACTAATTTCATTGATCATTTGAGCCCGGGATTAATAATGGACAAAAGAAATGGAGTGGAACGTGGTGGAAGAAAGAACATTCTTGGAGCTCATCACAGAGTATTTTGGGAAGGGTAGCATTACCATCACGGGAAGATATGTGGGCTATTCTCTGCCAAGAGGAGATCAGGAGGATCACCAAGAACCAGTCTATCAGTGGAGGAATTAGATCAGCCACAGTGAAGAAAGATGAGGAGGAGGATGCAGCCCTTGCATCAAGGGAAAAGAAGTAAGGGAAGAAGAAGAAGGGCCTCTCCAAGGTCCGGTGCTTTAAGTGTGGTGATCTTGGTCATTTCGCCAGCAATTTTCCTAAGAAGAAGGACAAAGGAGCTTTTGATTCCAAGGCTACAGCAGCAAATGATGATGGCTATAATGATGATGTAGCCATGAGTTCTCATGCACCTCGAGAGAAGAGGTGGGGTGACATGGATATATAGAATATCCATAGACAGAGTGGTGGGATCCTTGAGTCAGCCCTACTCTTGGATCACATACAAGCTACGGGAGCCTTAAGATGATAGCGGGATGAGTCAGGAGATGGTTGCAGATGACCACATTGAAGAGCAAGAGGGAGCTAAAGAGTGAGTAGTGTGATGCAAAGGCAACAACAGTATGGAGGTAGCAGCGCAGAGAGCTTCATGGGACTTCAACAGTGCAGAGAAGCTGGGCTCATGAAGTGCAGTGTTGCAACATGACAGTGTCCCCAGGGGGACATCATGATTCAACATCTAGGGAGCTTCAGTGATAGAGGGAAACTTGACTTGTCTGTCAAATATTTGGGCAGAGTCTTTCAGTTTCTTACTTCTTAGTAACTGATTTGAAGTGCAGCAGTTAGCAGTGGCAGTGTTATGGACAGCATGATGAAGCAATTTGAGAGGGAGTTGTAGTACATATGTGGGAGTGTCAGTGGCAGTGGCATGGGCAGTAGTACAAATAGAAAAAATGCAGTATATGGAGGGCAGCATGCCAAGCATCAACAACACAGATCCAATACTCAAGACCTTGTGATACATGGTGTGATGCATTGCTAGAGCACACTCCTGATGCTAAGAGGGAGTGTTGAGATTTTGTGTATTTGGGGTAGCATCAGTTGTGCTCTAACTCCCAAATTTTGTGGAGGGACTAGAGTAAACTTTATCTACAAGACCCAGAAATGGATTTGAAAAATTTCAGTTGGTGTTCAAGTTATTCAAATAATTAACTATTTTTAATGGATTTCCTAAGTCTAACTTAGGAAAATAAAATAATTAAAGTGAATTAATTAAAAAATGTGTTGAAATTGTCTTAAGTCACATGGATCAAGTGGTATTTTAATCTCAGTCGTTGATGGATGATTTAATCTCGGCCGTTGAAGGGTTCAATGAAAAAGTATAAGAGAAAGGCTTGAGGGTTAGTTAAGAACACACATTTTTTGTAGAACTGAGGAATAGACCTGGAATTCTAGGGCAGGTTTACTAAGAATTTCTGGCGGAATTTCCAGTAGTGAGGGGTAGTATTGGATGAGGAAATTATCTGATTCCAAGAGCCAAGGGTCAGTAAGAGGCAGAGGAGTAGCAACAAGGACAGTGCAGGGAAGCAGAGTAGAAGCTACGCAGGTGATGTGCAGCCGCTATGCAGGTGCTATGCAGGACGGTGTAGAGGCACTGGGAGACTTGTAATATCATGCAGAGGGTATTTTAGGGCCAACGTGAGGCTGTTGGACCCTTCTAGGGGTTATGCGGTCTCTTCTGGTGCAGCGCAGTGGCATTTGAGACTAGCAAAGTTGAAGTTGGGGCTTTAGGGGCAACGTTGAAGGTTTCTAGGGTCAAATCTGAGCTAACTCCTATAAATGTCATTTTAGGGTGTGGATTAGTTAGATTTTGGCACTATATCTTTAGGTTAGCTGCAGATTTGATATCTTTTATTCTCTGTCGGGTTTTCCAAATCTGGAACCCATATTTACTGTACTTAGAACTACTTAATAATAAACCCTCATATTTGTTGCACCAGTTTTCCCGCTTTTGGTTTTTCCGAGGACTTATGTCCAAAAATACATGTGTCACTTTGTTGCATGAGTGTATTATTCAGTAAATGATCTGCATGCGTAGGCTGTAGTTGTGTTTATTTTCGATATTTTCTGAATCTAAATTCTGGAAATAACTTGTATTAATTAAATCAAGTAGGAGAAAATAAACCAATACGATGTAGTAGAATTTTCACAAATCAAGGTTGATGTGTTTACACTTATCCAAGGGCTAATCTATCTCATCAAGTGCTACGAACAAAATCACCAGTGATAGAGACGCTTGGACAAAGGATTTGGAGGGCAACATGGAGGAGTGAAAGGGGTTAACCAGCAGGGGTGGAAAGGGGGTCAACATAGGAGGGGGGAAGATTGGAGGATGAAGGGGGCATGAAGGATTGTTGAATGAATTTTTTTTTTTAATTGATCAGATGGAGGAGGATCAGAGGGTTTGAGAGAATAAATTGGATCAAAATGATTTTAACTAGTTGATTTTTCCTCAGAGCTAGGGTTCTATTAGGGGGGCACTTTAGGGCTCTTTCTCTTGTTTTCCACTTTAGTGAATCCATAATTGTCAGAATTAGGAGGCACTTCATGAGTTACATAAGTGTTCAATAAAGGGTAGTTGCAGTTGAGGTGGCCATACTCGTCGCACCTATGACAACAAAAGGGGATATTCCTATAATCAAGAGTTTGTTTACAGAGCTCTTCCTAGAAATAGTTGTTAATAGATTCTTGGAGTGGTTCATAAATGTTCATATAAATGAAAATACGAGCATAGGATATATACCTGGCTATCTTGGTCCCTTCAAAAACATTCATAAAGTGGCCAAGAGTATTTTTAGTACCAGAGAGGGTTTCTTCATCCTAGAACTTCGACGACAGTGGGTACATATGGATCCAAACTGGAGTCGTTGTGAAATATTCCTTGTCTAACATAAAGTGTTCTATCCAAAAATGAAAATATAGCTCTGTTGAATTGAAAAATATAGTCCATTCTCGAAGATATGTGTTCAGTCCTCTAAATTGTCGAAGACAATGGTGAAGAAACCCGTAGCCCCAAGTTCAAGCTTTATTTGTCCTTTCAGTTTCCACTTGATTTGGACCAATTGAAAGAGGGGTTTTTCTGAGGGAAAAATCCCCAGAAATTCCTCGACGAGTACTTGATCCCACATATATTGAATATATTCTCCAATGTGGATTGAGTGAACCTCAAATTTGGGGTCCATTGTTGCTTTCGGTAGGCAGCTGCCATTTCCCTAGTTGGGTAACAAGATGATGGAGGATGTGTTGATCTCCATTTGAGATGGATCGAGAAGAGGTGGGATTTGTTGCAGATGGATATCCCACTATTACCTCTTGCAACTATCCTACTATAAGAGGGATTGTCGCTCCCTCCACTAGCGTTAGCCATAGGAAGAGCGGAAGGGTTGAGACCTAAAACATTGTAGCTAGAGTTTAGAGACAAAAATAGATCCCTTCAAATAGAAAATTTGTAAGGAAATCATATTTTGTATTCTTAATGTTACTTATATAGTATCTACACATAGAACTTTCCAACCAAACCAGACCACAACATATGATGATGATGATTAACGCCCACTAAGACCAATGTGGTCTATCAAACCTTAAGAAAGTAAGAGATTAATTGTGACTATTTAATATTTTGTTTCTATGATAAAAAAGAAGGGAAGGAAACTCTCCTAGATCCCTAGAGTTTTGTTGATTTAACAAGTAGGATAGATTTTATATCTTATCCATCTTAAGTGATTTTGATGTACATGTCAATTTATAATGCATTGGATTTACTTTATGTAACAACTTCCACTTTTATTCAGTCTCTATTTTAATTTATATTCACTTTCAGTTTATATTTCTATTTATATGTAAGTCTCTATTTTTATGTTTATTTCATTAGTAATTTTTATTTTTATTATATTCTTTGATTATTTCTCTTAGATTATAATTATTCATTAGAAAATACATTTTAATTAATTTATATTAATTTCAAAAAAGAAATATATAAATATATATATATATATAAATATATATATATATATATATATATATATATATATATATATATAGAGAGAGAGAGAGAGAGAGAGAGAGAGAGAGAGAGGAACTATGTTAAAATAGATATTAATTTATTAATACATTATTCATTAGCTAAAAGTATCGAATTTCTAGAAGAGCTTAAGATCTCAATGTTTTCAACATCCACAATTTGTTAAATGTCGAATGGTGTTGTCATTGATGCCAACATCCGTTATTCAACACTATTAATCTATGTATGGATTGCATTAGTTGGAAGCTCCAAAGGAAGAAGCCCTGGAAACCCCTAGAAGCCTCACACTTGTTTGAATTTTTTAGAACAAAGATCAGTCAAGTTTCTCCTAAGATCACCATCATTAGATGCTCCTCATTGATACTATTCCATTGGTATATGGCATGCGACAAGAGTCGTCACAGTTTGAGAGATATGATTGTTTTATGTTAAAGCACTCATCTTGTGGTCAAAAACCGCAAACAATGGATGATGTGGAAGCCTATCATTGGTCAAATATATTCTCAAAAAAAATTAAGTATTGTTATGGCACAAGGTTGTTAATGGAGGGTTTCAAAATTTATTTTGAAATTAAAAGCACATGAGGGGTTTTGACTAGGCAAGCAACCTCATCTTTTGGTTCAAATTTTAAAATTCAAATTGTATAATAAGGCTTTCCCTCCTAAGGTTTATCAAGTCAACTGCCCTAATTTATGTCCTCCAAAAACTATAAATAGGCACAATGTCTCACCTACTTGAGTATGCATTTAGTTTTAATCTAAGTGATATTATTCTCGACCTTATGGAAGAATGCTCTATCATTAGATGGCTGGGGTTCAGTGGAAAGTTGTAAAATGCTCCACTTGTTCTTGTTTAGGGTACCTGCTAAGACACGTGATTTTGAGAGATATCTTATGTGATTCTTCTTTGAGTTACTTATGTGCTTGTTTCAGCCCTCAAAATTCTAGATCTTTCCCTCCAAAATCATTGATTTCCGTTGGCTATTTTTTATTATTTTGGTTAAAAGGTTGTGTTGGATTGAATTCTCAAAATTTTGACACCATAACTATGACACAATTTCATTGTTTATCTATGGGTTAAAGGGTTTCATTTATTTTTATTTAAGGGTTATGTTTATTTTGGGAGGAATACCAAACATGAGAATATTTCACTGATAAACATTAATTCATTGGACGTGCAGAGTTATTTCAGCAAAACATAGAAAATCCAAATAAAAATGCTAAAGATTGATTTTTAGTGAGAGTATGTCTTGGCGATGGAATTTGTTCTTATTATTTTGGCGAGATTTATTTTGGAAGGAATACAATCGAATCGAAGGAGTGATATGCCCAACTTTTCATTGAAGTGGTGAAGACAAGGTCAGAATTCGGTGAAAAAAATTGAGGTAAAATCTTGATTCTGTTATTTAAACTGGTTTTTTAACTATATATATGGATTCAACACCCTAAAAAAACCATGGCACTTCTATTGTGCAAGGTTACTCATAAAACTTATGTTTTCAATGAATTTAGGCCAGATTTTATACAAATTAGACCGGAAAAATCCACCAGAAAAGCCTTCAAAAAGTCGCACTAAAGACTACTCGAAAAATAAAACGTATATCAATTTGCTCTGCTTTCATAACATATCTGTTATTACCACTCTTTCCACGAGAAATATTTATGTGGTAACACGTGGACGATGACACTAAGCATGGTTATATGGCTTGCTCAGTAAGAAATTAAGTCCCAAGTTCAAAACCAGTTGTTTCATAAAGCGTCATTTTTAAGTTACATATTGTCAAATGATTAATTGATTGTCATTGAATCTTTTGTAGCATTGGCACTTAAAAGATTCAATTTGTATAACACTCCTTAAAAGGCCAATATGTGGAACATTTAGTTTTTAATGATTTTTATGGCATGTTGAAGTCATCATATTTCCAAATTAATATATTAATATCTGAAAGAGAAACTAAGATTAGAACCTAGAGATAGACTTTGGTGAAGGCATGAAAACTTTGTTTATGTATCTTTGATGCACAAATTATTTATTATAGAGTTTTATGAGCACGTTATTGTGAATACTTGACATGTTGCTATGGTTTTATGAGAAAAAATGGTCATAGTTTTCATATAGATGTTGATGTTGAATTCATGAGATAGGGCTTCATGTTGTGAGCTTGCAAAAGGTTGATATGATGTTTCTAGCATTTGATATACATGATGAGAAGAAGTCTCATGATTAGACAAGATGATGTAACTTGAGCAGAGCCATTGTGCACTTGATAGAGTTCTTATCCTTTGTGCAGAGGAAAAAAAACAATATTGATAGAAGTATTATTGGCTAGTGTGGCCATCCATGGTTTTCAATGCTTGCTTATTGAATCAGGGTTACATGTCTTGTGACATGTTGATGATTTGACTGGAGCTAGGGTTTGATGCTCAGTTTGAGGGGAAGCACGTTTATTGAGCAAAGACTGTATTGTAGGTTATTTTATATTTTTATTGAGAAAAGGGGGATCCAATATGAAAATTATGAAACATGGTATGTCAGTTTATTAGGGTGGCAGGGTGGTGCCAGGGCAGGTTGGAGCTTGCACAGGGCATTGGAACGTCCTTCCAGTTGCAGCTGGTAAATCGGGTGTCGAAGAATCCTTCAAATCACAGCCTGTAAACTAGGGTGTCGTTGTGTCCTTCCAATTGGAGTTGGAAAATGAGGGTGAGGGAGCATCCTTCAGGTTGGAGCCTGTAAAGTAGGGGGTTGGAGCTCAAAAAATATTGATGTAAATTATTGAAGACAAATATTAAGAAGCATTTGGTGGTTTTCCTCCCACAAGGGTTTCAACCCAAAAATATTTTTTTCTATTATATTTATTGTTGTGCATTGTTAAATGGTGTTAATTAATGTTTATGTTTATTTAATAATAACAATTAATGCTCTGAGAAGTTAAAAATATACTAATTGATAAGAACTATTAATTCACCCCCTTCTCAGTATTTCCAACAATTGGTATTAGAGCAAGTTGCTTCAATTGCAACTTAACAACTGGAAGGAAAATCTCAGGTGAATAAAGATGGGAAATTCAAAGAATCAAGTCGCCAAACACTCAAAAAAACCAAAATAAGTTTTTGGTACTGCAATAATCTCCAAATATGAAGAAAATCAGGTTGGTATGCCAGTTCCTGAGTTTGATGAAGCTAAATATGAAATATGCTAATCAATAATGGAAGTACATTTGCAAGATCAAGGACATTAGGTGCGGCACTCTAATGTTTCTTAAGACACATCTACCAACAAAGCTAAAAGGTACAATACAAAATCCATGAATGTAATTCTTAGTTCTTTTCCAGATCTCGTAAAATCCAAATTTGATCAATGTTCATTGGCTAGAATTCTTTGGAATAAGCTTCATGATCTCTACTCAAAGAAGTATGCAATTCAAGATGAAAATAATAATGATGATTGTGATTTAGATGAAGTAGATGAGGAAGGAGTAGAATATTTGGAAGAAAAATTTCTCAGCGTCTTATGTGACATCAGCAAAGAAATAAATCAAAATAAGGCACTTAAAGAAGAAGTCACCCTTCTAAAACTCCAAGTGTAGGAAGAAAAAAAGAAAGAAAAATATTTGAAAATCCAATTAGAGGAATCTAGTGATCCTGATCTTGGGGGAAGGCCCCCAATATCTAAAAATTTGAAAATGATCTTAGGGGGGAGGATCCCAAGATATGAAAAATTGAAATGCCGAAAATAAAAAATAAAAAATAAAGAAGAAGAAGAAGAAGAGAGAGAGAGAGAGAACAAAAAGTAAATAAAACCACAAATAAATTTTCTAATTAAAATAGAGAATAATTTTAAAAGCTACAATGTGATGGAATCTGTCTTTTTACAAAATGTGACTTGTTACTTATAATCTTTTTTTTAGTTACAATACCACAGGTAAATTCCATGGGTGGATGCCACTTACAATACCATGGGTAGATTCCGTGGATGAATGAATACCATGGGTGAATAAATACCATGATTGGATACCATTTACAATACCATGGGTAGATTCCGTGGATGAATGAATACCATCGGTGGATAAATACCATGGGTGAATGAATATCATGGGTAGATGTCACATTCCATTCAGATCATTCCTCCCTCCTTAAAAAGCAATGGTCCCTATTGCATGAAGTTCCCTCTGGAGAAGCATGAAGTTCCCTCTAGAGAAGCATTTGTTGAATATGAAGAGTCACTGAAGAGAAGGGTTTTGTATGCTTAACACATAACCATGATGAGCAAATATCTAAGGATATAGATACCTTGTAATTCTTGTGACCAATTATGATACTGACATTGTACGGCCTAGCAAATGGGCTTCGAAGAAGTGTGGGTTTTTGAATGACCCATAACCATGAAAAACGAAGATCTAAGGATAGAGATACCTTGTAATTATTGTGATCAACTTTGATACTAACACGTGCGGACTAGAAAATTGAATTCAATGACAAGGATTTTGTGTGGTTGACCCATAACCGTGATGCTCACTCTTGATGAATTAACAGGTGCCTACATAGCCTAGGTGGGAGGGCATGTCTCCAAAGAACCAATCTAGATGCTGCTATGTTGAAACTGATGAATGTGAAGTAGGTGCCTACTAAAGCGGGGTAGGAGGGCACGTCTCCAAAGGAAACCCGCTCCGAATGTTGCTCCATATATTAAAATTAATTTAAAATGGGAATAATGTAGAAATTTGATAACTGATATGTTATACACCGAGATTCTCCTGATCACACACTATTTTAACTTCATGCACAATACAGAATCTCTTCTACCATTGATCATTAATTACAGAAATAAAAACAATCGCATGCGCACATTAAAACCATAAACAATCACACATATAAACACACTATTTTATGGGAAAGCTTAAAGCTGAAAACCCCCAACTATCTGTATATTATATGTCATAGAGATCATGTAACAATAATTATACAAAGCTCCTCACAAGCTCTCAGTACAATCTCCAATTGTTACACACTAATCAAGCCCGATCTAGCAAATCACATGCTCCAATCTCTGCCACCTAATAGCCTGCCTCTACTGCGCAATCACTGCTGAAGAATGGCTCTGAATGAAATCGAATTGGTCCAGCCTTGCTCACGCAATCCTAATTGGCATCTCCAATCACTGGTTGTTGCAAATCATGCAACAATATAGTCACAACTGATAGTCACATTGCTCTTTCACCTACCTCTTCACTGGTCTCCACTGAAACTGTCCATGCACTGTAGTTAACTGATGTATTCTTTAGTTGATTAATGAGTTAATAATTATTGAATTAATTAATAATTAATTCACACCACTCTCACTATTGTATCAATCAGTTAGACTAGATACAACTAGCTCAACTATGTTTAACTCAGTTAAACTGAACACAACTCCATCAACTACCTCAATAACTCCACCAAACTCTGTCACATGAGTTCTAACTGAAGTATCCATGCAATAGCTCCACTTAACCCTCGGGAATAGCGTAATTCCTTCTGTCAGCTCCTGTGCCACTTCTGTGCACTTAACTCAAGTGCTCCAAGAGAATAAGATAATGTTTATAGTCCAAATATTATTAAGAGCTAATAATATTCGACATATCTATTTTTAGACTGGAAATCTAAAAATAGATTCCGCCCAATATGTCTAAAAATAGAAGTCCATCTATTTTTTTCAACTTGACCAACCATCCACAAATATCATCCTGCAACTCATAGAATATGATCGACATGTCTAAAAATAGACTTGCGCCAAAAATAGCCTGCGGGCCCACTTAGTGAAGGCGACTTCTTTCCACTAAGCTCATCATCTTCTTGCAATCTCAACACATAAATTGGTTAATATAACTCTGTATATTTATTATAACCTATTTTTTTAAATAGAATGACCATTTTTCATATTCCCATATGATTAAAATCTATATATGGACACTCTGGAAACTCAGATTCCCGCTGCAATTGTCCCGCCACCACAAAAGTTCCGAAAAAATAGTTGATTTTAAATTAGCAATATCTCCCTAATCTAAACTCCAATTCGACCAATTGTTTTTTGAAATTGGGTGATTTTCCAAGAGGAGCTCAGATCTGCAATCAATTTTCTGAATTTCTGCATAAAAAATGCAAAAATGATAGGAGAGCCACCATCCATGAATTGTCGTCAGAAAAAATTCTGCAACACAGCTGATTTTAAATCAGTGATATCTCCCTCATCCAGCCTCTGATTTAAACCAATTTTATTTTTTGAATTTGGGTATTTTTTTGCAAGTAACCCAGATATGTGATTTGTTTTTCTAAATTTTACACCAAATTTTTAGGTCTAATCTGAAAACTTGCCACCCAAAAAAAATCCTGCAAAAAAATGAAAAAAAAATTCCCACTTTTCCCTAGAAAGTTCTCTGTGGAGGTCGTAGCACATGCATGAGGTTTGTTGAAGATTTCTGCAAAAATTTGAAACTGAAATATGCATTGTAGTAGTGTATTTGACGTATGGGCGGATGAAATACATTGTTTTGAATAGGGAGGTTGCTTTCCTACAAGCGAGTAACAGGTCAAATTGGTTTGTCAAACGTTAGTGGAACAAGTTCAACATGTAATAAGCTAAGTTAAATGAAAACATAACATGCTACATAAACAAAGAAACAAAAACAAAAACAATATGCACAAGAAACACGCTCAATAGAGAAAACAAACTAATAACTCAACAATGGAGAGCTCTCTCCCTTTATTAAGTGTTGGTGGTAGTAGAAGATAGAATGCTAAATTTCTTGCAGTGGGTCCTTCGAGCTATGGAGCTCCAATATCCAAGACAAGGGGATATTTTCCCTTCAAGATTTTAGCAAGTCTCTCTTCCCTCTTAAATGATGGTAGATCGACGGACATGTGGTGAACTCTTATCTCTTGGATTGAGATGTTGGATGGCCAACAACTGAATCCTTCCAATCCTCTTGCTATTGGACAACACAAACTGGTTTGCTTCTAATCAATTTGGCTAGCATAACAATTTTTTCTCATGTTTCTCTTCCCATGGCTAGATTTTATAAAAAAATTCAAATTTTCCCTCCTTCTCTTGGTACAATATGGATGTTGACACAAGAGTGGGGGTATGATTCATTTGTGTATTGCACTAAAGCCTCAAGGTGGCTCAAAGGCGACTATACTTGGCTAGATTGAGTGAGAATCTCTTTCTCCAAGTGTGCCAAGTGGTCCCAAATGGTGACTTTTTTCATCCTCAGTTCCACACAGCTATTTTAGGGATAGTTGCAATGTTATTTGCTGTTTTTGAATTAAAAGCCGCGATGATTGCTTAGGGTCAGTGCTTCCTATGTAAAATTTAATAAATTTTCCTACTGACCTTAGGAAAAGTTAAAATTTTCAGCTCCTGTGATGTATTTCTTCCATGTAGATCTTTATTTGTACCTTATGCTTGAAATTTTCTAATGTCTTTTGCTTGTACGATTTTCCAGTGTTAACAGTTGCCCCCTAATGTATGAGGTCTAGGAAGAACTGTATAGCCGAAATAAATTATAGTTTATTTTTCTGTGTAATCCTTTTGAGAGAGAGAGAGAGTAACTAGCTTGAAAACTTAGGTTGGATAGCCCTTGGTGTGAGTAAAATAGGTACCGTGCTCTGTTGGAACCCTGCAAGAGACAAAATAAATAAAATGTTTCTATGAGGCGGGCATGCCCCATGCTCGTGATGTTTTGACTAGTTAAGCTTATTTGACAGATAGAGGTTTTTTCTATGTCACTCTTGTGGTAGTGACCTGCTATTGGTTGATGACGACGATTGTTGATGCCCTCAGGGGCATTTTTTCTTTGAAAATAGGTTGAATGTGGTGCCCATATGCATAATATTGGTATGGCATGTTTCTTTTTAGAAAAAATTCTCATTATATGCATGGGTCTCTGGCTATTGGGGACCTCCCCGTGTAAGCATTGCTGAAAAAGATGCTTATCATGTCATAGGTCTTTGACGAATTCTGACAGAGTGCAATGGTTATGAAGTACGATACCATATTGACATGAAAACTTATGTTGAAGTCAAATGTCAAGAGGATCGATGACATCAATGGGTGATGATGATTCCCATAGTTCCATTCGGGGGATGCCCCTATTGAGGTGGGGAGTCATCCAAGATACTACCTACTTCTTGGAAAATGTTTGTTTTGGTCGAAAAAAAGGAGGCATCAGCCGACCGAGATGAGTACTGATGCAAGGGACCAAGGTTTTTGATGTAGCAGGGTGTGGTGTGATAGGTTAACTAAGGTGCGATGATTATAAATTACTATAACTGATGATGGTAGTTAAGTGGCCCAAGGTTGGAGCTTGTAAATGTGAGTGGCAGTAGTCATAACAATTTCTAGTGAGGAAATACCTAATGTCGGTAGGACAACCAGGGTGGGTGTGTAGTTGTTATGAGTTTCATGGTGGGTTTTGGTAAATAATGCAAAGATCCAGCCAAGGGTGATTCAGGACTGCTGCTAGGTGAGAAATGTGGATGGATGGGTGGGATTTATCTCCTAAAAAATCTTTGTACACTTGCCAAAAGAATGTAGAATGGGTTTGGATGTACAAGCACAACGACGGGTGCCCCAATAAACATGAAAATAATCCTTCACTATGGTTTGAGGAAGGTGTTTTACTGAGGGTGGGGGCCCCATTGGTTGGTCTCAGTGTGGGGGTGATGAAGCAGATGAACAATGTCGCAGATGGGCTATGCTAGTGGGGGTGTGATAGGCCAAGTGCAAGACGCGGTGGTGCATATTTGATCTGCTGATGAGAATGGTAGTATGGGAGAGGGGTGTTATCATGACATGGGTGAAACTTGACTTGATGTATGACAGAAGAGTGAACATGAAGTACCTCCTGAAATTGGATTTTGTGGCCATGGATCCATACCTTTGGTGTATGGTCTACATGAGTGATGGATGCCATGGAGGGTGAGGTTCTACTGACCTGCGAGAATGTTTACCATGTGCAAGATGAAGTGATGATAAACATGGTCGAGTGATTGGAACCTGTGGTTGATCTCTATGGAGAAATGATATTAGGATATGAAATGCTTATGTGGGGAGCCTATCATGCTAAGGACAGAATTATCCTTGCTCTTTTACCTTGAGTGGCTGGGGCGATGGGTGATTCGGCATTTTTGTAATAACTGCAGCCAATACCCCAAGTAAAATGCATCTTTTCTATTCAAACATGTTGAAAATAACATTGAAAGGAAAGAAATAAGAGAGGGTATACATGTGACTGAAAAATGACCTTTTTTGAGGCATGGATGTATGGAGCCTGTTTTGATTGTGATGAAGTGTTGATCACTGTTTTTCTTGTGGTTTTTCAATTGGTCGTTCTAAGCTTCAGTTACGTTCTATCGAATAATGAGAAAAGGGTGATATATTGGCCTATATGGCTCATTTCAACTCATTTGTGTCATTTGAGAGTTTGAGGCCAGAGTTGAGACCTTGCTTCTGAGCCTTATTTTCGTTGTGGTCAGCCTGATTACCCAGGATTCGTGCCTTCAGTGTCAAGTAGGGCCCTAAACGTCCTTTTCAATGTTGTCATTTTTTGTCTGGGGGGTCTGTACAAATGTGTTTTGTACAGATTTCTTGTCCATTTTGGCCTCGACCGCATGGGCGATTGAGGGTTAGCTGCGCGGACCTCACAAAGAAGCAAGTCTTCCCGGGAGGTTATTAGGCTTGGTGAAGATTTTTCGCAATGATTTGTGCACGTGTATCTGATACAGATGCACGATCATCGTGCACATTCTCTATACAGGTGTGATGATGGGAAAAAACTTAAATTATTTTGGTTTTTTTTTGTTTTTGGTCACTGATTTTTGGTTTTTCTGATAACAGGATGATGTGGCGTGAGTGAGATTGGCCTAATCTTCACGCAATTGTGGTGCAAGACCCCCATGCTCAGGGGCTTTTGGCCTAGTGGGGGTTGTTGAAATTTTTAGAGAACAACCTCTTTAGATCACAGGATAGTCTCCTCAGCTTCCTAGTCTGTTGTTGGAATAGGAGACAGCAAGTGATGGTGTTGCAGCGTAGAGACGTCGTCATCTATCCAAATATGGATGTTTACTTTGTGACCGGTTTATTTCCTCAGGGGGAGGCACTTCCACACCCACTCCCTCCTGGTAGGGTGATAATTTGACATTGGGTAGAGCATCATTACAGTGACGAGTCATTTACACATGGACGCGTTCGTATGACTCTGTGACCGACTTAGCTGAGAGGTGTGCCCTGGTGATGGCAGTTCACCTGACAAGGTCATCATCGCCCAACAGGGTGTCAGGTCCTCACATTGGTGTCTTGCACCAGCTACAGGCCTGCCACTTTTATGAATAGGCGTGCCATGTTTACGATGGCATGGTGTCACAACTAGGGCAGGCCCGAGGGGGGTCAAAATTCTTAAACTATGCTTGCATTTTATGTAGTATCATGTTCGAGAGGGTGGTGATCCTTAGACCCTTTGTGCCAATGCCCCTAGGTTCTCCTAGGGATCCTCAGATGCGGCGGTGGGTGCCCGTGATGCCTCGTGGTGGAGGAGGGAAGGTTGGTCATTACTGGGATGCAACTGTTGAGGCATGGTTCTAAGCGATCCCTCAGATATTTTTAGGCTATCCTTACTTAGGGATGGACTTCTGGGGGGGACTCGGATATGGGTCTTCCGACTGGTTACACATGGGGTCTTGCAGGTACAACCTTTGATGTTTTTCTATGTTTTTTGAGGATTTTATGAGGTGTATATTTATATGTATGTTATGGTGACATTGACACTATCTTTGTTTCTCTTGCAGATGTAGGATCGTTGGGGCGTCCTCTTGCCTGCTTGGTGGGGCATCAGCCACTGAGGAGGGGCCCAAGTGGGGCCGATCAGGCCTAGGTGGGGGGGTAGGGAGTTGGTGTTGGCCCTTCAGGGGAGGGCAATAGTGTCACTGCTATCGGGGGGGATGCTACCCTTATTGCTCATGTTGAGGCTGTTGAGGCTCGGTTAGCGACAGTTGAGGAGTAGCTTGCTGCTGCTGAGGCTCGGGTCCAGGCTGCAGATGCTCATGCAATAGATTTAGCCCACTCATGGACTTAGCTAGAGAGGTTGAACCGGGTATGCTGACACAGGGGTTTGTTGATGACCT
Source organism: Pinus albicaulis (assembly GCA_034641835.2). Lineage (NCBI taxonomy): Eukaryota > Viridiplantae > Streptophyta > Pinopsida > Pinales > Pinaceae > Pinus > Pinus albicaulis. The sequence continues at coordinate 14,206,806 of MU968359.1, read as the reverse complement.
GGATGACACATGGCTCAAGGCACTGATGGCTCGAGAGAGGGCACATTGCCCGAATTTGCACCGTATGGCACTTGCAGTTTTAGCTACTGCATCTGTACACCCATCAGGTGCAGTTGTGGGTCTGGAGGACCCACCCGACAGGGCTCATCCCTAGAGATTTTTTATGTTCATGGAAAGTGCCCGATATGAGGATGATTCCCTATTTTTTGATGACATGTAGACATATTTTTTTACTGACATTATGATCAGGGACATGACTTGTATACTGTGACTCATATATTTTTCTATGTATATATGTGAGATGTATATTTTTTGCAGCTATGATGATGTGTCTATGGTTATTGTTTGTGTTTATTGATGGATGTTATGTGTTGATGATGTATATCTTTGTTTTTGTTTTTTTCTTTTCTATGGATGATGTTTTATACGAGGTGTAGTCTAGTCTAGGATGTGATTAGCTATGAGATCAACTGTCTGGTTTTGATTTCTTGGTATATGTGTGAATTTAATATGACCAAACTGACGACTTAATATTCGTGCATGCAAATACTTCCTAAATAGTTTTGAATTTTGTACTTCAAAATCTTGGTTGAACTGTGATACCACTAGCTGGGAATCAAGGTAGACATGTAGATGGTGAATGCCTTGGTTGGAGGTATCACTCAACAGCCCGATGACTGCATCATATTCTTCTTGATTATTGGTAGTTGATCTGATACATACTCTATTAGTGAATAATGGTGATCAGTCATGATAGTTTATGGCCCAGGCGGCTACTGCTATATTTTGTGACCATCTTAAGTCTCCATCAGCGAATCCAAAATAGTGGATGGGGGGACGATCAATCTGTGACACCAGAGCATTTTTTTACAAAAATTCCTTAATGATTGTGATCATCAAAAAAATTATGCTACATGCATCTTATCTCTATGGTTAATACCTCATGTCCTTATGGGTGAAATTTTTTGAGGTAGATCCCATTGATGGGGTTAGCTAGGCATGTACTGCGAGGCTCCAACAGGATGTATGCCCCCTTACGAAGGCAATGTTTTATGATGTAAGGACATTTCCATAATGTTTTGAACTCCCCATGTTCTAAGGCTTCTTTTGCAACATCATAGTGGAGGACTAACTCTCCCTTAGTAAATCAACGAGGGGTGATGTTACGGTTGAATGATGCTTTTACCCATTTTTTATGTTCCTCATTATGTTGGAGCAACTCTCGTTGATTTTCATTGATGATTTCTAACTGTACCAAGCGTTGTTTTAAATCTTGGGTATCATTGAGGATTTCGATGGCTGCGTGTAAGTTGCGGATTTTGCGTTCGATCGGAATCACGGCTTCTACTCGGTATACTAGTTGGAAAGGTGTGAATCATGTGTAATAGCAGTGTGTGATCTTCTCTTGATTGGATAGATTGATCATTGTGATGGTGGTGACCATGCGAAGACTAACAGTGAGCTCCTTGAGTTTCTGAAATTGATTTACTCTATGGTTGATTCTGTTGCACAACCCACATGTTGTACTTGGCTATTTTTGGACCCTGCTAGGATGATGGGTCGTCTTAGCTTTCCTAATGTGTTGGTAATGATGGGGGGAAAACTTCCTTGTGTTAGGCTACCTTGGTTCTAGACCTGTTATATCCGGATATTGGGTAACCAATGACAGTATGGTGTCTACCAAAGGTGTAAACTGGGAGATGTAAGTAAAGTGTCGAGTCTAATGATTATCATGACAAACTAGACAAGTTTTTTTTCCCTGGTTCTCCATTCTCTTTGGGCTGTTGGAGTGATTGGGTACCATTTGCGGAATGATTTTAAGTCTGGGCATTAAGCGACCAAGTGGTCACGTGAGTCGCATAATGCGCAAGTTGGGCTTATCCGTGGGTGGCGCTTGGGGGTGATGATGTGCCACTGTGTTGGCCGATTTTCAGCTGACATGAAGAAAATGGACCTGGTTGCCACATTTTCTTGCGTTGTCGCACTTTCAACGAATGTTGAATCCGATTCGTCTGCTGCGACGAGGCATACTATGGCCCGACGTAAAATTTTTAACGCAAAACGGAATCAGGGGATATAGGGACAATGATGAACTGGGTGGTTGCCTGAACACACTCGGCATGGATACTGGACTGCTCGTAAGTTGTCATAGTATATAGGGTTGACTTGATACCAACTTTGAAATAGCTCTAGGGTTGCATAGTCAGCAATTAATTGTTCGTATTCATCACAGAGTGCGTAGAGCTGGATAGGAGATTAAGGGCGATAATGGGGGGGAGGTGGTCATTCAAGTGATTTTCTCTCCTCAGACACATATACTATGGTCCTTGTTGTTTCCGTCCTTTGTGTGGTGGTACTATTTGCGGATTTCGTGTCTGAGCCGGCTAAGACGAAATTTTCAGCGATTAAGCGTCGCATTAAATCCAACATGGATCGGCACCGATGGATGTAGGGACAATGACGTGCATGGTGGTTGCTTTGGAAAATCTGACACGTATGTCATCGATGCAGAACTAAGTTTCTTTGGGCAACGTGGGGGATTTGGTACCAACGATTAAATGCCCTTAACTCGGGACACTATGTGACTAAGTGATATAGCTCATCACATAATGCACAAACTAGGGCCAGGGGAGTGGCCTTTGTTTTTCGTCTTTGGTCCATTAGGGTATTTGTATACGAGTAGGATGTAGGCTCCTCTCATAGGTACAGTATGGTTCTAAGCTCTCCCTCGTCCATTTACGTGGGTGGATCTAAGGGGTCCTGCTGGTATGATTTCTCTAGGGCTTGCAGGGCATCCCTGTATCGTGGCATCTCTAGGCAATGGTGGGTGTAGTGCCCATAACGGCCGCATATGGCGCATGCATGGTTGGTGCACAATGCTTTCCCTTGATTTTTCGTGGCATGTTCCTTTTTATGGAAACTTGAGGCTGCGACATTTATTTCAGTGCTTAGAAGAGGTTTTAATCCATATAACTCCAGGAAAATATTGGTAGGATGGCCTACCATATCACATAATGCACAAGGTTGTAATGCCCTAGGTATGTTGGTGTTTTTGGTTTTCTTCCCTTTTTTGTTGGTTTTCTTGGTCGCGTTAGCTAGCACTACTACGAGATTTTTATTAACCATTGTAGCTTCTTGAGGGGTGATAGGGGTTATCCCTATAGAAGTGATGCCACGACTTCCCAACATGGTTGGTGGGACCAAATACTAGACAGGTATTACAAAATTCATGCAATGTAATAGTTTTCCAAGGCTTTCTTTGACACAAAACCAGGAGGGGGTTATAAAAATGGGGTTTGGGTGATGACGTAGGGTAGGAAATTCGTGTCAGTGGCTTCAATCTTCGTACTACTAGTTTTTATCTCTGGGTTGGTCTTGGTGTTTGATGATAGCATCATGCACATTGGTGCCCCCGTGATTTCTAGGGCTGCCTTTGGTCTGATAGGGGGGTCTCCAAGGAATGATCCTAAGATCGATGATGGTTTGAATTGACCGGGGACAAATTATTGATACCACATGAGCGATTCCATAGTTATGTCTACATAAGGTAAAAAAACATCAAGAGTTGTCATGGGTTTCTTATCATAGTATGTAATTTGGTCAACGGTGATGATTTGATCTTCATGGGGGAACATCATCACTCAAAAGACAAAGGATGTTATTGTAGTCATGGCATAAATATAACTCCACCCGAGGAGTATATTGTAGTCAAGTTATGCGTCCAATACTTCAATGTCTATAAGTATCGTCTTTCCGACCAAGTTTACAAGTACATTCTAATATAGACCGATGGAAGCTGAAGGTCTACCATCATATGCTCTAAGCATGATGTCGGATGGTTTCAGTTCATGTGATCCCAACTTCTGCCAAACGTATTTATACATGATGCATGCAGATGCTCCTTCATCAATGATGCATCGGTGTATGGTGATATTATGAACTGACATCGGTATTTGGAAGGTGACCAGAGATGGACGCCAGGGGCTTGCTTTGTTTAGGTCAAAATCCATTAGGCATGAATCGAAAGAGTCGATGGTGCCTAATGCAGAAATTAAGGCTTTATGTTGTTTTGGGCATGATTGTAGGACTTCTAAGGCTGACATGGCAGCGAGTGATTGTGCTCAATCATCCACTATGTTGTAGTTATGGGAAGCTTTTGAGTGGTGTCCTACGCGCCTAGTTGGCCCCTTAACCATCTTTAGAAGGGGCTCAATAGGTACTTTATATATGGTCAATGGTGCAGTAGGTGCACTCCTGCTTGTACCTGATGGGTTAGTGTCTGGGGGGGCATCATAGTTCCTATTCCTTGTCTGGAAGAACATTTCTTCACCAATCATGTAAATTTCAAGGTTGTCGCTCTTGATATCATTTTTGGGTGGTTGTTGTTGTTGGGTTTTAACCACTCCTTGGTGGGGGAAAGGATCCTGCATTACAACAAGTTGTTGGGTAGGTCCCCCTTGTCCACGGCTACCCTGAAGTTTTTTCATTTCAGGGAGTTCGGGACAGTGGTGAGTGTAATGGCCATACTCACCACATATGGCACAAGAATGGTTTGTCCTTAGATTGGACCTCTTGTTTTGGCCTTGGGAGTTGTTTTTTGGTTCTTGGTTTTGATTTCGGTCAGGGTTTCCCCCAAACTGAGATCACAGGGGGTGTTGCTGATTACTATTGTTGATAAGTCGTTGTCATTGATGTCAACCCAAGCAGCAATAGGGGCTAACCCAATATTGCATGGGAATTTTGACCTACAAAATTAATATATTCTGGGTCAATAATGCTTTTTATGGTTTCTACTTGTCGATATGTTTCCATTGATATATGGCATGCCATGTAATTCTTCACGGTTTGAGAGATATTCATGTTTGAAGTTTATACCCCCATTTAGTGGGCTAAAACCCCATGGGGTTGGGGCATGGGTCATTGAAAAGTCATAATTAATATTTTTTAAGCTGCTAAAATCCCTCCCACATTCACTTGTTGAAGCCCCTCTCAACTTAAGCATTCATATAAATTGTGATCTTCATTTCCTCCTTATGCAAGGGATTTCGCCATCTGAAACAGGTCATCGTGGCATTTTCGCTCTAAATTTTTTTTCTATGAAGGTTCAGAAGCTGAAATTTTTATGAGGCGAATCTGAAATCCTAAGGAAGCTACTGCAAAAATTTCAAATCAAGGTGCGTAATATTTTTGGAGATATGATCTGTGGAAGTCAGGGTTTTTGCAGGCTCCTGAAATTCATCTCAAAGAAGTGACCTTGGTAAAATCTTCATAAATCTCTCTCTCTGAGTATTGGATTGGAATTTCGTAAAAATTAGTAGATAGTGCACAGTCTATAGTTTTCACTTTATCAATTTCATAGCCAAATGAAGAAACAGTGACACGTGGCACGCCGTACAAGTGCGCTCTGCTGAAACAGTCCATAATTAGGGCATTGTGAGAGATTGGGTATAACTCTCCCTTGAAGAATCCAAATTGGGTCAGACCTATGACATTGGAAAGAAGACTTAGAGGACTACTACAGGACCAAAAATTAGATATTGAGGATCTGAAAAAATAGAGATACACCAGATTCAATATCGAGATCCTAGAAGGCAAGAAAAAGCTAGATCATGTATTGTAAAGGGTTGCAAAGGACTAGAATTTCAATGGTAGAAAAGCAAAGAAAGGTGCAGAAGAGGGTAGCATGATAAGAGTAGCAACCAAGGTGCATAACAGAAATAAGAAGTTCATCATATGAAGTCTTCAAGTGGGCAGCGCTTCATACAATCATTGTAAAGGTATCTTTGTACTAATTCATTGTAAATACATTATTGTAAAAATTGTACTAGTGTCTCTGCCAAGGATTGAAGAAGCAATGTTGGGAGGTCTAGGATCATCATTAGGTGGTTGTGTCAAAGTTGGGGTTATCGTCTAGTATATCTTCTTCTTCTACATCATTCTATATCATTGTAAAGTGGACCATTTTCCCCGGTACAGGAGTCCATTCTTCTTTTATTCTTCTATAGGGTGGTAGGGTGGTTCTAGGGTGAGTTGTAGCTCATTGGGTGTTGGGGCATCCGTTCAGTTGACTACTGAATAATCTCAGGTGTTGGAGCATCCATCCAGTGGGAGCTGGAAAAGAATTTTTTTCTAGATTCTAGAAATTTGGAGCTTTATTTTCAATTGGAGTTGAATATTAAAGAATGATTAGAAAAGCCTTAGGTGGTTTTTGTCCCAGAGTGGGTTTCCACCTTAAAAAACTGTGTGCATTTGTGTTCCTCTTGTTTGCTGCTATCATTGTACAAACACTGATAATAATTGAAGATTAACTAATGCTCTAATTGAAAGAAATACTGATTCACCCCCCTCCCCTCTCAGTATTTCCAACAATAGAATTTTATGAGGAAGCAATCAAGCTTATAAAAGATCTCAAGGTGGAGAAGATATGTTCCAATACTCTTGAAGAACAAGTTAAAGGTCTCAAAATTGATAGAGGGAAAACTACAGACTGTGCACTATCTGCCACTTTTTACGGAATTCCAATCTGATACTGAGAGAGAGAGTTATGATGATTTTACCAAGGTCACTTCTTTGAGATGAATTTCAGGAGCCTGCAAAAACCCTAACTTCCACAGATCATATCTCCAAAAATATTGCGCACCTTGATCTGAAATTTTTACAGCAGCTTCCTCAGTATTCCTGAGGGGGGGGGTGAATCAGTATTCCTTTCAATTAGAGCATTAGTTAATATTCAATTATTCTCAGTGTTTGTACAATGATAGCAGCAAACAAGAGGAACAAAAATGCACACATTTTTTAAGGTGGAAACCCACTCTAGGACAAAAACCACCTAATGCTTTTCTAATAATTCTTTAATATTCAACTCCAATTGAAAAGAAAGCTCCAAATTCCTAGAAACTAGAAAAGCATTCTTCTCCAGCTCCCACTGGATGGATGCTCCAATGCCCGAGATTCTTCAGTAGTCCACTGAACGGATGCCCCAACACCCAATGAGCTACAACTCACCCTAGCACTACCCTACCACCCTATAGAAGAATAAAAGAATGGACTCATGTACCAGGGAAAATGGTCCACTTTACAATGATATAGAATGATGTAGAAGAAGAAGATATACTAGACCATAACCCCAACTTTGACACAACCACCTAATGATGATCCTAGACCTCCCAACACTACCTCTTCAACCCTTGGCAGATAGATACTAGTACAATTTGTACAATAATGTATTTACAATGACTAAGTACAATGATTGTATGCAATGCTGCCCACTTGAAGACTTCATATGATGAAATTCTTGCTGCTTTTATGCACCTTGGTTGCTGGTCATGTCATGCTACCCTCTTTTGCACCTTGCTTTGCTTTGCTTCTGTAGAAATTCTGGTCCTTTGCAACCCTTGACAACACATGATCTAGCTTTTTCTTGCCTTCTAGGAGCTCGATATTGAATTTGGTGTATCTCTATTATTTCATATCCTCAATATCTTATTTTTAGTCCTGTAGTATTCCTTTGAGTTGTCTTTCCAATGCCATAGGTCTGACCTAATTTGGATTCTTCAAGAGAGAGTTATATCCAATCTCTCACAATGCCCTAATTATGGACTGTTTCAGCCAAGCGCACTTGTACGGCGTGCCACGTGTCATTGTTTCTTCATTTGGATTTGAAATTGATAGAAGGAAATTGCACTCTTGTGCACTATACTATGCATTTTTCACGAATTCCAATCCAATACTCGGAGAAAGAGATGACGAATTTACCAAGGTCACTTCTTTGATATGGTTGAGAACTGCAAAACCTTCTAACTTCAACGGATCATATCTCCAAAAAAATTGCGCACTTGATCTGGAATTTTTACAGAAACTTCCTCGGACCAGTAGCATCATAAAAATTTCAAAAACCCGGAACCTTCTAATAAAACAGGATTATCGCATAAATTCACGATGACCTCTTTCGGACAATGAAAATCCATACCCAAAGATGAAGATCAGATTTATATAAATGCTTAGGTTGAGAGGGGCTTCAACAAGTGAACATGGGAGAAATTTTAGGAGCTTAAAAAATATTAATTATGAATTTTCAATGACCCATGCCACAACCCTATGAGGTTTTAGCCCACTAATTGGGAGTATAAACTTCAAACATGAATATCTCTCAAATCGTGAAGAATTACGTGGCGTACCATATATCAACGGAAACATCTCGACAAGTAGAAACCATAAAAATCATTATTGACCCAAAATATATTAATTTTATAGGTCAAAATTTCCATGCAATATTGGGTTAGCCCCTAGCGCAGCTTGGGTTGACATCAATGACAACCACTGATCAACAATCTCCCCCTTTGGTATTGATGGCAACACAGGTAATCCCCCTGCGATCATGACATATCTTCCTACAACATTCTCTCCCCCTTTGACATCAATGGCAAAGGGTAAGTCCCCCTGAAACACAACCATCTGGGACACCTTCCCTTCCACCTTCCCTAACACCTGACGGTCTCGAAGGACCTATAAAATACTTCCACACTCCCCCTTTATATAGAAAAAGGAGAAAATATAATGAGTACTTGGGAGAATCCCAAGCTTCATGAAAATGTTTAATCTTTGTTGAATATTTAGTATATGATTCTTTTGGTATTTGTTGTTTTCTTTTCTGGCCAACTGCTTGCATAACATCTGGCCGAGAGGCTGTTACATATAGAAGACTACCAATCATAGATCTATACAACCTTTGATCCACATCCTTAGATGAGTAGTCTATGCTCAATTTGCAACCTGTTACCATTGGAGTAAGGATGGTTTTGCAATCTTCCATTTTAAATTTCTTGAGCATTTCCTTAATGTACTTGGCTTGACATATAAATATTCCTTTCTCTTGCTAAGATATTTGAAGCCCTAAGAAGTATGTCAGCTCACCAAGTAAAGACACCTCGAAATCACTTTTCACCTTTGTAGCAAACTTCTTACTTAATCGATCATCATTGCTACCAATTATTGTATCATCCTCTTTAGCTATTAGACATGCTTTAGTTGCTTCATCCAGAACATATATGTCGTTTGGAGCTCGAATTTCTATAGCCACAATTTCACCATACACGCCTTTCCTGATTTCACATTTTGTGGAGTTGAATAGTATTGTGTGTCCCTGATCACACATTTTTCCAACACTGAGCAGATTGTGATTCATGTTTTTAACCAATAGAACATTATTGGCTAGAGCATCTTTGCTTCCGAGAGTGACAGTACCTGATCCTATAACATTTGAAGATCCATCATTTCCAAAGGACACGGTTCCATCCTTCTTCTCTTTCAGAGATACAAATTTATTTCTATCTCCAGTCATATGCATTGAGCAATCGCTATCACCATACCACACATCTTTGTTCTTTTGAGCCTTGAAAGCAAGAGAAAAATTATCATTCTTCTTCTTCTTCCATGTTCATTCGTTCTGTCGCTTCGAAGATTCTTATAGAGGATTTTCATGTCTGCAATATTTGGATATGTGTCCAAAATTTCGACATTAGTAACATTCAATATTATTTCTTAAATGTTCAAATCTATTGATGTTTCTCTGAGCCCTGGAAGGTTCATATTTGACAGATCTCTTGGAATTGTATTCTTTCCTAGGGTACGTGCGACATTATATAGCTTTATGACCAAATTTTCCACATGAATAACAATAGCCATAAAAAATATGTTGGTACCTGGATGGAAATTTTCATCGAGGAATTGTCTTCCAAGGTTGTTCTTGTGAATCTTGTCCAATGAAGTCTACATGCATGTCAGATCTCATAGGTTCATTGTATTTTTTTGTAGAAGGTCCTGCTTCTTATTCTTTGTAACCGATGCCAGTTTTGTCGTTGTAAGATCATTGATTGTTGATGAGTTCTTCCAATGCCCTTGAGTTGTTGGCATAGTTTTGGATAGTTTTTCCTTTCTTGACTTCCTCATGCAGCGAGACTACTTTGGCTTCTAATTCTTACCTTTCTTGGTTGCTTTCTTCCAACTTCTTTCGAAGTGACTCTTCAATGCATTTGTGTTCTTCAACTTCAATTTTGAGACCTTGAACTTGTTCTTCAAGAGTATTGGAACAAATCTTCTCCGCCTTGAGATTTTTTATAAGCTTGATTGCTTCCTCATAAAATTATTCCATGGTCCATCCTTCTTCTTCATTGTTTGATACCTCTTGTTTATTGTGCTTGGCCATAAACAATGCTCTCTCATTGGCTTCTTCTTCACTGTCATTGTCTTCATCAGATGATGAGCTATCTTATTTAGAGAGAAAGTTCCTTTTGGATCCTTGCTTGTTGAATTTCTTAAAGCCTTTATTTCCTGTTGAGTTTCCATTACTTCTGTTTGGACATTTTGCTGCAAAATTCCCAACCTCATTACAGCTAAAACATATCAATGGAAGTTTACCTTTGAATTGTCCCTTCCAATTTTTAGTATTCTCATGAAGTAAGCATATTCTTCATCTGAAAGACCTTCTTCATCATCTCCCTTTTCTTCACACTTACAGGTGCATGTCTTTTCAATTGAAGGTTGTTTATCCTTATTGGTTTTCTTAGATGCAACGAACACAGTTTATAGATGCGAAGTACTTTCTTCTTCATCAAATCTCATTTCATATGCTATGAGAACTCCATGTAATTCCTCTTTGTTGGGTTTGTCCAGATTTGCATTATATTCTAAGACCGATACCTTTGGGTTGAATCTCCCTGGTAACATTCTAAGAATCTTCCATATAATAGTCTTCTCGTCAAATGGCTCTCCCAATCCTTCCAGAGTATTGGTTATTTCATCAACGTATTGGAAGTATGCAACAATGTTGCAATCTTCTTTCATTCCGAGTTGCTCAAATTTTTCTCTATAGATTTGAAGCTTTGCTTCTTTGACATTTGAGTCACATGCATATATATTCTCTAGCTTGTCCCATACATTTTTGGCAGTTTGACAACCCAACACCTTATGATAAGCAGATTCAATAATTCCACTGATAATAATATTCTTTGCTTTTGCATCATTTACCAAATTCTTCTTACCTTGTTCATCCATAGTTGATGTAAATACATTTTGAACAGTGTCCCATACTTTGTAACCTTGCACCAATAGATAACCTTTCCATAGTGCATAATTATTTTCATTGAATAGAGGTACACCATTCTTGGTATGCTCCATGACCTCCTTCTAGCTGTTAAACTGCTATTGAAGGAACCAAGCTTTGATACCAATTGTTGGAAATACTGAGAGGGAGGGGGTGAATCAGTATTCCTTTCAATTATAGCATTAGTTAATCTTCAATTATTATCATTTTTTGTACAATGATAGAAACAAACAAGAGGAACACAAATACACACATTTTTTAAGGTGGAAACCCACTCCGGGACAAAAACCACCTAATGACCCATGCCCCAACCCCATGGGGTTTTAGCCCACTAACTGGGGGTACAAACTTCAAACATGAATATCTCTCAAGACATGAAGAATTACATGGATTTCTCATAACATATGAAATGAGACATGATGAAGAAGAGGGTACTTCGCATCTAGAAACTACATTCGTTGCATCTAAGAAAACCAATAAGGATAAACAACCTTCAATTGAAAAGACATGCACCTGCAAGTGTGAAGAAAAGGGATATGATGAAGAAGGTCTTTTAGATGAAGAATATGCTTACTTCATGAGAAAACTAAAAATTGGTAAGGGACAATTCAAAGGTAAACTTCCATTGATATGTTTCAGCTGTAATGAGGTTGGGCATTTTTCATTAAAATGTCCAAACAGAAGTAATGGCAACTCAAAAGGAAAGAAAGGCTTTAAGAAATTCAACAAGCAAGGATCCAAAAGGACCTTCTACAACAAAATACAATGAACCTATGAGATCTGCCTTGGAAGAAAATTCCTCGATGAAAATTTCCATCTAGGTACCAACATATTTTTTATGGCTACTGTTATTCATGTGGAAAATTTGGTCATAAAGCTGTAGAATGTCGCACGTACCCTAGGAACGAATACAATTATAGGAGATATGTCAAATATGAACCTCCCAGGGCTCAGCGAAACATCAATAGATTTGAACATTTAAGAAATAATATTGAATGTTACAAATGTCGAAACTTTGGACACATAGCCAAAGACTGTAGACATGAAAATCCTCCAGAAGAATCTTCGAAGCCACAGAACGAACGAACACGGAAGAAGAAGAAGAATGATAATTGTGCTCTCGCTTTCAAGGCTCAAAATAACAAAGATGTGTGGTATGTTGATAGTGGTTTCTCAATGCATATGACTAGAGATAGAAATAAATTTGTATCTCTGAAAGAGGAGAAGGATGGAACCATGTCCTTTGAAAATGATGGATCTTCAAATGTTATAGGATCAGGTACTGTCACTCTCGGAAGCAAATATTCTCTAGCTAAGAATGTTCCATTGGTTGAAAACATGAATCACAATCTTCTCAGTGTTGGACAAATGTGTGATCAAGGACACACAATACTATTCAACTCCACGAAATGTGAAATTGGGAAACGCGTGTATGGTGAAATTGTGGCTACAGCAAGTCGAGCTCCAAATGACATATATGTTCTAGATGAAGCAACTAAAGCATGTCTAATAGCTAAAGAGGATGATACAATAATTGGTAGCAATGATGATCGACTAATTAAGAAGTTTTCTACAAAGGTGTAAAGTGATTTCGAGATGTCTTTACTTGGTGAGCTGACATACTTCTTAGGGCTTCAAATATCTCAGCAAGAGAAAGGAATATTTATATGTCAGGCCAAGTACATCAAGGAAATTCTCAAGAAATTTAAAATGGAAGATTGCAAACCCATCCTTACTCCAATGGTAACAAGTTTCAAATTGAGCATAGATGACTCATCTAAGGATGTGGATCAAAGGTTGTACAGATCTATGATTAGTAGTCTTCTATATGTAACAGCCTCCCGACCAGATGTTATGCAAGCAGTTGGACAAGTAGCAAGATTCCAATTAGCACCAAAAGAATCACATATTAAATATTCACCAGCATTGAAATATCTTCGCTAGAAGCTTGGGATTCTTCCAAGTTCTCATTATATTTTCCTTTTTTCAACATATAAATAGGGAGTGGAAGTAGATTACAGGTCTGCAGGACGGTTGTGTGTTAGGGGGAGTGGAAGTGTGTATAGTTCCAGAGGATGGTTGTGTCTAAGGGGGAGTTACCCTCTCAATATTTCCAACAACTGTCCCCCTGCCCAAAGTCTCCCTTTTGTTTATTTCCTAGCTTTTTTTTCACAGCGTTCCGAGGATTTTTGTGGTTCTCCTGGTCATAAGCCTGGGACTGTTGAGCTTGGGAAGCTTGCACTAAGTTCACCGGCGCGTTATTCTGCGGTGGTTTATTTTGTGTCGGGAAAGGGGAATATTGGTTTCCTCATCCCTATTTGGTGTAAGGTTGTTGGGGGGGATCTCTTCCATCAGCATTCCTAGCTGAGTATTGGGTCTCCTGCAAGGTAGGGTACAAGCCTCCCTGCTGGTGGTGGTATGATGACACCCTATTCGTCATATTCTGCAAAGGTGTAGATTTAATTTTGTGGAATACAGGTTATGTCATGTTCTGGGTAGAATCATACGAATATCATGGGTACTGTATACTGCTTCTTAGGTGACCTTGGGTCAATGACCCGATCAATCCGTCTGCGGTATTCGACACGCCTGGAAATTCTCTATAAGTTTGTAGGCACGGGGTGTTTGGCAAGACACTGTAGATATATCCTGACTAGGTATAGATGAGTTTGAGCTGCTTGGATTTTCAAATGACATTCTCTTCAAAGGTAGGTCCTTATGTCACCACATCTTTTGAGATCTCCGTTGTGAGAGTTTTCAAAAACAATTCCAGTAAAACTCTATTGTCAAGTTTCGCTTTTCACAAACTACAACGTCGTCGCCATTCGTGGAGATGGTCTGAGATATAGACAGTTGGTGTTTTCCTAAAATAATTCATCAATTCCATCCCCATATCATGGTGGATGGGTAGCTGAAAATAAGTGAGGAACACATTAGCAAGGGTGCTAAAGGCTCCATGCGAAGCAAAAGGCTACTCAACATACCATTTCGTAATAGGCCCTGTTAAGATGCATTGAAATAGTCTCAGTCGAATAGTATCGTCAATAATACTATTGGATGAACACCATAGGTGGAAAGTCATAATATGATTTCTAGGGTCTTTCACTTGCTTCCCTTTGAATTTTGGTATGTCCGAGGGGAGATTCGTGGGCATGGGGGGCCAATTAAGTCTATGTGCAATGGGGTCATTCGTTAGCTTTGATAGATCTGGAAGATTTAATGATGCTAAAAAGGGTAACTGAGTATTGACCTCCATTTTGTATAGTGGAAACACAGGTGTCTGAGTTTAATGGTTTATGGGGGGTGCCTAGGGAATATTACCCTATGACATACCTTGTTGTGTGTTCGATTGACTCCCCGGAGGGGTAGCGCTCCTTTGCCCTTTGGGGTTGTGGGAGGAGTTGAGTGTGGTGACCTTGCTGGCGTTTCCACTGGTGTGGTGTTGGGTGACCCTTGGGGGTTTCCAACCAAATATGCCCCAATAAAGGATGAACTTATAATTGTGGCGGTGTGTATTCTTTGACGCCTAAATGGCGAAAGACCTGGCACTCCTCCTTCTAATGGGGGGAGGTCCAAAAAACGCCTAGATCAACGAGGTCCCATTGGTTCCATTATGGTGTCGACTAGCTTAAACTTAGAAATTTTTTTGTTTTACTGAGAGGAGGAAGATTATTATCAAAGAAAATATGATCACATACATAAAACAAAGCGCAAAAATAAGAGGTAAGTTTTCCTTTAGATTAATTCTATGTGATCAAGCAACCAAAAAATATGGTTTGGTTGTTTTGTGTATGATACTCAAAAGCCTAAAAAGACCTAATCATCCGTACACTCTCAAATGTAACTGGGCCTTGCGAAGATGCCTTATGATGGGTACTAGGGCTAACATCCCGAAAGAACTAGCCATGCCTACCAGCAGTCGAAGAATCGACCAAGGTAATGGTAAGAGGATCTAGTGTTGTCTACATCGTCAACTATAGGGAAGTATACCCTAGATTTGGCCACTAAATTACCATCATCCCGCGTGAGCGTTCGATTCTTGAGCCCCAAAAAGTACCGCGCGCACTGGGCCTAAGCTTAACCCCCTCTGAAACACGTCTCTAGTAGCGCTCAGGTGTTTGTTCTGTGGGCGGATAGATGGATTTTAAGCTCCCTAAAAAATCAACATTTATGTTTCGAAATGTAGAATGATCACGGCGGCTTATTGGATGCCTACCCCCGATGGTCCTTACATGAACTATAACTTCTTTTGTGGCCCTTGTTGGGAGAATTTAGTGAGTTTGATTAGTGGTTGTTTTTAGAGAGTCTTAATTTTCATAGGGTGTGCCTTGGTGAAATAACTCTAAGAAGAGGACAAAGGTCCCAATACACTGGGTGCCTTTTGGTCCAATGCTTACCGATGCGTCATGTGTGCTTTGGATTGTACAATCACAAGTGTTATGAGATGTGGATATGCGGTGATTCTTTACAATCCTTTTCTAATTACAATATGTGTGATTATTCCTTGCAAAAATAAACGATGTGCGGATTATGGGCTGCTTACACCTTGCCTAGTTAGACTAAGTTTTGCACTATACGGAGATGGAAATTTATCTTAAGAAAGTATTCATATGCATATCCAGGCTCAACGTGACGTGCAAGGGTGGCATATATTACTTGACTTATTTTCAATAGTTTGGTCCTGGTCCCAAATCCTAATGCAAAAATTGAACTAATTTAATGCAAAAATGAAAAAACGAGAATTAGCTAAAGATGTGTGGGTGTATGGGCCACTTAATTTATGCTAATTACTCTACGTTCAGTATATTTTACCAACAAATCATTTGTTCATATAGCATATGTGGATTGAAGGCCACTCACTTTCCCCTACTTAAATTATGTGTGATTTTCAATAATAAAAAACTAAAATTAAAACAAGCTATTTGCTAGGCTAAACTCCAGCAAAAAGTGTCATAACCAGTCATGAAATACCAGAGCACAGTGATGGAAAATTTCTTATGGGTTTCCAACATCTTACAACTATAAAAAATGGAGAAAAACAAGTAAAAATTGAGCTCACTGCCTACCGTGTTGTTAAAAATCCTACATCTAGATTCCTACTGTAACAAATTTGAATTAATTCTCCTATTATGTTTCATAATTATTTCATTGCAATGAAATATTGAAGTAATTTCTGAAGCCGTCTACACAAATAATACTGCGGAATAAATCTAAGTGTTGAAACAATCTGAACAAAATGTAATGAAAAACAACCACATTTGACATAGTTATTTTTGGACTAAGTCCCCGGAAAAACCCAACTCAGGAAAACCAGTGCAGTATATCTAAAGGTTTGTATTATTAAGTAGCATAATCTTGAGTACAACTAGGGTGCCAACATCTGGAAAACCCTTCAGAGTAATCTAGACAGCAAATATAATTGTGAGATATACCTCACTCTGCAAGTCCCTGGCTGATATAAACAGCGTTGGTGAAGCCCTTCTCTGCCTCTGCGTGAATGCTTATGTTGGAACTGCGTAAGTCTGCATGGGCAAGCCTAAGAAACTACGTCACCTCTTTCTACAATTGATCTAGTTGATCTAAGATTGGATTTTGGCCCTCCTGGCTCAGAAACCCCAGTCTCTAGCTATCTCTAGACTGACTCCAAGAGACACTGCACTGCTTCTACATGATTTCAAGCAAGGACTGCGACACCCCTTCAGAGAACTGTGCTCTCTCTCTGTGTAAGTGTTTCCTCTCTCTGAAATGCACTCTTAGTCCTCCTAACCAATCTCTGACTCTGCCCCTCTCTGGATCTGATCACTGAATCACAATCACTTAGCAAACCCTGCCCTAGTGATTTGATTCTGATCAAAAGTTGTATCTCCTCACACAAACTCTAAAATTCTCAATGGCTCAAGTGTCTCAAGGTATTTTCCATAGGCCCCTCACCCTCCTTCTTATATTCTTATGTTGAATCTTCAATGGCCAATATTAAAACATAATCAAGGGCTAAGATTAACTTGGAGGTGATCCATGACTTTTTCTAGAATATTCACACTTAGTTTAATTAATACCCTTTAACTAATCAGTTTCCCTAAGTTTAGACTTAAGAAAACATTAAAAAATGATTAATTAATTTAATTAAACCATCTCTAAGTGGAATTTTCCAAAACCATTTCTGGGTTTTATGGAATCCATGTGTCCTAGCCTGTATACAAAGTTATAAGGATAGAGCACATATGATGCTACCATAAATCAACACGCGCGACTTATCTTCAGACAGGCACGAAGACCGCGCGTTTGTCTAAACAGAATGTGCGCGGATTGCAGAGACTGAAAAAATATGCCTTCTTTGTGCCAAATTTCTCACTGAGGGTGACAGAAAAGTACTAAGAGGAAGCAGGAGTGGTTTTACAGAAATTCTGAGTAGGAGAGAGTACCTGCATCAACAACCATTAGCTCAAAAGAAAGAATCTAGTGGAGTCACCATTCCTGTGGTAGTGTATTTGATGCATGGGCAGACGAGATACATTGTGCTTAATAGGGAGGATGCTTTCCTACAAGCAAGTCACAGGTCAAATTTGTTTGTCAAACGTTATTGGAACAAATTCAATGTGTAATAAGCTAAGTTAAATGGAAACATAACATGCTACATAAACAAAGAAACAAAAACAAAAACAATATGCACAAGAAACATGCTCAACAAAGCAAACACACTAATAACTCAAAAATGGAGAGCTCTCTCCATTTAATAGGTGTTGGTGATAGTAGAAGATAGGATACTAAATCTCTTGTAGTGGATCCTTCAAGCTACGGAGCTCCAATATCCAAGTCAAGGGGGTCTCTTCCCTTCAAGCTTTCAACAAGCCTCTCTTCCCTCTCAAAGGATGGTAGATCGGCGGACACATGGTGAACTCTTCTCTGAAGGATTGAGGTGTTGGATGAACAACAACTGAATCCTTCCAATCCTCTTGTTGTTGAACAACACAAACTGTTTTTCTTCTGAGCAATTTGGCCAACATAACAATGTGTTCTCATGTTTCTCTTCCCATGGCTGGGTTTTATAGACAAATTTCAAATTTTCCCTCCCTCTCTTGGTACAAGATGGATTTTGACACAAGATTGGTGGTATGATTCCTTTGTGTGCTACACTAAAGCCTCAAGGTGGCTCAAAGGTGTACTTAGCTAGCTTGAGTGAGAATATTTTTCTCCAAGTGTGTCAAGTGGTCCCGAATGGTGACTTTCCGCATCTCAGGTCCGCACAGATATTTGAGGGGCAACTGCGATGTTCTTCGCTCTTATCAAAGAAAAATCCACAATGATCGCTCAGGGTCAGTGCTTCTTGTGCGCAGTTTAATAAATTTACCAGTTGACCTTAGGAAAAGTTAAAATTTTCAGCTCCTGTAATGTATTTCTTCCCTGTAGATCTTTATTTGTACCTTCTGCTTGACATTTTATGATATCTTTTTCTTGTACGATTTTCTAGTGTTAACATGTGTCAAAGCCTCATTTCCATGGAGCCATAACTTGAATCTGATACCACTGATCCAGATCTTGGGGGCATCAAAATGGATCTTGGGGGGGAGGACCCCATGATCTGAAAAATTGAAATGCCAAAAAAAAAAATACATGGTAAATAAAAACACAAAGAAACTTTTTTTATTAAAATAGATAATAATTGTAAAAGCTACATTGTGATGGAAAATCTATCCTTTTACAAAATGTGACTTGTTACTTATAGTCTTTTTTTTAGTTACAATACCACGAGTAAATTCCATGGGTGGGTAAATACCATGGGTGAATGAATATCATGGGTAGATTCCATGGGTGAATGAATACCATCGGTGGATGAATACCATGTGTGGATGTCACTTACAATACCATGGGTAGATTCCATGGGTGGATGAATACCACGAGTGGATAAATGCCACGAGTGAATGAATACCATGGGTAGATGCCACTTTACATTTGGGTCATCTAGTCAGAGGTACGTAGCTTAATTTGATAAAGAAAAGGAACTAGATGCATCTTTAACAGAAATTAATAGGCTCGAAAAACAAAATGAAAGGAAAAAGGAACAAATGCAATAATTTGAAAAAGTGACATAAAACGTCAGCAAAAGGTTTCACCTACTCCAAGGAAGAAGTGATCAGCAAAAGGTTGCACCTCCTCCAAGGAAGAATGACTTCAGAAGTTATTCAGGACAAGAAAACACATCCAGGTACCCTAACATGTTTAATTATATTTCTTTTCATGTTCTAACTTCGGGCATATAGCCAAAGATTTTACAATGTATGATGGGTGTGATTATCAAATACATTATCAAAACCATGGAAGCAAGTTTGCAGGATCACAAGACATATTTCAAACAAACTTTTCCGATGGAAAGTATTTGTCACTTGCTCAATCATTCAAGCCAAACATTGAATCATTAGAGAAATTTTTAGGTAAATAATGGGCCTCAAAACAAAAATGTATAACAAAAATCAACTTTATAAGAACCAATATGATTCAATATTATCATGTCAACCATAGGGGATGATTCACCATTTTTAAGTAAAAAGGTAAAAAGATAAAAATAAATAAATAAATAAAATAAACTACTTTTTCAACTCGTGTTTTCAAATTATCTCCCTACGATTTTACTCAACTTTAGAGAGAGAGCACTCGTTCAATGTCGAATTTAATTTTTCACCCAAGGAATACCCATGTCACATACTTGTGATGGAGCCTATACAGAAAATGTGAAATACATGAAAAAACATGATTGCAATCATGTTTTTCATGTATTTCATATTTTTCGTGTAGTAGGGTCCATCGAAAGTATGTGACATGGGTACTCCTTGGATGCAAAATTAAAATTTGCATCCAACGAGTGCCCCCACTTGAAATTTGAGTAAAGTCATAAGGAGTTAAGTTGAAAACATGAGTTGAAAATTTAGTTTTTTTCTTTTTTTCTCTTCAAAAATTGATGATGTAATATAATATTATTTTATTATTTCCACTATTATTTTATAATATTCCTTATGAGGCCCATTTTAGACCTCAAAATTTCTCTATTGGTTACAAATTCCAAAACAATCAACATATAGTTTGCGATTGCAGGTTCAAGATGGAATCTTCCAGCCCCAACATCAGGTACACGAAGGTTTGGAGAATAAAACAAAAGTAAGAAGGTCAAGTGGATGGAAAATTCTTTGCAATCATGCTTTTAGGGTTTGTAAAGTTGAAAGTTCGTGATGAATCTCCAATGGAATATGTCAAAGTTCAGGATGATCTGACCGAAGTGTTGGTTCATACATTATTCTGAAGAATCCAACATGATGACTCCCTGCCCCGTGAATTTTGAAGAGGGGGAGTCTTTATAGTAACGATTGTACTTTCAAAGATATATCCTTAATAGGTTGATAGATGGAATATGTGAAGCAATCGTCAACATTGTGGGAAACTTATTCAATAGAAGGTTTGCATAATTGCAGAAGGTCTCGGTTGTGGAAAGTCGTGAAAGGCGTAACATGTCAGGAGGAGAAGAAGTTTATTGTAGGAAGAGAGAGGAAGCCATTTCATCAAGGGAGCAGTAGTATGTTATAGGAAAATAAAAGCAAGAAAATTATCAAAGGGAGTCACCCTTTGCCATTGATGTCAAAAGGGGAGAGAAATCAGGAGAATAAGATCAAGGAATGGAGTCAGGAGGAACAATCATCACAGTGGGAGTTGTTAATCTAGGTTGTCATTGATGTCATATGGAAATAGGATGGTAGATGATGATGAAGAAGTGTCAGTCATGTACCTTGATAAATAATGATGGATGACCATACTTGTTGAAGAAATAAAAGCCTACATTGCTAATGCCAAAGCTCTAAATTCCATCACTAGTGGAATCTCTAATTATGAATTCACAAAATTCATGAATTGTGACTCGGCCAAAGAAGTATGGGATAAGTTGATTTCCCTATATGACGGGGACTCCAAAGTTAAGAAGGCAAAGCTTCAAACTCATAGAATTCAATTCGCAAGTCTGAAAATGGATGAAGAATAAGATATTTCATCATACTTTCTCCGAGTAGCTGAAGTGGTTAACGCTCTTAAAGGGTTACGATAAAATGTTGAAGAAAGCATTATTGTTCAAAAAAATCCTGAGATCTCTTCTTGACAGATTTGAATCCAAGGTAAGTGCCATAGAAGAAATGAAGGACCTAAATACTCTCAAGATGGATGAATTTCATGGAATTCTCATTGCCTATGAGATGAGCCAAAGGAATTTAAATTCCAAAGAAGCAGAATTCAAAGCCTGAAAATCAACAATAAGAGGAAAAGGATGGGATAACAACAGTGATGACTTTGATGTTGAAACCAAATTAGCTCAATTTGTACAAAGACTAAAGAAGGGATCTAAGCTAAAAGGTAAGTACCCTCTTATTTATTTCAAATGTGGAATATTAGGTCATTATGCTGAAAAATGTCCTCATAAACATGATAGTGATGATGAAGAGGATTCTAAAAGGATGGTATACGAAAAAGAATGGGTTTAATAAGAATAACTTCTTCTCCAAACAAGATGATTCTAATGAAGATGAATTTGTAGTCATCAAGAAGAAATCAACTAGAAATATCCCTCATCACAAAGGAAGTGATGATGAATCAGATGAAGAAAATGACTATGTTAGAAGCAAAGAAGTGTTATTCATGACATTCACAAATGATGATGATTCAGAACTATAAGACGAAGGAAATGTGGATAAATTACTAATAAGTGCCATTGAAGAAAATGAGAATTTACGAAAGAAGATCATTTCTCTCAAAGTATAAAAGGAGGAAGCAAAAATAAGGGAAGACTTCTTGAACAATAAGCTAAAAGAGAAGGAAGATATCTATGAAAACCATGAAGCTGAAATAGTATCTCTAAGAAATGTATTGGGGCAAGTCAAAAGAAGTTGGCACAACTCTCAAGCACTTGCTAACATTCTTAATACTCAAAATCCTCAATATGAAAAATCTAGGATTGGTTTCAAAGGATAATCATCAAGTACGAAGAATAATGCAAAGAGTTATGTCGACATACTTTCTTGCCATCCAAAAGTAGAAAAGTCATCTCGCCAAGAAAAAATGGCCATCTCAAAACCAAGAAATTAAGGAAGAGCAAAGGAAGAATGTTGATTAAAGTTATGGCTATTACAACAGGTAGCAAACTATCTTTCTTGGGTATTGTCACTATTGTAAAAAATTTGGTCATCAAGCTAAGCATTGCAAGGCTCATAAGAATGAAGCACCAAGATTGAAAGATCAAACAAACAAACTATGTGGTCCCAAAGAGCAAGGACAAATCAAAACTTACAATTCTTTTGATCCTTTGGTTAAGTTTGATCTGACTTGCTCATTATGTAATAACTATGATCATAATGAAAAAAATTTCCCTCTTAAAAGAAAGGAAGCTAAAAACGTAAATGCCAATACAGATAAATGTGGCCTAGCTCTATGTGCTCATAGTGAAGAAAATCATTGGAATCGAAAGAGAATTCTGCGCTGCTAGGAAACCCAAGAAAAATGGAGTAGTTGAAAGAAGGAATCGAACCGTTCAAGAAATGGCGAGGAAAATGCCATTAGCAACTGATTTGCAGCCAAAATTTTGGAGAGAAGCAGTAGGGACAATAGTTTATACCTTAAATAGAACTCAAATAAGACCAAATAATGAAAAGAATCCTTGCGAATTATTCAAATGAAGACTTGCATCAGTAAAATATTTCAGGATTTTTGGAAGCAAATGCTTCATAAAGATCAATGATGACTCACCAGGAAAATTTGATTCTCGAGTTGATGAAGGAATATTTCTTGTATATTCCATTAGGAGAAAATCTTACAAATGATACAACGATCATCTACGGAAAATAGTGGAAAGAATTGATGTGAAGATCGATGAAGCCCTACCAGAAAAGGAAAATCATGAAGTTGATCCATTCCTTGCAGAAAGTGAAGAAGAACCCGAAAAAGAAGAAAAGGATGAAAAACATCAAAGTGAACCCTCACAAACTCCTTATAAAATCAAATTCCTTCAAAAAATCATCCAGAAGAACAGATTATCGGGAATATAGATGAAGGAATTCAAACTCAAAGAAGGATGACAAACACTCCAAGAAAAGATGATGTTGCTCTCTTATCTCTAATAGAACCTGAAAAATTTTCTCAAGCAAGTAAAGATCCTCATTAGATAAAGGCCATGGAAGAAGAAATGTCTCAAATCAAAAAGAATGAGACTTGGGAGCTAGTACCTCATCCATAAGATAAAAATATAATTGGAACAAAATGGGTATTAAAAAAAAAGATGAATGAGGATGGACAAATTATCAGAAATAAAGCTAGACTTGTTTGCAAATGATACTCACAAATTGAAGGAATTTACTTTGAATAAAAATTTTCTCCAGTAGTGCATTTGGAAGCTAAAATAATGTTTTTTTCATTCACTTGCTCAAAAGGATTCAAGGTCTATCAAATGGATGCAAAATCAACATTTCTGAATGGAGACCTCAGGAAAGAAGTCTACATGGAGCAACCAGAAGGATTTGATCTAGCTAAAGGTAAATACTTTGTATGCAAGTTGGAAAAGGCCTTCTATGGGTTGAAACAAGCCCCTAGAGCTTGGTATGCAAATTTGGATCACTATCTACAACAAGAAAGATTCAAAAAGGGAGTAGCACGAAGCAATCTCTACATGAATATGGACAAGGATAAACTTTTGATCACTCTTGTATATGTTGATGATATAATCTTTGCTAGCAATGATGATTGGATGAGCCATGAATTTGCTCTAAATATGTCCAAAAGGTTCGAAATTTTAATGATTGGTGAGTTATATAACTTTCTTGGGCTAAAAATATCTCAAACCACTTCAAACATGTTTATATCTCAAGAAAAAAATCTTAAAGACGTGCTCAAGAGATATGGGATGGAATATTGTGCACCTATGAGCACAAATTGTAAATTAAGCAAAGATGATGATTACCCTCTCATCGATGCAACTCTTTACTGATCAATCATTGGAGCTCTCCTATACTTAATTTCCATAAGACCAGACATTATGCAAGCATTTGGAATGGTGGGAATATTTCAATCAATTCCTAAACAATCTCATCTAGAAGCTGTGAAGAGAATACTTAGATATTTGAAAGGAACTATTGATTTTGGTCTTTGGTATCGTAAGAGCTCAACTCTTACTGTGATAGCTTAATCTAATGTTGATTGGGCTGGAAGCGTGGATGATCGAAAAAGTACCAGTGGAAATGCATTCTTCATGAGAGATTGTCTTGTATCTTGGCACATCAAAAAGAAATCATCTATATCTATTTCTATAGTTTAAGCCGAATACATAGTTGTTGTTGATTGTTTTACACAAATACTATGGATGAAGGAAGATTTGAAGGATATCAACATATAAAATAAGCAACCAATCACTATTTTTTTGCGACAACACTAGCGCCATCAGTCTTTCAAAGAATCTAGTGATGCACTCAAATACCAAACATATTCCAATAAAATATCATTTTCTGCATGAACAAGTTGCTGAAGAAAATATCAAGTTGGAATACATCAATACAAAGGAGAAAATTGCATATATCATTACAAAACCCCTTCCACGAGAAGCATTTGAATATCTTCGCCAAAAGATGGGAGTTATTTCTCTCGCATAACATTATTAAAAGGAAACCAAACAAAGGAGCAATGTAACAGGGGAGCACCATGACAGGGGGAGTACGTTGGCATCCCATTTTCCATTGATGCCAAAGGGGGGAAAAGGTGGAATATTTCCATCAATGACAAAGGGGGAGATTGTTAATCTAGGTTGTCATTGATGTCATATGGAAATAGGATGCTAGATGATGATGAAGAAGTGTTAGTCATGTACCTTGATAAATAATGATGGATGACCAGCCTTTTTGAAGGACTAGATGATGATGGAAGACTACATAATTACATATATCACTATGGCATGGTAAGATTATGATGAAGAAGGCAAACATTGAAGGATCAAACCATAAAGAATCCCTAGACATTCTGCCGTACCTCATTTCTACACCAATAAATGACCAGTCACATTAAAAGTTATTTTTTCTTTACCTTAGAGGCATAATTTTTCTATGAGACCTTCACCATCCTCTAGAGCATAATTTTAGCTTTCTAATGAGCCCTCACTTGCCTCCTAACTCCAAATAGTTTTAAAGAACTCGAATTTTTAAGATAGAATATTATATCTGTTACCCAAGTCAACCTATGCCCAGTTATGCTAGTCGGTCTCACTTCCAAAAGCTGTGTCTTTTCATGTGTATGAAAAATTCGTATAAAAAGGGGTTTCATTCTTCTAGTTTTGACAGAACAGTTCAGCCAAAAACATCTCAGAGCATAAGATATAGTTCACATCTCGTGAACTAAGGGAGGACAAAAAGGAGACTTGTTTTGGGTTAAGAAAATTATATGTGATATCTCATATTTGTAAAACCTCGGACATGTGACAAAGAAGTGCTCAAATCTATTTGTAAACTCAAGTTAAAGGGTCGGATCTATTGCATCAGCTACAAGACTTCTTTATTGCTCGGATCTTGTAATTGAATGCCTGTTGCAGCACTAAAGCTCGGACCTGGTGGATAATATATGTGTCATTTAAAAGTACGAACCCGAGGCAAGAAGATAGGACTGTAATTGACACTATCCTGTAGCCAATTAAAACTCAAATTTGTGACTGTAATAACACACAATTTCAGCCTAAGACCTGAATTCGGACCTTGGCATAAGAGCCTTTGTACAATAGTTTGATTGGATTTAATCTTGGTGCAGAAATTACAATCGCATACAATCTCAGTATTGCAGTCTTGTGGAGGAGATAGCTACACTGCTAAGAAGGTGTATCATATCATTATACCTTCAGACTTATGGCTGTGGTTGACATGTGAAGGAAATTCTTGTGGAGGAGATAGCTACAACACCAAGAAGAACATTCAGTTTAACACTTTGAAGGTTCAGTAATTCAGTTACTATGATGGCATCATCAAGCCTACTGTGAGGACATATGCAGTCAATGATGGAGACATATATTGGATAGTCAAGCACAGTCTT
The DNA here is from genome assembly GCA_034641835.2 of Pinus albicaulis. Classification (NCBI taxonomy): domain Eukaryota; kingdom Viridiplantae; phylum Streptophyta; class Pinopsida; order Pinales; family Pinaceae; genus Pinus; species Pinus albicaulis. The sequence goes on along the minus strand of MU968359.1, from coordinate 14,180,621 downwards.
GGAGCTGATTGATTGAACAATGAAGAACTTTATTGAAAACACTCATGTAAGTACATCACATCTAAAGAGGTTTGAAGGATTGGTGTCCTTGGGGTAGGAGCCCCTAAACATAAGGTTGGTGCCTTGGAGAAGATAAGGTCGAAGCCCTAGAGGTCGGAGCCTCATTAAGTCCAAGTTGGTGCTTGGAAATCATTGTACTCATTCATTTGTAAAAGTATCATTGTCCTTCCTTCTATAATAAATGATTCATTTCTCTATTTTTGTGTAGAATCTAACTAGTTGTAATAATAATTAAAAAGAAATACTGATTCACCCCCCTCTCAGTATTTCCACTATTATTTTATAATATTCCTTAGGAGGCCCATTTTAGACCTCAAAATTTATGTATTAGTTACAAATGCCATAACATTGGACATATAGCCTGTGATTGCAGGTTCAAGATGGAATCTTCCAGCTCTAACATCAGGTACACGAAGGTTTCGAGAATAAAACAAAAGTAAGTAGGTCAAGTGGATGGAAAATTCTTTGTAGTTATGCTTTCAGGGTTTGTAAATTTGAAAGGTCATGATGAATCTCCAATGGAATGTGTCAAAGTTCAAGATGATTGGACCGAAGTGTTGGTTCATATGTTATTCTGAAGAATCCAACATGATGACTCCCTGCCCTATGAATGTTGAAGAGGGGTAATATTTATAGTAACAATTTTATTTTCAAAGATATATCCTTAATAGGTTGACAAATGGCAGATGTGAAGAAATCGTCAGCATTGTGGGCAACTTAGTCAATAGAAGGTTTGCATAATTGCAGAAGGTCTCGGTTGTGGAAAGTTGTGAAAGGCGTAACATGTTAGGAGGAGAAGAAGTCTATTTTAGGAAGAGAGAGGAAGCCATTTCTTCAAGGGAGAAATGATATGTTATAGGAAAATAAAAGCAAGAAAATTTTCAAAGTGAGTCACCCTTTTCCATTGATGTCAAAGGGGGAGAGAAATCAGGATAAGAAGATCAAGGCATGGAGTTAGGAGGAACAATCATCGTAGGGGGAACATGGTTTGTCATCAATGAAAAAGGGGGAGATTTTTTAATGGTGTTGTCATTGATTCCAATGCCCATTATTCAATGCTCATAATATTTGTTTGAATTGCATTAGTTGGAAGCTCCAAAGGAAGAAGACCCATAAAACTCTATAAGACATGAACTTGTTTGAATTTTTGAGGATGAAGATTAGTCATGTTTCTCCTAATATCACCATCATTATATGCTTCTCATTGAGCTGATTCCAGTGGTATATGGCACACCATGAGAGCCCTCACAGTTTGAGAGATATGCTTGTTTGAAGTTAAAGCACCCATCTTGTGGTCAAAAGCCCCAAATAATGGATGATGTGGTAGTTTATCATTGGTCAAATATCTTCTTAAAAAAAAGTATTGTTATGGCACAAAGTTTTTAATGGAGGTTTTCAAAATTTATTTTGAAATTAAAAGCAGATGAGGGGTTTTGACTAGGCATGCGACCTCATATTTTGACTCAAATTTTAAAATAAGGCTTTTTGTCCTAAGGTTTATCAAGTCGCTTGTCCTAATTTGTGTCCTCCAAAAACTATAGATATGCACCATGTCTCACCTACTTGAGAATGCATTGAATGCTAATATAAGTAAGTGATCTTGTTCTCAGCCCGTGTGGAATAATCCTCTATCGTCAGGTAGTTCAGGTCCCGTGGAAAGTTGGAAAATGATCCACTTGATTTTTTTTAGGGCACACGGTGGAGATACAGGATTTTGAGAGATATCTTCAATGATTCTTCGAGTTACTTTTGTGCTTGTTTTGACCCTCAAAATCCTAGATCTTTCCCTCCAAAATCATGATTTCCATAGGTTATTTTTTCTTATTTTGATTTAAAAGTTGTGCTGGATTGAAACCCATTATGGGAATTTTTACACCATAATCGTGACACAATTTCATTGTTTATCTGTGGGTTAAAGGGTTGTGTTTATTTTAGACTTAAGGGTTGTGTTCATTGTGGCCTAATTCCAGTTTTATTTCTCATTCATAGGACAAGAATCCTGAAATTTTCATCCATCCAAGGACATATGTTTGTGCTACAAAATTGGATCAAATTCATTATTGTAGACCCTAGATGTTTCAATCCTTCTGAGATTATTTTGTTGAAATAGTGTAGGCTTATCTAAGGGTTTCGCTAGGGTTATTTGATATGCTTTAAAGGTAGTTTTTATTTGTGCATCATTGTAACGAAAAACACTCTTAGGTTGATTTTTTGAGAAGATGAAATCTCATATATGATTTTGTTTGGCTTAAATCTAGAGCACACTCATTATGTCAAAGCCCTTATTGATCATTAAAAAAAAGTATATACTGAGAAATCTTACGCAACATTTAAAGTTTGTGGGTGATTTTGAACGTGCTTCCGCTCCAGTTTGGTCAGTTACATGTTTCTAGTCACATCCAATTACATTTATATTTTGGTTTTGAAATCCCTTCAGGAGGTATGATTATAATTGCGATTCAATGAAGATTTTGGGGTATTGTGCTATGTGGTCGACAATATTCTACAATGATTAGATCCGCAGCTGAGTACTTCCATTTCCAAAACTTTTATGATGCAAAGGAGAAGTTTTATTACTCAAAATCCCATGACATAATATCAATGCACCTAGTCCCATGTCATGTAAATTGTTCCATTTAAATTTTCATAGTTTTCATAAAGCATGAATTGGTTGTTTGGAGGTTGCTCCCTCTCCCATATCAATATCAACATAGATGCAGTAAGAAATGACCACCCACATGAAGGTTTTAGAAGTCAAATCCCTTGATTGACCAACATTGAAAATATTTGACTAATCAACATCGATTCGCTAGATATGCAAATTTATTTCAACAAAACATAGAAAATCCAAATAAAAACGCGAAAGATCGATCTTTGGCGAGAGTACATTTTAGAGATGGGATTTTTTCTTATTCTTTTGGCGAGATTTCTTTTAGGAGTAATATAATCGGTTCAAATGAGCGATGCACCCAACTTTTCATTGAAGTTGTGAAGATGAAAAATAAAAGGTATAACACGTTACTCTACTTTCATAATGGATCTATCGTTGCCACTTTTTCCACAGGGAAGATTCATGTGGTAACACATGGAAGATGACACTAGGCATGGTTGTATGGCTTGGTTGGTAAGACATTAAGTCCCAAGTACGCAACTAGTTGTTTCATAAAGAATCATTGTTAATTTACATTTTTTCAAATGATTAATTGATTGTTGATGAATATTTTGTAGCATTGGCACTGAAAAAAATCAATTTGTATAACACTCCTGAAAAGACCAATATGTCAAACATTTAGTTTGTAAAGATTTTTATGGTATGTCGAAGTCATCATCTATCCAAATTAAGATCTGGAAGAAAAATTAAGATTAGAAACCAGAGGTAGATTTTGGTGAAGGCTTGAAAAATTTGTTGATGTATCTTTGATGTTTAAATTATTTATTATATAGGTTTATGAGCAGGTTATTATGAGAACTTTACATGTTGCTAAGGTTTTATGAGCAACAGATTCTAGGGTTTTCATATCGATGCTAATGTTGAATTGTTGAGTTAGGGTTTCATGTTGCGAGCTTAGAAAAGGTTGATACATTGTTGCTAGGGTTTGATATACATGATGAACAAAAGTCTTGTGATTAGACTAGCTCATGTAACTTGAGCAAAGCCACTGTGGAAGAGAACTTAACAAAGTTATTATCCTTTGGGTAGAGGTTGAACAAAAATACTAATAGCAGTATTATTAGCCAGTGTGGGAAGCCAGGGTTTTCAGTGCTTGCTTATTGAATCAAGGTTACATGGTCGGTGACATGTTGATGATGTGATTGAAATTAGGGTTTGATGCTAAGTTTTAGCAAAAGAAAATTTGATTGAGCAAAGATTGTATTGCAGTCTATTTTATATTGTTATCCAACACATGGGGATCTAGTTTAAAAAATATGAAACGTAGTTTGTTGGTTAATTAGGGTGGTAGGGTGGTGTTAGGGTAGGTTAGAGCCTACACAAGGCATTGGAACGTCCTTGCAGCTAGTAAACAGTTCATTAGAGCATCCTTCAGGTTAGAGCCTGTAAACTAAAGCTTTGGTGTGTCATTCCAGTTGAAGTTGGAAAATTAGGGCGTGGGAGTGTCCTTCAGTTTGGAGCTTGTAAACTGGGGGATTGGAACCTCCTTCAGTTAGATTTGAAAATTTTTTTATGTAAATTATTGAAGACAAATATTAATAAGTGTTCGGTGGTTTTTCTCCCGGAAGGGTTTCCACCTAAAAATAATTGTTTCTATTGTTTTTATGTTGTGCATTGTCGAATGGTGTTGATGAATGTTTATGTTTATCTGATAATAATAATTAACGCTCTGTGAAATTAAAAATATACTAATTGATAAAAAATATTGATTCACCCTCTCAAATGCTTAACAACATACTATCCAAGGAGATGTATTGGGTCAAATATGTAAGAATTTCAATTTACCATGGTGTGCCATATTCCAAATTCCATTTTCACATTGATAAAATGAAACAAAGGTATAGAATATAAGCATGGTCGACCAAAGTGGGACATCAAATTATGAACGAAAGCGTGTAACTGAATATGTTAAACATGTTCTTTGGTTTTGGGTTATGTGAAGTTGGCTCTCCCAGGGTCATTGAACAAAGAAATCATACCATTAAAACATAACTTAGTCTAAAATGATATGATTTATATTTTTCCCTATATCTTTTGGGTATTTTTTTCCCATATCTACTTGAATCTAAATGTCTCCTTAATACCATGGAAGCAAAACATTGTGACTGCTCCACATAATGGGTGATGCCTAAGTGACTATAGAATTTCACATGATAGTTTTAAGCATTGAAATAGAATATAATTCTAGCATTTAAACTAAACATATACATAGCAATATAATTTTAGGAAGATTATAATTTTAGCTTACTTGAAAACTATATTTGCAATTGTATTTGCAACTTCGTTGATCTGATCATATTACTCCACTTTCATTGATTCCACATCTCACCTTTTCCTTTAAATGTGTTTGCTCGTGATTTTGAGATTTGCAATGTATAATTTTATATATATGGAGCCAACTTGTAATTGAGTAGACTTGAATTTTTTTCATTTTTACTTATTTGTTGGTTTAATAGCTTATAATTTTCATTTTTACATATTTGTTTGTTTAATATTCTGATGTAATATTAGGAACATGACAATACCTCTTCTATAGTGGATTGTAATTCACCTTTTAGTACAATTATTTTAATAGATAATATCTTTTACAAAATAAAATATTTATGAGATTAAAATATAAGTAAAGTTAGCATTAGTACTATACATGGTCATATCCTAGCATTTAATCTCTTGGCTACTAATGTGTCTATACAACTCATATATCCTTCCATTTCGTCTCTTGGCTACTATTTTGTCAATACAACTCATAATTCCATGAAATTCAAGGTAGACGAATTTGCATAAATTAAGGAAATAAACTACAAAATAAGACTAAATGCATGGCATAATCTTTTTATGCATGTATATAAGTATAATAACATTGATTAGAATGATACATCCTTTCACTAGACTTGCTTAAATTTTTGTTCAAAATTATTGCTATATTATAAACTATTTAATGTTGGATACCTAATTTTTTGGATTATGGTATTTCCTAAATATTGTGTAAATATTAACTTGGGAATACAAATAGTTATATATGAATGTAAAAAGTGATCGCAAGCTTTCGAAGATAAAACCAAGATACAACTCCCCAATATATTTATGTATGAATAACATTAATGAAATGAATATAATGTGTGGATTTAATCAACACATACATGAGGGTGGTATTAGAACAAAGTTATTTTAGTAACTCTATAATATGTTTCACTCCTATGCCCTTGCTAGGGATCTTTGCTCCTCTCATGGGTTTAGAAATTCCCTACCTGAAAATGGATGCTTGTGTGTGTTTCTCTTTTGTGGGTGTTTTTGGAAGAGGCATGATAGTGCTCTAAAAACCCTAATCTAACCTTCCAAGGTTTGGATATATATACATTGCTTGCATATTTTCCTTGGAATTTCTCTCTCTTTAGCTATCTCTATCCTGCAAAGTCTTGAGTAGAATTTTCTATCAGATATGCCTTGTCCACATGTTCAAAACATTCAAATTGTTGGAATCTAGACAATTACTAAGAAGGGAGGTCAATTAGTAATTGTATCTTTTAAAACTGGCCAATTTTAATTATTTTTAACAATCTCTTAGGCTTTTGTTTAAAAATTAACATATTTATGCAAATATTTATTAATTAATCATGAAAACAAAAACAACACATGTAGACACCAGATATAATTGGAAACCCATAAGGAAGAAAATTGTGAATTTTGTTTTTGTGATGTAAATGCAAGCACTCACTCCCTTTTTACATGAACTTGTGTAGGTACCCACCTATAGGAGGCTTCAACCTCTCTTTTATTTTGCAAGCTACAACTTGCTAGAAGCACCCACTTCCCTTTATTACAATGTCCAACCTATTATTTTTCAGGTTGCTACTTGACAGGGGACACCAATCCCCTAACAAAATTAAAAATTTTACTTTTTTGGTTTACCTGGTCTTTGAATTTTGAGTTCTTCCTTTTCTTTTGCTTAGTTTTGTACTCTATATTTACCCCTTTATCTTCTCTATTCCTCTATCTAACTTTCGTTCCTCTTCCTCTTTATAATTCCCTCTCCTTTCAAGCAATTTTCGAATAAGTTTTCTCCACAATTCCATTAACTTGCAGTTTTGCATTCCAAAAATCATCTTTATATAACTCATTGTCTCTTTGTATTTTAATGTAGGGGTTTGAAATTGAGAAGGTGGTCCACCCTTTCGTTTCAAATTCTTCCAAATTTTGAAGATCAAGACAAAACAAATGGACCTTGAAAAATTAAAAAATATAGTAACATAAGCCAACTTCAATGAGTACAAAAAAATATGTATCTATACACAAGGGAATTTTCACGGAGCTTGTTACAAAAAGCTCATCTCAAGTTCAAGACATGATAACAGGTTTTCTTTTATTCAACTTTTTTCCTCTCAATGTTGAAACAAATAGCTTGCATTGAAATCATGCTTCGATAATGAGTAGATTAACTACACTAGAATAACTGGTTTGACTCAAAGTCACAATGAAAATTAAATTATAATTATGATTCCTCATTTTACGCTTTTTCTATGTGTTCTACACCTTTAACACCTATTTGGAACTACCCTATTTTAAGGGTTTAAATGTTGCTAAAGAATTTAAGAAATTCAGCTAAAGCCTTTACTCAGTCTGGACCAATAGGGTTGTAGCTAATTTCCAATGTTATGAGGGCATTATTGTCTTTGAGGGATTCTTTCTAAAATGACTAGCACCAACAATGGGAATGTTATTTCCTTCCAAATCAATAGTTGTTAGTGTTTTATTCTACTTTAATGCCTTTGCGATTTTCTTTGTGCTCTTGTCATCAATATCATTCATGTATAGATTAAGTCATAATAAGCTTTTGCACTTTTTGATATAACTTGTTATATGAAATGCACCTTTCAAAAAAATGTTATTATTTGCAATGTCAATAGTATTAATCTTTCCTCTATGATCTACTAACTGATATCAATGCCCGAGAAGTAAGGTTCTCTTCAAAGAAAATCATCCTTGATCTCATGTGCCAAGGGTACGAGGAATAGTATATAGGAGAGTAGTTTGTCCATTTCCATCCATAAGATTCGTAACAACATATGTAATGAACATCCTAAAACTAGTTTCCTAGTAAAAGTATGTTTCCAAAGCCAATGATGTTGGTAAAAGTATGTCTCCAAATCCAATGATGTTGTAGCCACCCCATGGATCATGGAATTTTTCGTAGCATGGGTATGCCATATCCTTTTAAAAATTGTTATCGTCCATCTAAGCACTCATGAGAAAGTTCAGTGCTAGTAAATGAACCAAACAACTTGCTTACTAGAATATCAACCTTTTCTAGTGTAACCCATTGTCGCATGTCAGTAGACACAACAGTCATAATACTTTCCTAACCCTCCAATTTTATCAAGCTATGAAGCTTAAATATTGCATTGGGGTTCTTCTCTATATCATAAACTCTTAATTTTCTTCTTTGATTCTTTTGCAACCTCTAATGAAGCCCTTACTAGATTTACCTACTCAACTCCTACAACCATAAGAATAGTATTAGTTGTTGATACTTTCTCAAGTACGTGATCAAGTAAGGTTACATGAAGTACTTTCTTATACTAAGCATACCTCGCAGCATCTTTCTCAAATGTTTCATAAGTTTGAGCCTCCAGATTATCCATAATAGGTTGTAATGGAGCTTGTAAAAAAACCCCTATGGAAAAGCTTGTGTCGTTCTTGTTTAAAGGGAGGCTCTAAATGTTGGTAAATATATCCAGTGTAGTCCAAGTAAAGTTTCAATTGGGCCTTTAGTATTTGACTATCTTCACCAATGTCATTATTATTGTTCTCTTCGGGGCTTTCAACACTCCTTCTAGAAACTTGATGTAGAGGTGCTTGCGTACAAGGGAGTAGTTTGACCCGAACTTTGAGCTTCCTCATTAATTCTAGTACACCACAAAATCAAAACGTCATTGACATTAATAGTATACTACTAACAATCTCTCTTTCTCTCTCTTTGTAATTGATGGCAACAATGATTTAGTATATTACCTCTCCTCTCTCTTTGAAATTGATGACAACAATGATTTAGTCTATTACCTCCCCTTTTAGAATTGATGGCAACAATGATTTGGTCTGTTACCTCCCAAAGGGGTCGTTTTCTAAAGGGATGATTGCATGACATCACTACCATATTCTCGGGAATCATGTGCCTTGGAATCTAACACAATTAAATGTACCGAATCTACCAAAAGCTTCTTACCATGTATCTATTAGAACCAATACTTTTTCTTTGAAGTGTAAATCTTCATTTTCTTTACTGGCTTCACCATATCATGCAACACGTCTCGATTAACCAATTGAATATGAACAAGTTCACCATATTTCTTGATCAAAGTGTCCAACAACGTCTCCAAAAAAGTTTAGGGAGGCCCGTTTAAATCCCAAATAATTGAAAATACCTCTTTGGATCGAAACCACAGGGTTTGCGAAGAATCATTCCTCGGTTGTCAAAATATCGACACTTTTCATACACAATCTCGATAATAAAATCGTGCAAGCTCTGAAACAACCTTCGTGAAAATAAATTCGGATCTTTCTTAATCGAAATCCATCGGCATAGAGGCAAAACCGTGAGACATCTTCTCCTTGAATAGCCCAATTCTTCATTAGTTATTGTCACCAAATCGATATTTCTCGATAGCTCACTGTGCATTTGGACTCACTTGTCTTTGTAAAATTGGAGACATCCGATAGAATTGGAACGATACAGAGAAGATTATCATGGCCCCTGCGCAAGGATGACACGCACAAATCGAGAAATGGTCCAATTTTTTTATTTATTTGCCTATTATTTAATTCTTAAAAAAAAAAAATCCCTTTGGAATTCGCTCTCGCATCCCTGACTTTTGCTCTGCCCTTAGGTCTAATATTTCTTTGACTTGTAATTGTTGTCTGCTCATACATCACTATACTCCAACCCTACTAAGACCAGACTATGCAACACATATTCTAGGTCATCTTCAAACTATGTAGTGAACCACAATTATGCTATAAAGTATGTAACAAACCACAGTTTTTCTATAGTCTACGTAATGCATATTGATATAATCACCACATGTTAAGGAACATTTCAGTCTCCCGGGCTCAAAATCCATAATTCATTTACTAATAATGAGATCTATCTAGGTTGATTATGTAAAGTTCCACACGTTGGTCTGCAGTCTATGTAGCGCAGAATGTTCACCCTTCAAACTCAGAAACTCTCCAAACTTTGTAGCACCCTTCCTCGTCTTTCTCTATCTCATCATAATCTCTCGAAAGCCATGGAATTGAAGTTGTCACACCATTCATCATCATGTTGAGGAAGACCATTCTCCACTTCAAATTGAAACACATTTTCATGATCTAGGATCTCATTTGATGCAAATGCCAAATCTCGACCATTTTTGCACTAAAAGAGATGATTGAAACTAAAAGAGACTTGATGTTTCTGCATTTTTTCACTTTGTCATTTTGCATGGAGGCGACGTCTTTTTCTTTGGTTGTTCATTCATGCGACTCTCCTTTTCATTTGGCTGTTATAGACTCAGCTCCCCCTGAAATTAATATAAGTAGATCTCTCCTTGTCATTGATGTTGTTCATTTGTTTGTTGGTTGTTATTAATATGATTGTATCAATTTTTATATACAAGAATGATACAATCTCCTCTGTATAATATATACATGAATTGTTGGCGTTCTCAAAGAATCTCTTTGTGTGTATGTGTGTGGGGTTTCTTGTTGTTGTATGTTGATTGTTTTTGGCTCTTTATATTGTTAATATATTTTGAATGCTTCCTCTGTATACAGATGTAGATATCGTTGTTGTTGATACCAATATGTCTCTGTTTGTAAATATGTAAAAATGATTGCTGTTGTTCCTATGACTGTAGAAGTCCCCCCTTAGATTATCCTTTACTTTTTCAATCATCCAATAGTCCATAGATGCCCTTTTTGAAATTAAGTTAATGAAAAGGAGGGACTATTCCCAATTTTTTCCTTAGATATTCAAAAGGATCTCTTGCCAAAGGCTTGGTGAATATATCAACTATTTGTTCTTTATTTGATATATACTCCAGCTTTGCAATCTACTAAACAACCTACTTTCTAAGGAAGCGATACTTGATGGGAATGTGTTCAGTTTTAGAGTGAATGATTGGATTCTTTGATATGCTTATTGCACCTGTATTATCACATTTGATACATATTAGTTCATTGTATGTTACCTTCATGTCTTAAAGAGTTTGTTTCATCCAAAGTACTTGTGTGCAACAAGTTGTCGTTGCTATGTATTCATCTTCAAAATTAGATAATGAGATTGTGGTTTGCTTATTTCTCAACCAAGCAACCAATGATTCTCCTAAGAAAAATGCACCATTGTTTGTACTTTTTCTACCGTCTATGCAACTTTCCCAATCTTTCCCAATCTGCATTTGTGTAGGTTGTTAATAAGAGGTCTTTTCCTTTTGGATACTGCAATCCATAATCCATTGTACCTTTTTGGTCAGAATGGAAAATGGCATCTACCCATGTTATTCATCCACCCATGTTATCCATCCACCCATGGAATTTACCCATGGTATTGTAAATGGAATCGACTCATGGTATTCATCCACCCATGGTATTATAGGTGGCATCCACCTGTTAGTGTCAATATGTTCAGTGATCAAACATGCTCCTTCAGTTTATTTGCTAGTAGTCCTAGGTCAAATTTTTTTGTCTTTTCAAACAAGTTTTCAAATAAATTTTGGTCACTGCATATGGTCTAGGTCAGAAATGCTGCTCCCCTCATTCCATCCATGGCCATCATCATCTCAAAGGTCATGTCACTCATTTTCATTTAGAGTCTTAGGTCAGTCACTCCATCTCCATCTAGGTCTGTTGTTTAGGTGTCCTTGTTTTGCCACTGAAAAGTCCAAAAATATCACTAAAGAGGGTGAACAAGGCTTCATTGTCATCATATCAGTCTTTTAAAGGGAGTTAGCATAGTTAGGGGAATAAAGTAAGACAATTTGTCTTATTTCAAAACTTGTTTCATTGTCAAATTGTTCCAAAAAGGAAAAATTGTCCTCAAAGTCTTTTGTTTCACTAAAAGACAAAGTCATTTTAAGATGTTATTAAAAGGAAAAAAGAGGCTTTTTCAACTTATATTGTCTTTTCATGATTGGTAGATCTCCTCTCTCACCTTCATCATTGATCCATTATTGTCAAGGGTAGGAATAAAATCAAGAAAACTACTCCAAAAAGCCCCTGTTACGCATCTGGCAGGGCTCTATTACACATTTGGAAGATGTGTTACGCATCTGGGAGAGTGCTACATTTTTGGTATTTTTCTCCTAAATCACTCATCCAAGCTCCAGGATCATTGCCATCAGTTTTTAAAGCTTCTTCAACAATAAGTTAGCACCTCATATCCTCCTTAAGTCAAATTATCAAGCATAGTATTGATTTTCTTGTTTATTTCCTCTCCCACTATGTTTTTATCTTTTCCTACCATTGAGTGCTTCCATTGAACTAAACCCTAACCCTATCATCTAATATCCTCATACACCTTCGCCAAACCATATTCTATCATTCCCTACCATTCACAACCTCCTACACTTCATTCCCATCAAACCATAATTTCCTACTATTTTTCTATTTCAAAATTAAGAAATCCCCGTGTTTTCCTAATTTGATCACCTTATTTACATCCATTTCACCAAATTTCACCTGTATTTTGAAGCCAACATATAACCCTATCTCCTGAATTTTTTTGGGAATTTTCTTGGCTTCACTACCCTTCATCTCACCCTTCAAACCTACCCTAACCATGTCCTCTGTTTTTCCAGATTCAGTGCACATACCCACTACATCCTAAACACCTAGGGTTTATCCTTCTAATAGATACTATGGGGAGTGAGAAGAAAATACACAAAGGAGGGCACCACATCAGATTTGAGCTCTCCACCTTGCAAGAATTCAATGCCTCACCTTTTGCCAAGAGATGATTTGATAGGACTGGATGCTTGAGATTCAGTGAGAAAATCATGGAAGAAGGTTGTCATTTCCAATTGACAAGCTTATTTGCCACTAGTTTCAGTATGGGAAAGGCCATCATTGTAGGTGTAGAGTTCAACTTATCAGCAGAAGTGATTTTTTAAGCAACAAGTATACCTAGTCATGGACAAAACTAGTTTAAGGGCATGGACATGGACCTTGAAGATTACGAACTGTTCCTCAAACCTCATGCTAGAGAGAAACCTGAGTACATCTTCCCTTTCAGGCACCTCCTTGATAGATATGCTCCTTTGATGAGGTTAATTATGAAATATTTCACAAGTGAAAGAAGATTCTCTAGGTTGTACAAGTACCATATCAGATTATTGATGCACTTTACCTCTACTAAACCACTTGACTTGCCACATTACTTGTACAAAAGTTTGCTTAGAATGACTGAGAAGGTTCAGAGCAAAAACAAAGATCATCACCCAAGTCTTTTCCACCATGGTCTAGTCAAACTCATTGTTTTGCATCATCTCTTAGCCATCAACATGACTTGGGAAACCTTCATGGAGAAAGTAGCAGCAGCACCCACCACTAGTCCTCCTGTCATGCATAGCACACCATCACCATCGTTATCAGCACAACCAATGGAGGTTCGCTCTTCCAGCATGCAAACTCAGATTTCAAAGGCTCCTAGGGTTGTTGAGGTCACTTACACCTATGAGAAGGGAAAGAGGCAGGTCTTTGTTCCCAAATCCATCAAAAGTGTATCTACACTTGATACTATAACTGAGAAAAGATAAATAGAGGAGCAACCACTCATGCATTAGACTGAATCACCATTGCACCAACATGATGAACAAGCGCCCCTAGATGTTGACATGGAAGAACAAGTTGAGGATAAATCATTTGAGTTGATCATAAAGGAGAAGGATGAGGAAATAGCAGAGTTGAGGGAGATTTTCCCCATTGCAAATTCTCATATTACATTCCTACAATAAGAAAATCTTCAGTTAAAGGTAAAACTGCTCCTCCAAGACAAACCTAAAGTACATGTTGACGCAGACAAGGGCGAGGGAAAAAAGATTGCAGATGATGATGAGCTGGAGGATGTAGAGGTTGAACCAAAAGGAAGAAAACCAAGGACAATGGGCCTCGAAAAGGCGCTTCAAAGAGAAAGAGAATCAACAGCTCCTAAAGCAGGTTGGCAGACCTTTGATGAGCTGATTTGTAATGAAATCAATCAAGACAGAGAGTATTGGCTTGATAGGTTCAATGGGCACCTTGAGAAGCTGTTGAAGAAAGCCAAGAAGAATAATAACCTCCAGAGGCATATGGCCAATCATTATTGCGCCAGGAACAAAATTTCACAAATCAGGCTCAAACAGGTGAAAAAGAAGCTTAAAGAGGCTCAAATGAAGCTTAAGGAGAAAGGAAACTTAGACCTCCTTGCTAAGGAATCTATGGTTGTTTAGCCCACCCTCCACAGGTCATATAGAAGAAATTTTGGACAATTTTGAGTACTTTTTACATTTTTGGTGATTTTTGCACTAAACTGGAAATTTAGCCTCCACAAATGCGTAGCGCCAAGGTGTTACACTTTTTACTAGGGCATCTAAATGATGAATGGATTATTTGGTTGGATGCATTTTGATGAGTACATCATAGATCATGAACCCTTTTTGCATGACAAGCTCTAGTTTGGAAGAAAAAGCCAAAAAACTACTAGTTTTCTATGCTTCTACCAGTATTTTTGACCAAGCGCTACGCATCTAGAGTAAGCTTGGGAGAATCAACTTTTGGAGGCCTTCCCATGGGTCATTTTTCAAAATTCAAGATGTTCTGGAAACTAGACACACAGGGCTAGTTGACCTATCTTCCAGATTTGGATTTGGAGTCCTAAAGTCCCTCAAAATCAGCTTCAAAGAAGTGTTATGCATCTGTAAAAAAATATTACACATCTGTCAAAGGGTGTTATGCATCTGCATAGGATTCTTCAGGACACTTGTCAAGCCCAGAAAAAGTCAGATTTTTGAGGTTTTGCTATCCTTTGAGCTAGCATTGGATTAATTGAGTTGGTTTTTGCCTCTTATCATGAGGAAACATGTAATTTAATGTGGGGGACACACACTCCTAGTCTTTAGTTGATTTTGAGGGAATGGTTTCTAACCTCCCTAAAGTCTAGGAAGTGACTCATATCATGTATTTATGATGTATTTTGGATGAGATTTCAACCCTATGAGGTGTCATTGTTCATATTTTCTATAAATAGACCCACTTTATTCTTTTCTTGGGTTGGATAGTTGTTTCTTGCAGTGGAGCTATTGTACAAGCATTTTAGAATGAAATCAAAGACAATGTTGCAGAATTTGTGTTAAAAATCCTGTGGTATGACTTGGAGAATTTGTTCTTTCTCTGTATGTTTATCTTATCATGTTGAATGATATGTTTTCCTCTTTCATATACATGCTTCTATGTGTTTATCTTGTCAGTCTATAAACAGAAATCATGCCTTTTCACACTCTGTCTTAACAAGATTTACATTATATGTCTATGTTCTTCTAAATGAATGAATTCACCTCAGTGCTCATTCAGATTTTCTATCATTTCATCCTATACAAAATGACAAACTAAGCATGCTTTCAAGCTACCTACTTGGCCTCATCTATATCTTTGCGACTTGACCTTGAAATTTGATCTAAACCCTAGACCTAGTGTCCTTACTGTCATTCCTATCCAGCACAGAAACACCAAACAAAAACCCTATTTACTAAGCTTATATACCTAGCCTAAGATCATTATATATTCAATGATTTCATTGACTGCAAAGTGACATTGAGAGAGCCATCTCTGGTCCTAGTAGTGCTAGCTACCTAACCTAAAGCCTGGTCTGTGGTTACCTTCCTTCAATTGGGGGGAGTGATAACACCACCCATGGTATTGTAAGTGAGAGCCAACCATGGTATTTACCCACCCATGGAATTTACCTGTGGTATTGTAACAAAAAAGGCTATAAGTAACAAGTCGCATTTTGTAAAAGGAAATACTGTCCACCACAATGTAGCTTCTAAAGTTATTCTCTATTTTAATAAAAAATTTCTTTGTGGTTTCATTTATGATGTGTTCTCTCCTTTTCCTAGCATTTCAATTTTTTAGATCTTGGGGGCCTCTCCCCAAGATCTGGATCAGTGGTATCAGATTCTGGTTAAGAATCCATGGGAATGAGGGTTTCAAGCATATTTCAATTTCAACATTTTGCAGCCATATTTAGAAAACTCCATATGTATCGAAGTCCATTTGGTAGGCCGCACACTGTTAGTATCACAGTTGGTCACAAGCATTGCCGGGTATCTCTATCCTCAGATCTTTGTTTGTCATGGTTCTGGGTCATCCACAAACCCACACTTCATCGAAGTCCATTTGCTAGGCCACACATTGTTAGGATCACAGTTGGTCATAAGCATTACAGGGTATCTCTATCCTTAGATTTTTTTTTGTCATAGTGATGCGTCATCCACAAACCCACACTTCATCGAATTCCATTTGCTAGGCCGCACACTATCAGTATCGCAGTTGGTCACAAGCATTACAGAGTATCTCTATCTTCGGATCTTCGTTCATCATGGTTATGGGTTAACCACACAAAACCCTTCTCTTCAGTGGCTCTTCATATTCAACAAATGCTTCTTAGGAGGGAACTTCACGCAATGGGGACCATTGCTTCTTAAGGAGGGAGGAATGATCCGTATGGAAAATGGCATCTACCCATGGTATTCATCCACCCATGTTATCCATCCACCCATGGGATTTACCCTTGTGATTGTAAATGGCATCGACCCATGGTATTCATCCACCCATGGAATTTACCCATGGTATTATAAGTGGCATCCACCTGGTATTCATTCACCCATGGTATTGTAAGTGAGATCCATCCATAGTATTTACCCACCCATGGAATTTACCTGTGGTATTGTAACAAAAAAATGCTATAAGTAACAAGTCGCATTTTGTAAAAGGAAAGATTGTCCACCACAATGTAGCTTCTACAATTATTCTCTGTTATAATAAAAACTTTCTTTGTGGTTTTATTTCCGGTGTGTTCTCTCATTTTTTTGGCATTTCAATTTTTCAGGGTTGAATTTGGATACATTAAGGGATCGGCGGATCGTGGAGGATCTCTTCAATGGCTCGCCCACAAAACATCGATTCGTTCGATGCTTATTTTCACAGGGTAGATTTGGACCACGATGGCAGGATCAGTGGTTCTGAAGCCTTGGTCTTCTTTCACGGAGCTAATTTACCAAAGCAAATACTTGCACAGGTACCCTTTCTCTCCTTTAATTCCTTCCTCGAATTCAATTGCTTCAAATATTCTACCCACTTTTTAATATTTTCCCCAAAATTATGATTCATTCAAATTGACCTGAAATTAGGTTATTTGTGTTTTTGTATTTTCACGAATTTAGCTTCAAATGCACTAACCACACAATTACTTTGTTGGCAATGAAATTTATATTAAAGATACGCTAAACTCTTATAGTAGTTTGGTAGCGTACGACACAAGAACAAAGTTTCCAATTGTGCAGTTGGTTTAATTTGCTTTCTTATATTCTGAATTGAAGGATTTGAAAAGCGTTCAGAGCATGAAGTTCTATGTCCCTGTCCCTTTGAGTGAATTGTCTGAACATGATGACATCTCTTAAATCTTTTGGCTGGATTTTTCATATGATTCAATCACTTATAGATTTAGACTGTAAATGAAAACGATACGTAGCCTATAAATGATGAGATCACTGACTCAATAGACTTCGATATTTGCAGATGCTCAATAACACAGTTACTATAAGAACTAAAGAAACACTTGATGCTCAATTTTACAATTCATTTTGTTTCTAGGGTTTAAATTCTCTTTGTTCAAGGATGCTTTGATTGTGCAGAATTAAATTGGTGTGATGTTTGGACCTTAGCTTAAGATCTTACAAAATATGACCTTGAGACAGAGCAAGATGCATTGACTGTCACAATTGTGCCAGAAACGTGCATAAGTGGATCTGAAGTTGGATGATCTAACTGCCTTTTTCATTATCTAATCATTATGTCTATGCACTCTTCATATAGGTGCATGCTGATCAGAATGGCACAGGATCCCTTGGAAGGGCACAATTTTACAATGCTTTAAAGCTAGTAAGCATAGCACACGACCACAGAGTGGTCATGAGTTGACACAAGACATGGTGAGGGTAGCTTTGTTTGGACCAGTAGCATCTCAAATTCCTACACCTCAAATTTCACCACCCACTGCAGCTACACCATCTCCCATTCTTCCCTCAGTAGGCATTAGAGGTTCCACGATACAACCGAGTGTGGGAGTTTCTCAACAGTATGTGCCTCCAGGAAATAATCAGTTTTTAGTATAAACCAGTTTAACCTCACATTCAAAATCAAGATATAGGGTTGTATAAAATCAAATATGCTCTGGAAAGAGAATTACATATTAGCATAGCTAAGTAGAGCCTCACACAGAATCAGATATGAGACAGGTAGAGCAAAGGAACCCAAAGAAAGGTGGGGTTGCAGGACTGGTCAAGTGTGCAGAAGAGATAAGGTCAAAACATAACAGCACTTCCTAGTCAATTGTGAGGGTCCCCAACACTATGCAGGTTGTACATTGATAAATTAAAGCAGTGGATCAATGAAAAGGTGGGGAGGAGTAAAAATATCAAGCATCATAATAAAATTCCTCTAGATGCCGAAGATATCACCCTAACTGTGAGAACATTTTGCAGCCAACAGGAGCATCTTTTGGTTCTAAAAACATTCTGTAGGGAAGTGGGTATGGACATTGATATAGGAAAATCAATGTGCTCATATTTTCGCTCAACCAGAAGTCAAACCAGAGTCAAATTAGGTTAAATAATCAACCTCCTGAGGTTATCCATAACTACAGATACCTGGGACTGGAGTTAAATGAAAGGTTGAATTGGGAGACATGCATAAGGAAGAGGTTTCACTGTGATTTTCCTACTAAAAATGGATGCATATTAGTAGAGATATGGGATTGGGGAATAATTATCTCTTTATTACTGGCATTTGTAGCATTGGTTATGTTGTATGGATGATGTATGGGGTCTAAGCTTCTCTAAAATTATGCCTGCAGAAACAGGTTTATACCCATTTGAGATGTAAGAAATAAGGTGGTTGATTCTATATGAGCAAAGAGTTGCTAAAATGGAAAGCAAGCCAATACCCAATAAATCAGAAAATAAGTTTTACAGAGAAGGGAAAACATGGGAGGTCCAATGTATAGAAAATGGGGAAAAAGTTGGGACATAAAAGAGGATTGTCCAATAGAAAAAAGGAAATGAAAAACCACCAACAGGATTTTATAGGGGAGGCAAATGGAAGAGAGAGGCTTAGAAAGAAAAGAAATAGTTGTGCATAAACCACTTCAACCTCATATGTGAAATCAAGATACAGGAATGTTTGAAATTAAATATATCCTGGAAAGAGAGGCACATATTAGCATAGCTAAGGAATAACTCACACGGGCTTAGATATGAGACTGGTGGATTGGATGAACCTAAAGAAGAGTGGTATTGCAATATTTTTCAAGCATCTAGAAGAGATGGTTAATTCAGAAGAGCACTTCCTGGTCAATTGTGAGGCATACAGACACACATAATGGGGTTGGTGTCAGAGGAATTTAGTTGGGAAGCGGTATCCCAAGATGAGTATCTAGAAAAGATCACATGAAAGGGATTCGAGGATGATGTATTTAAGGGACAAGTTGACAAGGTCATGCCAGATTGGAACAGTTGACCCACCCCAAAGGTTTATCCATATACATAGTTCAATGACTAATGAAGGCATACCTCTTGGAGGGGCTTTTTATTTCATCTTCTTTCCTAATTCTTCCATTTTTGCACTAAAGCTTCCTTACTTTTCTAAAGGCTTGGTCTCACAAGGATGTATCTTTTATGCCCCATAGAACAATTGGCCTCATGGATGTTTATTAAAATCCTATTATTTTATATTCCCCTTGTCTTTATATCTTAAGATATGTCCAACTTCATGTCTCACTGTACTTTTTGGAGCCTGTTATTTGTGGATGATATCTATTCAGTAAAAGAGTCTATAAAATAGAAGAATACAGCAACCCTTTGTCACATATGTATGACAACATCTATTAAATTTAGTATGTTCATCAGACATCATGTTGATATAGATGTTTAGCAGAAGTCACCTTCCTGAATCCTCTTGTTAGGAGAGGTCTTTTGTGGGTTGTGTCATGACTAACAACACTAGGACATGGTGATTCAATACTTATGACTTTCTTCTTTGTTTGTTGAGAGTCTCAACTGTGGTGAGATTGTCCATAGTTACCACACAACAATACATAAGTTTTTATTTTGCATTATTCTGCATGAAGTGGATTACTTTCACTTGATGATAAGATAAAACTCCTTGGGGCTAGCTACCAAATGCCACAATAGCATTACACGTCGTAGTAATAATGTTGAATCTGTAGAAGAGGGATTTTGATAGGCAATAGGTGGCTTCTCAAAAATTGATGATGGGAAAGAGATTTTGTTGGTTGTGTTGATTTGCAACATCCTTGATTCCCTTACATAATATATTATATTTAGTATATTTCCAGTTTATTCATTGATTTCTTTTACAGTATACTAGGGGACATTGTGCATAGTTACGGCATGTCAAGACATAAGTATTTATTCAGCCTGTGGTGGATTTCTTGCACTTGATGATAAAATAGAATTCACTGGGGTAGCTACCAAATGCCACACCAGCATTACACATTACAGTCATTAATAATGAATCTCTAGAAGAGGGCATTTGATAGGCCTTAGGTGGCTTCTCAGAAATTGATGATAGGGATGATATTTCATTGGTTGTGTTGGTCTGCAACATCCTTGAATTCCTTTTTAATATATTCTATTCATTATATTTCCAGTTTATTCATTGATTTATTTTAAATTATCCTATTTTGATGCTTTTTAGACATGGGATGGAGATGCGTTATGCACACCCCCTTTGGATCTTACTCATGATGTACTTTATAAACCCTTAGATTGTTGTCTGTTTTTTGAGGATATTGATATAATTTTTTTATTTACTTTATTTCTTATAAATGTCAAATGCCTAGTTATCTGAATTGTTTCAATTAGATTACTCTTTGAAAAGAAATATTAGCTCCTCTTTGAGAAAAATGCTAGCTAGTATGACTTTGCAAGGTGTTTAATACATTTGAAATGAAATAGAATTTAAATGTCTTGTCAAAGTATCCTTAGCAGACAAATGAACTCATATACAGGTTTTATATTTTTAAAATAATGTTGAAACAGGTCACTCAGTTATCTCCCTTAGTCTTAAATTCAGAGGGTGTACCAGTTTACAGGTGTGTACAAAATGTTGGAGAATTACAGGTTTAATATTTTTAAAATAAAGTTGAAACAGGTCACTCAGTTATCTCCCTTAGTCTTAAATTCAGAGGGTGTACCAGTTTATAGGTGTGTACAAAATGTTGGAAAATTTGTACTTACCTTCCCCCAAGCATATCATGCCGTCTTTAACTGTGGCTTCAAATTTCAATTGTGTCGAAGCTGTAAATGTGGCACCAGTTGACTGGTTGCCACATGGGCAGAGTGTTGTAGAGATTTACCGAGAACAGTCTCACAAGACATCTGTATCACATGATAAGTTACTATTAGGGGCATCAAGAGTGGCTGTGAAATCACTTTGGGAGATCTTAATATTGAGAAAAAAGGAACTCTGCAAATTATGAATGGCAGGGATTTTGTGGACAAGATGGCATATTGACAAAGGCTCCCAAGGTAAGAGTGTTATTAGAACTTGTATAACAACCATCTGGTGTTTTTTCTTCGTACCTGAAGTCTTGAATGATGCTTATAGAAGGTTCAAACTTTTTACTGTGGGATCTTCTATTATTTGACTCTACAAGATATATTGATTTAGTTTTTGATCATTTAATTTGGATTCCTTAGACAAGTGTTGATCTGGATTTATGCAGGAACGCAATAATATACAGAAATAAACATAAACACAGAGATGCAGCGGAAATAACACTTCATTTTATTAATATCAAATAACAGAAATATGCTTACAGACATAATGAAAATAAACTAGTTAGGGTGCTCGTAGCTTATCTCTGAGAAGAGATGTGGCGGCTACAAGCCTCTGAACTGTTTTACAATTAGGCTCGAAGGCCTATTTATTATTGAGAAACAATGGAAAACCCTTAACATCCAAAAACCTAACCCTAGGAGATGAAATGCCAAAACTATGGGCCCCGTTTGGGTAAATTGGTACATCAACTTCCCGAAGACGTAACTTTGACATATAATCTTTGTTTGACGCGATCAATACCTCGTTAGAAAAATCTATCCGAGGACTACAACTTTTGAGGTGAGCAATATCAAAGGAACTTTCATGTTGCTCCTGATTTTCCCAAAAAATGTCGTTTAGGGCCTCAAAATGGCTTCGGAAGTTCAAGACCCGAAAAAACGCTAAAAATAGTAAACTCTGCTATAATTAAGGAAACTGAAAAACTGAAAGAAACAATGGTGGGGGCCCAAGTCGAATAGGTGGGTGGCCACCAATATCCACCTGGATCATTCCTCCCCCCTTAGGAAGGAATGGCCTCCATTGCGTTGAGTTCTTCCATGAGATCTGGAATGTCGGGTGTGTCCAGTGATGATGGAAAGTATGGATGAAGGTGATCCACATTGAACATTGGGTGCCCAAGGAATGGGGGAATGTTGAGCTCAAATGCATTGTCTCTCACAACCTTGGTGACGTTGTATGGCCCATATCAGAGCGGGCGAAGCTTGCAGTGGGGCCCAGCAAGGCGCTCTGTTTGCAAATGTAGCAAAATTGTGTCACCCACCTGGAAGTTGTGTGGCACCCGATGCTGATCATGTTTTTACTTGTATTTAACATTGGATTTCTCCAAGATGTCATGGACGTGCTGGATGTGTTCAATAAATTTGGTTGCTTTATCAGCCTTAGACAGTACATGTGTGGATTTTTTTGTGTGGCAACATTAGGCAGCAACGCGACTGGGGTCAGATCAATGGAGTGCTTGACCTGACAGTGTAGAGGAACCTCTGTGGGCGAGGAGAAAATGTCATTGTATTCCTCCATGACTTTGTCCATCTACTACTGTCGTGCAGGGGAGCCCTGTTTCGAGGCTATGGCCACAATCTTCTTCTTGCCCTATGGGCGAAGTGTAATGAAAATAATTTTCTTGGGTTGGGAAATAATCTTACTGCGTTGCTTTGTAGTAATCAAAGAGATGGCGGGAGGCAGTACTACCTCCGGTATTCTGTACAACTTATTTCCCAAAGTAATAATTGTTGAGAATTTGGAGGGCTAAAGATTAATTCAAAATTCTCTTCTTGATGATTACTTGTGAGGTTACTTGAGTTACTTATGTCTTCCCTTCGTTAGCTTATTGAATCTTTCATCGTCAATTATCAAAATACACGAGACACAAGAATTAGGCTCCTAGAGCCAAGGCAAAACCTCTCCCTCTTGGAGAGGAAAACCCATGAGAAATTCTTCTTATAGATTTTTAGATGACAAGTACCATGACCAAGAATTAGACCCTTGACCTATATATGCATCCAAGACCTTGCCCTTGCTCCTTTGATGTCCTTCAATGCTGTTCCTTCTTTCCTTCACCAACTTGCATTGTTCTGCATCAACACTTCCTTCTTCAGATATGTAATATTCCCAATTAGCAGTAGCTAATTGGTAATATTAATTTTTGGCCAGTTTACTTTTATAAAGTTAAATCAGTTAATAAAGTGGGTGATGAGATGCATAGCCTACACTTAGGAAATAAACATTCCCTAAAGTCACTTGAGCATATAATTATTTGGTAGCATGGGGCCCAGGAGGACGAAGTGGCAGCGTGGGCCCAGGAGGACGAAGTGAGAGAGGGACAGCGTGGGCCAAGAGGGACAACGCAGTCTTGTGGGGACCAGGTGAGAGAAAGTCTCTCAAAGCATAAAAAGGGGAAGAGGCTCCTCATTCTTTCATTCGATTATGCATCTAAGATTTTTGTCTTTTGACATTGAGCACGCTTTTGCTGTTGAGCGAAGTCTGCAAGTGTTTTTCAGCACACCGGGTGTCTCCAAGCGGAGATCCCAACCTCAACCCTGGGGGACTTTGAGTGCCTGCTCGGGTGAGGAGTTATATCCATTTCTTTTCAGGAGGGAGCCATAACATCTTTATCCAGGGAATACGCACTTGCTTGGGCAGCGCAGTCTCTGGGAGAGATCATGCAGTTCTTGGAGGAGGCAGTTCCGAGAGTGAGGATTCATCAGGGGATTCAGCCCGGGATAGTGAGGAGGGATCAACCCTTCACTATTGCATCATTTTGGTACAGGAGGAGGCCACTATTTGAAGAGGATCATTCAGGGCCAACGTATTTCACTGGGATGGCGTTATTCCTCAAGGGAGGTCAAATTCCGAGGTCATCCATTCCATAATTCCTTTCTGGGCTTTTCTGGGTATTTGGAGGAGAGCTCATTCCCAGAGTTTCATATTTTTTTGAGTAGGGGAACAGCACCAACGAGCCATCCCATTCCAGTAGTAGCAGCGGTTTGATAGCAGCAGCAGCAGCATTTTGGAGATTACGCAGTCCTTGATAGAGCAACCATTCCTTGAGCATTTTTGGGAGTATTTCTAGCTTGCCTTCTGCAAGCCAAGGTGCCATCATTCTAATCACCTTTTTACTCATTGTATCTTTCAGTTATATAATAAAATGGCTCAGCGTTTCTTCATATTTTGCATTGTTTATGTGATGTCTCTCTATTTGTTGTAGATTCTTGTTTATGTCGCTTTATATTACTGTTTATTTCTATTCAGAATATTACAATGGTATCAAAGCTCATAGACTTGGCTCAACCTGTCAACCAGGTTGTCTATGACACCAGCAGGGAAACCATATATCACTTACTGGGGAAGGAAATACAAGGACCAAGAGCGGAGGCTTGAGGACACTTTTGGAGAGGGAGACTGCATGCCAGTAGTGGACGCAGAGGAGGAAGAACCAATGGCAGAGGAGAAGGATGAGAGAGAGTTTGGGCAACTCCTCCTAAAGTCTGTGCAGGAGTTATCGAGAAGGATAGAAGAAATGGGGTAGAAGTTTATCGCAGACCAGAGACAGCGTGAAACCCCAAGGGGTTTTCACATCAGAGAAGGGTCCAACACTTCCCACCATTTGCAGGAGCAGCTCACAACGCAATAGGTTGTATCACTCACTCCCCCACATTCCACGATGCCCACATTTCTAGCTACAGGCATCGGAACAGGAGCACCTCAAGAACCAGAGTCGGTTCATATGGGGGATTATTTTGCTGAGTATCAGTCCTATGGGCGAGAGTTTGGTGAAGCTTTCACTTTCCATGATTTTGTTCAGCTCAAGAAGGACATCAGACCCCGTAACCAGAACAGAGGGGGTAGACACACAGGATGGGGACATGCAGCGTACAGTGGGCAGGCTTTTCTTGCCAACATTTGACGAGAACTCAAAATGTTTGGTAAAGGCTTGGGTGGAGAAGCTGGATATCTATTTCCAGCTCAATCAGATGGCAAAGGGAGAGGCCATCAAGGTGGTAGCGCTGCACGTAGAGGGAGAGGCCCATGATTAGTGGTTCCACGGGATGGCCACGCTGGGTCACTCGATTGTGACAACGTATGCAAAGTTTACACGGAGACTGGTAGAGCGGTTTGAATGGAGGGAATTGGAAGAGCACTTTGTTGAGTTGACCAAGCTCAAACAGATCAGGAGCCTAGAAACCTACATTTCCGAGTTCTTGAGGCTTTCTGTGATGGTGCCTGACTTTTCCTCAACCAGGATGATATACATGTTTATTGATGGGTTGGCAGAACCTCTGCGTGGGTTAGTCAGATCCACGAGGCCTACTACATTTCATGATGCAGTTGGGAGGACCAGGGACTTGCAGGATGCTCTACCTAGGACCAAAGCTCCTTTCCCCTAGAGACCGGTGTTCCAGCCAAAGGGGAAGGACACGAGGGTTCCACCTCTGAGGGGGAACTAAGGCCGGGGGCCTTTGGACGATGAGACCCGGAGAGATCTGAGACGGAAGAAGCTATGCTTCACATGCCAGGAGCGATCGGCACCGAGACATCGATGTGCCGCTGGGAAGGCACACTACATAGAGGTCTTCTTCGATAGTGACGGGGAAGAAGATGCATATGAGGAGATGGAGGCAGGAGGTAGTGCTATAGTACGGAGAGGGGATCATCCACCACCTCCACCACTAAGAGCAGGAGGGGCAGCGTTTGCACCTACTGGGGGAGTCCTTGCTTCTTTGCGAGGGGTTCCCAAGTATTCGACGCTGCGTGTCGGGGTACTATACAGGGACAACGTGTTTCAGTGCTAGTTGACAGTGGGGCTACCCACAATTTTATTGATACACATTTGGTAGAGTAGAGGAGCATACCGACAGAGAGTTTTGATGGGTTTTCAGTACTGGTACCGGGTGCCAGGACTATGTAGTGTGCCAGATATGTACTGGCTTTGGCAGTGACCATGGGGACTTACACTCTGACGGATCATTTCTTTGTGGTGGACATTCTGGACACCAACGTGATACTGGGAGTGCAGTGGTTGATCACGTTGGGGAAGCTCACTACGGACTAGGAGACCTTGCAGATGGAGTGGACAGACAAGAAGACCGGTAAGCATGAGATGATTCGAGGCATGCACACTTATCCTCCACAAACAGTTTCAGCACACCAGATGGAGGTAGACTTCCGGAAGGGAGACATAGAGTGGGTAGTGGAGTTGCGTGTTTCAGAGGCAGGATCTACAGAATAGGCCATTCACCCAGATGTGCAGTCGATTTTGGACAGATATGCTACAGTGTTTGGGGATATACCGCCAGGATAGCCACCAGATCGGGGGTTTGAGCACATCATTGAGCTGGAACAGGGCATCCATGCCGTGATTACTACACCCTATAGGCATCCCAAAGCCTACAGGGATGGGATTGAGAGAGCTATTCATGAGCTCTTAGCGCTGGGACACATCCGACCCAGCACTAGCCCATTTGCTTCTTCTGTTGTATTGGTGAAGAAGGATGGCACAATGAGGATGTGCATCGATTATCGGGCTCTCAATAAGAAGACCATAAAGAACCGATACCCCATCCCGCGGATTGATGGGCTGATGGATGAGTTGAGGGGTCGAAGTTCTTCTTGAAGATTGATTGGAGGTCGGGCTACCCTCAGATCCGAGTGCGGGACTAGGATGTCCCCAAGATAGCCTTCAGATGTCACTACGACCACTTTGAGTTTTTGGCGATGCCCTTTGGGCTAACCAATGCACTAGCCACCTTCCAGTCCTGCATGAACCACGTCTTCCGTGGTCAGCTGAGGAAATTTGTGCTGGTATTCTGCGATGACATCTTGATATACAGTCGGACATGGGAGGAGCACCTACAACACATTGAGGCTGTATTGCGCATTCTGAAGGAGCAACATTTTTATGGAGGAGCAACATTTTTATGCTAAGCTCTCCAAATGCGAATTTGGGCTGACATAGATGCTCTATTTGGGGCATATCATTGGTGTGGACAGAGTGAGAGTCCATGAGGAGAAGTTCCGGGCCATCCGGGATTGGCCGGAACCGAGGAATGTGACTCAACTTCGAGGGTTTGTAGGCATCTGCACTTTCTTCCGGAATTTCGTCAAGGGTTTTTCCCAACTTGCTACACCCCTCACAGATCTTATCAAAAAGGGGGCATTCAGTTGGACAGACACAACACAGAGGGCCTTTGACAGGCTCAAGGAGGTGATGAGCAGCTGTCTGGTTTTGGTGTTGTCGGATTTCACGCAACCCTTTGTCTTGGAGTGTGATGCATCTGGAGAAGGGGTAGGCGTAGTCTTGATGCAGGGCGAGCCACCCCATAGCTTTCGAGATAAGGAAGCTATTGCTGCATGAGAGGTTGTATCCCATATAAGACAAGGAAATGCTAGCTATCATGCATGCACTGGCCAAGTTTTGATAGTATTTGGTGGGGAACAGGTTCAAGGTGAGGACTGATCACAACAAAACCTCATGTTATTTTTAGAGCAGAAGCAGTTGCAGGAGAGGCAACAAAAGTGGGTCAGCAAGATCCAGGCATATGACTTTGACGTCGAGTATGTCAAAGGGAAGAACAACATGGTGGCCGATGCTCTGTCACGCAGACCAGCAACATCGTCTCTGATGAGCTTAGACACAGACTGGAGGGCTCAGTTGCTGGTGGAGTACTCCAAGGACCGTTTTGCCTGTGAGATACTGGATGGATAGATCACGAATGACAGGTACAGAGTGATGGATGAGGTGATATACTTCCGGGATAGACTCTTCTTGACTAGGAGTTCTCAGCTCAAGGCGAAGGTACTATGTGCCTCACATGAATCACCACTATTAGGCCACCAAGGGTTCACCAAGACCTACAGGGCCATCAGGGAGAGGTTCTCTTGGAGAGGCCTCAAGTAGGACGTACTCTGGCATGTCAGGGAGTGCGAGGTGTGTCAGCAGAACAAGGGGGAGATGAACCATCTAGCAGGATTACTACAACCACTTCCCATTTCAGAGGGAAAAGGGAGAGCATTTCGATGGATTTCATCATAGGGTTGCCCACGGTGCAGGGCAAGGATTGCATCTTTGTAGTCGTTGATCAGCTGACAAAGTATGCACACTTCTTCTCTATATCATCACGTTATACAACAACACAGGTAGCGAAGTTGTTTTTCAGAGATGTTTTCAGGTTGCATGGTCTTCCGAAGTCCATTGTTAGTGATTAGAACAACTGTTTCATGGGTAGCTTTTGGAAAGAGCTCTTTCGTTTGGTGGGTACAAAGTTGACTATGAGTACCAATTATCACCCTCAGATGGATGGGCAGACAGAGATAGGGAACAAGTGGCTGGAAGGCTACTTACGAAACTACGTCACAGGGCAGAAGAAGGCATGGTTACATTGGTTGCATCTAGGAGAGTACTGCTACAACACCACTTTACACATGTCCATTGGTATGTCTTCGTTCTATGCTTTGTATGGATATCATGCGTTGAATTTTGCTGACGTGATGTTTGGTGCTAGCAAGGCCCCCAGGGCCAAGGACTGGATCCAAGAGAGTCAGGATATACTCCGGGCTCTTAAGGATAACTCAGCTACAGCTCAGAACCAGCAAAAGTTGTATGCCGACAAGGGGCAGGTTGAGAAGCAGTTTGAGGTAGGGGACTTGGTCTACCTACGACTTCAGCCATACCAACAGTCCACGCTGAAGAAAAAGGGGGCCGAGAAGCTCAAGTCCTGCTTCTATGGACCTTATAAGGTGATCCGCAGGATTGGGGAGGTTGCGTACAAGCTAGAGTTGCCTACAAGTAGCCGGATCCATAACATATTCCATGTATCATGCCTGAAAAGGGCATTGGGGCAGCAGGTGACTGCAACAGAGGAGCTTCCACCAACAGATGATGAGGGGAATTTGGTGTTGCAGCGAGAGGCCATCATAGACACCAGGGAGAGGCAGCTACAAAGCAGGACAGTCATGGAGTACTTGGTGAGTGGAGGAACTTGCCGGATGAGGATGCCACTTGGGAGAGTGAGAAATTTTGCAGCATCCATCTTTGCAGTTGATTGAGGACAAGCAACGTTTTGGGGGGGAGGACTATAATATTCCCAATTAGCAGCAGCTAATTGGTAATATTAATTTTTGGCCAGTTTACTTTTATAAATTTAAATCAGTTCATAAAGTGGGTGATGAGATACATAGCCTACACTCAGGAAATAAACATTCCCTAAAGTCACTTAAACATATAATTATTTGGCAGCGTGGGGCCCAGGAGGACGAAGTTGCAGTGTGAGGGAAGTGGTAGCGTGGGCCCATGACAACGCAGTGAGAGAGGGATAGTGTAGGCCAAGAGGGACAACGCAGTCTTGTGGGGCCCGACTGAGAGAAAGGCTCTCAAAGCATAAAAAGGGGAAGAGGATCCTCATTCTCTCATTCGATTATGCATCTAATATTTCTGTCTTTTGACATTGAGCACGCTTTTGCTGTTGAGCGAAG
The DNA here is from genome assembly GCA_034641835.2 of Pinus albicaulis. NCBI lineage: Eukaryota > Viridiplantae > Streptophyta > Pinopsida > Pinales > Pinaceae > Pinus > Pinus albicaulis. The sequence goes on along the minus strand of MU968359.1, from coordinate 14,150,773 downwards.
TCTGCAAGTGTTGTTCAGCACACTGGGTGTCTCCGAGCGGAGATCCCAACCTCAGCCCCGAGGGACTTCGAGTGCTTGCTCGGGTGAAGAGTTCTATCCATTGTTTTTTAGGAGGGAGCCATAGCATCTTTAGCCAGGGAATACGCACTTACTTGGGCAGCGCAATCTCTGGGAGAGATCACGCAGTTCTTGGAGGAGGCAGTTCTGGGAGTGAGGGTTCATCAGGGGATTCAACCCGAGAAAGTGAGGAGGGATCATCCCTTCACTATTGCATCATTTTGGTATAGGAGGAGGCCACTATTTGCAGAGGATCATTCAAGGCCAACATATTTCACTGGGATAGCGTTATTCCTCAAGGGAGGTCAAATTCCGGGGTCATCCATTCCGGAATTCCTTTCTGGGATTTTCTGGGTATTTGGAGGAGAGCTCATTCCCAGAGTTTCATATTTTTTTGAGCAGAGGAACAACCCCAAAGAGCCATCCCATTCCAGTAGTAGCAATAGTCTGATAGCAGTAGCAACAACATTTTGGAGATTATGCAGTCCTTGAAAGAGTAGCCATTCCTTGAGCATTTATGGGAGTATTTCCAGCTTGCCTTGTGCAAGCCAAGGTGCCATGATTCTGATCACCTTTGTACTCATTGTATCATTCAATTATATAATAAAATGGCTTAGCGTTTCTTCATATTTTGCATTGTTTATGTGATGTCTCTCTATTTGCTATAGATTCCTGTTTATGCCGCTTTATATTACTGTTTATTTCTATTCGGAATATTACAAGATACTTGAGATATATATAAGCTGTAGTTAGGAAAGTAAATCACAGATTTACTTTCCTACTTTCTGTCACTTTCTCACTGCTCCTTTTGCCCAGACCACTGTTCCAACTTTTCATGAATCGGGGATGAATACCAATGTCACCTTTTATCTGCAGACATATCCGCACTTCAACATATAGACAGATCTGCACTTCAACATATAAACATTATCCTTGAATTGACCCTTTCTTGTTGTAAATACTTCAGGATAGTCCGCACTTCTTCTGGTGAATAGTCCGCACTCTAGTTTCAGCAAACCGCAGCTCCTATTACACAAAGATACCACAGGGATGTATGTATCTTAAACAATGCTAAAACTCGCCCAAAATACACACTGAAGCATGTCCAAAATCTACACTGAAACTCGTCCAAAAGTTCCGCACTCAAACTCAGAGATAATTGAAAATCTGTGTACAAATGAACTGCTAAACAGGAGTATATATAGAGACAAATTCACTGTCTTGAGGCCGACCATACCTTTAGCTTGTAGGCTGACTTATCTAATTGTTGGAAGGCCGACTTCAATACATCATTATAGCTTAACTTTCAGCCTTGTTGGAGGGCTGAATTAGGCCATTCATTCACGATTTATTTGACAAGGTCTTGGAGCATTTCTTTAGACTAGATCCTTCATATATATATGACACTTAATTACATTTATACCTAGAAGACAAAACCCTAAATAGACATCAAGAAGATGTCTATTAACCTATAATAAAATCTTTCTCATGAAACCCATGAAGTAAGTACAACAAAATACATTTTATTATCTTTGTCTTCTTCTTTACATAAATACATAATTACATAGTCAATATGAAGACCGATCCTAGTTACACTTTTTCAACACTCCCTCTTAACTAGGGAGGTATTCATACAGGTACATGGTCACTTTCAAATTGAATAATCTCATAAGAAGAATCGGATTGGTAATTGTATCTGTATAGCATCATATCAACCAGCATTGTCCTAGTGCAAGGCCTTGACTAACAAGCCCATCTCTCAACGAGACAATGGGCTACAATGCTGGCGAGACACATGACTTATAGACACCATAGTCATTGTCTCTCCAAGGTACATACTCCACCCAGGTGTTCCCAGAGTATGACCTTCTTGGACTATTCTTCTCTTGGGTAGCCAGCCCTCAAAGAATATCGGACTTCGACTACTATTATCTTGAATGACCTATCTCATTCTCACAAAGTATCGAATGCCAGATGATTACCCAATCCTCCATTCTGTCTTCTAGGTGAAGACCAGAATGATTTGTCTATCCATTCTCTCCACATGGCCTTCACTAAGACTTACGGTTGTTAGTCCTGGTCTAGTGCATGACACATGCATTAGAGAATCACATACGTCACTCCCTCTTAACTCGAGCACGACATACTTCAAGTTTATTCCAAGAAACTTACTACCAGGCTCCCTCTCAACCAGGGTCCTGAAACAACAATGGTGAGACACCCAGCTGCTCATGAAGAATTTCTCCCCTCAATGTCATGAATTTCGATATTGAGGAATCTTCAACCTTTGGCTTCATAGGCACAGATCATCCATCACTTTCAGTCACGAGTCATGTCAACCATCAGAAAGTGATTCATCAGTCTTTCTCATATGGTCCACCTTTATGCCATGCTGCTTTCTTTCGAATCATCTCCAAGGATATTACATCCTTCCACATGATTGGCAGCCTTGCATAAACTTAACTAGATAAACATATATATATATATATATGAATTTATAAATCAAAAGTTACCTCAGTGATGATCTTTCACCATGACAACTTCTTGTAGGCATCGACATCCTCTATTCAGATTGACACATCTCCTAAAGATATGTCTTGACAAAGGTCTTCTTCTTTACCAGACTTCTGTCAGAGTCTACATATCCTCCCAGGAGATCTCCTAGTCACATCTTCTTGTCTTTCGAATGATAACTGCCTCTTGACATGGTTGCATTTTATGATCTCTTCCTTTCTGCACATTCTTCATTCCTAGGAACTTACAAATTTTCCAGTTCCTCGTTCATATACAACCACCTCATATTCCATATGAGGATAGATTATGTTGATTCATCTATCAGTGCACTGAGAGATCCTCCTTCATAGATCATAATTCTAAATACAGAAGTCTTATTACCTGCAACCATATGACATGACTTCACAACATCCAGTGTCATCATATAAATATATACATACCTCATACCTTTTTCATTTAAGTCATCCTGTAGCAGTTTTACGAGAATGAAGAGCTTCATTCCCTTGGCCTACTCCATCAATATGTCATCACATCCTAGAATTCTGTAGCATGGAATTCTTATTGAAACCATTCAAATTTCTTTCTAATCAGTGAATTCATAGAGAAATCCTCTAGAAAATATCAGCACCAACTTTCATGATGAACCTTGATCTTGATAACTGCCTTTCATCAGTATGATATTCATGAGGTTTTCCAGGAGTTGTTTTATCGAGAGCTCCTGCCATGCTTCGATCATGGTGCTATATTATACACTGCTTCCTATCATACTATTTCACAATCAACAGAAATCACTTAAAGGAGAAGATAATCTCAATCATAGTGGAGATCCATCGCTTATTCTTTCTTCTATTTCTTTGCATCAGGTTCTTCTCTTATATCTGAGACATGGGCTTCTTCCTTTTTCCTCTTGTCATTTCTAAATCTAGGACAATCTCGTTTATAATGCCCAAGATCATTACATCCAAAGCATCGTGCTTTGTCCACATTTCTTTTCTTATTCTGAGGACCAAATTTACCGAATCTTCCTTTCTTCCTGGACATGGTGGCAAAGGCTTTATTCCCTACACTTTATCTTGCTTTCAATCTTGATTCTTCTATCTTACCTAGACTTTGGAATGGAATGGCTTCTTGTAATATCCCAAATGGGATATTTTAACTAAAAATGCAGAAATAGACTTGAGCAGCAAAATAAATGGAAATAAACACACAGCCACCAATATAACACAATGGATGCCGATAAAATCACTGAGCCATTTTATTAATCCATGGTAAAAAGTACATCAACATAAAGGTACAACGGAACCTGAGCTTGCCAAGCAAGCGGAGCAAAACCCAGAAAGATCTCTGGCCCCACTGATGAATGACATTGGCAACGATGTAGATGGCTCGGCAAGAAGACTGCTGCAAATCGTCTACGGCAAAAGTTGTCACTGAACCCACTGAAGCACAAGTTGAGGATCTGAATGATCCTCACACCAATCCCTGAAGCTATGCGAAACTTCTTAATGAAGTCTCCTCAAGAGAGTTGGGTTTTCGTCCAACACTCACAAATCACCCGAGGGTTTCCGTCCTGGGGCTTTCGCTAAAGTAGAGAACCACGTCTCACACCTCTCATACAATAAAATAACATGATCCCAAGATATACCTCAATGACCTCCTCCCTTTATTTTATAGATCTCTTGGAGCCTTTTAGAGCATTATTTTATTATTATTTTATTCATGGTGCACTTTTCCCTCTTATTAAAATATTCCTTTTTAATGCAGAAAAGAGTAAATCGGCTACCATGTCTCCCCTGGTTACTGAAACTCATGTCCAACTGTCCCATCATGGAGGTATCCTTGTCTCGGTTCCAATAAGCTATTACACTAAGGTGTTATGTCATGTATTCCTCTCAGAATGCCACTGTGAGCCCATAAATAACTCAAATTTCCGAAAGTTGTCGGAATGCACTGGAACAAAAGCCAAACTGCTCGGATGATGGAATATATCAAGCGAATGCTACCCGACCACATAGAAACTCCTCAAAACTCCTCCAAAAAGCCCCTGGGCCCGCTGATGACACCAACCTGTACCTTTGATCAGTCTACTCAAAACTTTGGAAGTCCATCCTAGCCTTGTCATAGTTGACACCAAAAAAGGGAATATTACACTTCTTCTCTCCCATATATTCTTGAAGTGAAACCTCTCCATTCTTTCGGTAAAAGCATTTTGTACCATAATGAGTATTTCTTTATCAGACATCACTTCTCCCAACTTCAGTAGTTGATCTCGTATTGCGAAAATATCCATCAGATATGGAATTATTCCTTTCTTTGACATTCTCAATTTTTATAGTTTTTGTCTCAGGGATATTATTTCCTTTGTAGAACCCTTCGAGAATAATTCCACCAATTTTTCATATATTTCTTTTGAGTATTCTAGCTTTGATACATAGGGAATGAGAGTCTTTTATGGATTCTATAAGAATCCTTCGGGCTCTTATGTCTCCCTTCATGTATTTGATATATGTTAGAATGTCTTCTTTTGGAGGTTGAATTGTAGATCCTTCTATGAAGCCCATAAATTCATTTTCAATTAGCTTCAGATCTGTCATTTTCTTCCATGCATTAAAGTTTGATGACCCAACCAATTTGTTGTTCTCTATACAATAAGTCATTTTGACAAATTTAGGTAAAGTCATAGCTACTTACTTAAGTGACTTTCTCCTTCAGCAACTTCCTTGATGAAGAAGTTAGGAGCTTCTTCTAAGATAGAAATCTTCTATCTAGGTGATCTTGGATCCTTGATGGTAAAGGATGTCTTCAAAAGATGATGTCCTCTTCTACCAATGGTTTGCATGTAAATCTTTGATGGAAAAGATTATTTTCTTGAAAAGTTGATCCTTTGAATGTGATGAAGATCTTTCTCGAAAATAGCTTGAGAGTCTTTCTTCCAAACTTGATTTGAATTTTCACCCAAACTTTGATTTTTGCTTCCTGAAGTGTCTCTTTGTCAAGTAGCCCTTGAGTTCAACACCTTAGCTCTGATACCATGTTGAGAATTTGGAGGGCTAGAGATTAATTCAAAATTCTCTTCGTTACTTGAGTTACTTATGTCTTCCCTCCATTAGCTTATTAAATCTTTCATCAAGTCAATTATCAAAATACACGAGACACAAGAATTAGGCTCCTAGAGCCACTGCAAAACCTCTCCCTCTTGGAGAGGAAAACCAACGAGAATTTCTTCTTATAGATTTTCAGATGACAAGTACCATGACCAAGAATTAGACCATTGACCTATATATGCATCCAAGACCTTGCCCTTGCTTCTTTGATGTCCTTCATTGTTGTTCCTTCTGTCCTTCACCAACTTGCACTATTCCGCATCAACACTTGCTTCTTTAGATACTTGAGATATATATAAGTTGCAGTTAGGAAAGTAAATCACAGATTTACTTTCCTACTTTCTGTCACTTTATCACTGCTCCTTTTGCTCAGACCATTGTTCCAACTTTTCATGAATCGGGGATGAATACCAATGTCACCTTTTATCTGCAGACATATCCGCTCTTCAACATATAGACAGATCTGCACTTCAACATATGAACATTGTCCTTGAACTGACCCTTTCTTGTTGTAAATACTTCAGGATAGTCCGCACTTCTTCTGGTGAATAGTCTGCACTCTTGTTTCAGCAAACCGAAACTCCTATTACACTAAGATACCACAGGGATGTATGTATATTAAACAATTCTAAAACTCGTCCAAAATACACACTGAAGCTCGTCCAAAATCCGCACTGAAACTCATCCAAAAGGTCTGCACTCAAACTCAGAGATGACTGAAAATCTGTGTACAAATGAACTGCAGAACAAGAGTATATATAGAGACAGATTCACTGTCTTGAGGCTGACCATACCTTTAGCTTTTAGGTTAACTTATCTAACTGTTGGAAGGTCTACTTCAATACATCATTATAGCTTAACTTTCAACGTTGTTGGAGGGTTGAATTAGGTCATTCATTCACGGTTTCTTTGACAAGGTCATGGAGCATTTATTTAGACTAGATCCTTCATATATATATGACACTTAATTACATTTATACCTAGAAGACAAAACCATAAATAAACATCAACAAGAATTCTATTAACCTATAATAAAATCTTGCTCATGAAACCCATGAAGCAAGTACAACAAAATACATTTTATTATCTTTGTCTTCTTCTTTACATAAATACATAATTACATAGTCAATATGAAGATCGATCCTAGTTACAATTTTTCAACAATAATAACAGAACGGGTCCTAGACTGTTACACATCATGTATCTTCCACATGAATGCTTGGCCCAATAATACATCAGACACATCAAGAGGAGCAACATCACACAGTACCTCATCCATGAATGGCTTGATGTTGTACGGAAGACGACACTGCTGGCGGACACATAAATCTCTTCCTTGGTGAAGCCACCCAATGTTATACGGTTGCGAGTGTGTTGTGGTCTGTAGACTGAGCCGCTTCACGACCTCTGTTGAAATGAGGTTCTTTTGGCTTTCGCTATTGACAAGGAATTGTAGTGGAGAACCCTTCACCCACATCTGGGAATGGAGGAGGCGCTACCCCTCCTCTAGATCCTCGGGCTCCTCCCTCTGGAGCTTGGTGGTGGCAACGGTGGCACTGGGTTCCACATCAATGATTTTCTTCCTTGTTATTACCCTTGTCCGGTTCTGACTCAGGATCAGAACATGCATCTGATTCAAATGCCTACAGTTCGGCCACCAGCGACTGTTTGGCCTGACACTCACTCGTGTTGTGAGTGGAGCTATTATGAATTCAAACCACTTCCCTGTGTCCTTCTTTGGCTTTGTGGTGTTTTTATGAGTCGCCCCATTTTGGCTTTACCCCTTGTTCTGCGATTCAGGGGCGCCTTTCCTCGGCTTCGGATTCGCGGATCCAAAGTCTCGCTTCTTCTGCTTAAATTTCCGCTCGATCTTGGCGGCATATCGATATGTTGTTCCAAGTGAGGTAATGTCGAGGAACTTCATTTCCTCCTGAATGTATCTGTGCAATAGCTGCGGTACTTGAGCACCAAATGTTTCTTCGAATCTTTAATACCCAACTTTGTGCGTAGGGTATGGAACAAATTCGTCAGGTCGTGCACATCTTGATCCCTTTGCTGCAGCAACGTGGTCCATTGGATGTACTTGTCCTCATAGCTCCCCACGGGGTAATATTGTTCCTTGATTCCGTCTCGGAATGAATTCTAAGTGGGTGTGGCCGAGAAGAGAGAGGGTTACCTCTCGTCATTTTGCTCACAGTAGGTTTCCCACCAGTCTTTGACATGGGGAGAGGCTTTGAGGAGTGCAAAAGTAATCTTTTCTCGGTCAAAGAAATCATGGACCGAGAAATACCCTTCCATCAAATTCAACCATCTATCTATGATGTTTGCATCTATCTAGCCTTAAAATACAAGAATGTCAAAGTTGACTTGTACCTTGAAAGGAGTGGCGCCTCCATAGTGGTTGTTGGATGTAGATGCATTGTCGGTGGCCAGCCGTTGAAGGATCTGTGCAAAGTTATCCATCATCGCGTTCCTCTGTTTCTTGAGGGCCTCCTTGAGCAATATTTTGATAGGATATCCTGCTCCCTCGTCTTTATTTTCTTCTGCCATGGGATGTCTTCAGGGTTTTCGAGGCTGATCTTGCAAGGGTTCAACCAGATCGAGCCCTAACTCCTTATACCTTGACCTCGTTGGGGACATGCAAAGAATAATAGAGAAAGAGCAGATCGCTTTGATACCACTGATCTGGATTTATGCAGGAACGCAATAATATACAGAAATAAACATAAACACAGTGATGCAGCGGAAATAACACTTCATTTCATTAATATCAAATAATAGAAATATTATTACAGACATAATGAAAATAAACTAGTTAGGGCATTGGTAGCTTATCTTTGAGAAGAGATGTGGCGGCTACAGGCCTCTGAACTATGTTACAATGAGGCTCGAAGGCCTATTTATTATTGAGAAACAATGGAAAACCCTAAACATCCAAAAACCTAACCCTAGGAGATGAAACACCAAAACTATGGGTCCCGTTTGGGTAAATTGGTACATCAACTGCCTGGAGACGTAACTTTGGCATATGATCTCCGTTTTATGCGATCAATACCTCGTTAGAAAGATCTATCCAAGGACTACAACTTTTGAGGTGAGCAACATCGAAGAAACTTCCATGTTGCTCTCGATTTTCCCAAAAAACGTTGTTTAGGGCCTCAAAACGGCTCCAGAAGTTCAAAACTGCTAAAAATAGTAAACTGTGCTATAATTAAGGAAACTGAAAAAATGAAAGAAACAATGGTGGGGCCCTAAGTCGAATAGGTGGGTGGCCACCAATATCCACCTAGATCACGTGTTGAGATGGAGCGTGCTAGAAGATTCTATCTCTCAAATCCTTCAAGGGCAGTGAAAATGGACTGTAACTTTGATGCAACAAATGAAAGAGAATGATTTTCATGTTACTATGATCTACATATTTCTATTGTAGGTTGTGAGTGTTGCTCAGAGAGGTTTGCATGTTTGGAACATGGAAAACAAATTTGTGTGTGTCTTTGGAAAAGGAATTTTTTCCTTTATTGTTATGATATGACTGAGTTGGATATACTTGTTGAAGCTCTAGAAGGAAAGTTGAGTGCTATTTACAATTGGGTCACTATGGATTTGGGATTGGCTCTAAGTTCTTATGTAACCAATCTAAACACAGAAGCAGGGGTTGAATCAAAAGTAATGTCTCTATATGTGAATTCTCAGAAAAACAATAAGGATATAAATGTTTTGGTGGGGGAATCTAAGACCTCATTTACTAGTGTGTTAAATTTGGCATGCAGAGCTATTATTGGAGACCCAATGGTATCTTCATCAATGCAATGTCAGGAAAGTAAAATACATGACCCTGCACCTACATTAGTTGTGGGAAATGATGGTTTACAAACACTGTTTTTTGTGGCTTCTCCATGGAAAGATACAATTACACCATTGGCTTTGCAAACTAGTTTTGTAACTGTGATGGTATCTTCTGCTATGCAACATCAGGATAGTAAATTATCTGGTTGTGTGCCATTGCTCGTTAAAGAAATCGATGGCTCTCGGACAATACTTAAATGCTCGACACTTATGGGTTCTCCTAGGAAAGATGCAATTCCAGACATGAACATGCCTTGCAGAATTCAAGAGAAGTTAGAACTATGTGTGCAAGGAATCTGAAGTGTTGCAGGCAAAGACTATGCTTGCAGTGAAGATTTTCCTGATGAATACTTGTCCCATGAATCAAGTAATAGGCAACTTGTTTCGTCATATGGAAGTAAAATTGAAGAACATTGTTCCAAGCTCAGTGAAGTGGGGTTCATTCTAAATGAAAAAGTTAAAAGTACATCCTGTAGTCAACCCTTGCCAGAAGGTTCACCTCATTTTGTTCATTCCAAAATGACATCTACCTGTCGAAAGAAATTTCGTGCAGGTTTACCTGTGATTAGAACTACAGATGATCAAAGCAAGTTGAATCCTGAAGCTAGCATCAGTGTAAGAGATTTGGCATCAGCCAATGATGTTGACTATATCCTTCTCAATGATGATGAAGATAACACTGAAAGGGATATTGTTTCAGCAACAAAGTCAGAAGTCATGCTTGAGCATCGGAATGAAGGAATTCTTGTAAATGCATACAACTCTGGTAGGATATCTGTTAGAAATCTAACAGCAGAAAAGGTTTATCAAGAAACTGTACATGATGCATCTAGAATGATAGGACAGAAGGTTGAAAGAATGGAGGTCTCCATGCATGGTAGAGAACAACTTACTGTTTTAGAGCTAGAAATCACAAAAGTATGTACAATGGGTGAAATCCATACTAAACACACTGACTTCATGAGCAGGAAAGATTTCTCTATTAGGTCAGGCTGGAAAAGTAATGCAAGTAGACATCCAACCTTTTCAGAAAATGTTTTAACTCAGGTGGGCTCTTCTCAAAGATTTCCAGCAACACAGTTGCAAGGCTTATTACCTGAAGGAAGTGATATGTCTCTAGGATATTCCATCAATTTAAGATCTGCAGGAAACACAGCTGTCACTGTGAATTTCCATCCTTCCAAGGCATATACCAGCATGGCAACTGACACTCTGGATATGAACATGATTAATGGATCAAACTTTTCTTTCAATCACATGAGAAATGAGAGAAAATCCCAATTTGTATTCGTATCAAGTTCTTCAGCTGGAACAGTCAATTCAACAAAGTTAATCCAGAACAAGGGTCCTCGCATTGCTAAGGTTGTTCATGTTCAGAGAATCAATTATGATGTTGAACTCATAGCTATTGGAGTTATGCATCCCTACAACCCCGGTATAACAGCCAGACAATATTTCCCAAAGGTATTGTACATTATGTATTTTGTTTTGGAGTTTAGGATCTATATGTAAGGATTTAGTGACTGTGAAACACTTTATTAATATGCTTTATTGGTTAAAGTCATTTAGTTTTCACAATTTAAACTTTTGTGGACATTTAACGGTTTTGAATGTTGAGCAGGGTTTAAGCTATAAAATCCAGGTGAGATTCTACAATGTTGTAATCCAACACAAATGTTCTATTATGTTTTGGAAGTTCAGTATGTTGGTCTTGTTGGACCTCTGTTTAAGGTACTACCCACTGGTACTTTATTCTCATTGAAAATATAACTTCCTTTTGGTGAGATGAATAACATATTGTGGGGTCCTTTTCTAGTTTTCATTTCAACTCTATAAACATGCAGTTCAGTTTAGGCATATGGAAATACCTTTAGAATTCCTTAAAGCCTTAATCAGTGTCCTGTAATTCTAGAGGCCTCTCCAGCCATCCCCCTATCCCATCATATGAATTTTCCAAGCTAGGCATATCTTTTTCAAAATAGCATATCATTTGCAAAAGTAGCTGAGAAAATGCAATTAGGCAGTCCACTCTAGCCCAATCGCCATCATCAGGATTGAGTCTCTTAATTAATTGGTCTCTTACAGCTTGGCATTGCCTTGGAAGTCCAAACATTGCTAATGACCAACTAAGAACTATTTGACCTATGGAAGCCTCCTCAAGACAATATTATGGGAGAAACAAGTTTCAACAATCTAAAACTTTTCAAAAACTTATTTAAAAATAAATAAATAAATAAATGAACTAAAATATATCTAAGGAAGTTGGAAAATAATTTCTATATATATTTAACATTTAGGTATGTCTAGTGGAATGGTTGGGGACATATACTCATCATAAATTGTTAATTTTAGGTGACAATGGTATGTTCTATGCTTAAGCGCAATTTACTTCAATGTTCCTTATGACCCCAGTATCAATTTCCAGTTAAGCAATCGCATTAACTAAATCACAATGATAGTAAATGCTGTTAGAACATAAACAAAATGCAGAAGACAAGCCAAGACAAGAGGACACAATATTTGGCAGATGCCAGGGAAAAACCCCAGTGTGGGGAAAACCCTTTGATCAAATTCTTCTTATTATTCTGCAATAGTTCAACAGAGAGAGAGAGTACAAAGATCAAAATAACTTGCCCAAAACAGTCCTATCAAAATCAGCGGTCAATTGCAGCTCTAAACAGAAAGTCAACGCTTGTCAAAGTGGCTCTAAAATGTCCTCCAAGCAGCTCGGTCAATAACAGTCCAATTTGGCCTTCCAAGAGGGTCAAAGCCAACCCAAAACAGTCTAGTCAAACCCAGTCAAATGATGCTGTAAAATCTGCCGTCAAACCTGAAGTCAATGCTGAAGTCAACCCTGGTCAAACAGCTCCAAATGCCTCGAAAACAGTGCCAATAAATGCAGCCTTCAAAAATTGATTTTTCTTCCCAAAAACCAAAGTCAACGAAGGTGGTTTGACCCATGGTCAACGCTGGTATGTTTCCTGCAATTCGGCCTGTAATCCGACCCTGCAATTTTGTCCTCTTGTTTTCACACGTGTGAGGTAGAGAGCTGCTCCAAGCTGTATGGACCAATAAGGAGAGGAGAGAGGGAGATGTGTGATGTGATGAGTGATGTCCAAATGAGGAGAAGATCACTCTTATTTATACAATTCATTGAGGGTGTGGAGACACATCTGTGGGCTTCATGATCCTACATTTGATTGAGGCTGACCTTGACAATTTACACATGTGTGAATAATTGTTAATTTTAGATAACAATGGTATGTTCTATGCTTAGAGCAATTTATTTCAATCTTTTTTTACTAGCCCAGTTCAATGTCCAGATTAACAATCATATTAACATTGACAGTAAATGCTGATAGAACATAAACAAATAACTAGAATACAAGGCAAGTCAAGAGGACACAATATTTGGCAGATGCCAGGGAAAAACCCAACATGGGGAAAACCCTTTGATCAAATCTTCATATTATTCTTCAAAATTTCAGCAGAGAGAGAGAGTACAATATACAAATTAGCTTCAGTCAAACAACAATCAATAGGATGCCCTAACCAGAAAGACTACGTTGGTCAAATCAATGATTTGAATTCTCCAAAATCAGGCCGATCAACTTTAGTCAATGCGGCCTTCAAAGACAGTTAAAGTCAGCCCAAAACAATCTTGAAAAACTTGGTCAAACCTGGTCAATGCACTGGTCAAATCTGTGGTCAAAGTTGCGGTCAACCCAAAACTCAAACTGCCCATAATTCTCGGATTTCGTGCCAAGAGCTATGGCCTAGAAAGATCGAAATTCTACCCAAGAAATCGAAGTCAAAACATCAAAGTTGACCCAAAGACAATGCTGGTCAACACTATGTTTTTTGCCCTAGAAACAATCTGAAAATCACAACAAGAAATTGTCCTTCCTTTCACACGTGCGAGGAGAGAGAGAGGCTCCTATGAGGCTGTACGAACCAATGAGAGGGAGAGAGAATGTGAGATGAGATGATGTCCAAATGAAGATTGACTCTCTCCTTTTTATATCCATCAATGAGGGGTGGAGAGTGGAGACACATCTTTTGGGCTTGTGAGCCTACAACACAATTTTGGCTTACCTTGATAAATGTACATGTGTGAGAGAATAAATTCAAAATATAACTTCTTTTCATCCAAACAAGATGATCTTTAGATCAATCTTGCACGTCTAGGAAAGAGGAATCCAACAAAAATATCATCTCCATCATATGAGTTGTCAAAATTGGAGTTTGGCCCTAGTTTCCAAATTTAACACTCCCTCTCAACTAGTGAGCACTCCACTCGTCAATCCATCTGTCAACCTGTGCAATCTTGTCATGCTGTACCATCATGTACAATCCTGTCATCTTGTGTCATCCTGTTGTCCTTGTACTCTACTATGCTTTGCTCTGTTGAACAATGAAGAAATAATGAAGAATATTTGATCGAGAGGGACTCACAAGACCTTGCCACTCTCCAATGACCCGAAGAGTTTAGAGGTAAAAACCTCAATTAGACTTGATCCCAGATCAAGGTGTTGGACACAACCCATCCTAGACATAGAGAGTATGACAATACATGATGCATCCATCGGTAATGCTATGGTCTCTATGCCCATTTCCCAACTCATTGGCTAGATGAGAGGTACTTCCCATGAGTCTCAGACTACATGAGTAGGATGTATGTGGGGGATAGATCAAGAGAGGGTGAACCAACTCAATATCATAATGATGGGGAAATAGCACTCCAACAAGGAAAGGCAAAACTTGCCTCGTGTTTGCGTGTAGCTCCAAGAAGCTATCCCCAAGTCTCCTGGAGCTCCCAGAGATCAAAGTCCAACTCAAGAGGGACCCTCATAAGAGGGTCTGTCCACGAGTCCAAGCTTCTCACGGAAGGTTAATAATTTGACCTTCCCTAGGGACTTAGTGAGAATATCTGCGACCTTCTCATCAATCCAAATGTGATGGAGCCTTACGAGGCCTTGCTGTATCATGTCCCGGATAAAGTGGTACCAGATATCAATATGCTTGGACTGGTCGTGGAACACGAGATTCTCTGAAAGTCGAATCCCACTTTGGTTGTCGCAGTGGATCATGGTGGTATTTAGCACATGCCCAAACAACTCACTTAAGAGCTTCCTCAACCAAACAACTTCACAACATGCCATACTTGGTGCAATGTATTCAGCCTCGGCGATGCTCAAAGCAACTGATTTTTGCTTCCTGCTCATCTAGGAGATCAAAGCATAACCTAGAGTGAAGCAACATCCAGATTTTCTTTTACGGTGCACCACACTTCTTGCCCAGTCAACTTCAGTATATCCATGGAGCCTCACATTCCCGGAAGTGTATCTCATTCCATGATTAATTGCACCCCAGAGATATCTCAAGAGATTCTTGGCAGAAATCTAGTGAATGTGATGAGGCTCGACCATATATTGACTCAACGTGTTCACTACAAAACATGTGTTCGGACATGAGTTCAATAAGAACGTTAGGGCCCCCATGAGTTGACAATACTCAAAAGGATTTCCCAAATCAGGCACAACAACACTTCCACACAACTTCTTAAAGTTGAGTTCCATCGGAGTAGTCACGGACTTGAAGTCCACCATCCCAAACCTTTCCAAAAACTTCACAATATATTTTCCTTGAGAAAGGAAAATTTACCTGGCTTTTGCCAGACCTCCAGGCCTAGGAAGTACTGCATCAGTCCTAGGTCCTTCATCTCGAATTCAAAATCCAACACCCTCTTACATTGATGAATGAGAGGGCATGCACCTGTCAAGAAGAGATCGTCCACATAGAGTACCAAGATGAGAGGCTTGTCATTATCAACCTTAAAGTAAAGGTTTGGATCAACTTCACTTCGATTAAAGCCCAGCTTCATCAAATAGCTATCAATCCTCTCATACCAAGCCCTAGGGGCTTGATTCAACCCATAAAGGGCTTACTTCAACCTGCATACATGTGTATCTCAATCTCGAACTTCGAACCCCAAAGGTTGTTCCACATAGACCTCTTCCTTGATTGAGCCATGTAAGAAGGTAGTCTTGACATACATCTGATGTAGACTCCATCCTTGCGATGCAGTAAGGACAATAATCGTACAGATGGTGGTGTAGCGAGCAACAGGTGCAAATATTTCCTCATAATCTATACCTTCCTTCTGCGAGAAGCCTCAGGAAACAAATCTGGCGTTGAACTTTTCAGCACTTCCATCGGCTCCATGCTTGATCTTGTACAACCATTTCGAAGTGGCAACATACTTGTCCTTTGGTCTAGAGACCACATCCTAGACATCATTCTTCATGATTGACTCATATTCTTCGTTGATTGCATCCTTCCAAACTTGGTGCTTCACAACTTCTTCAAACATTCTAGGCTCATATTAGACAATGGTGCTCATGGCTACTAAGCACCCTTGGTACCTATTCGGATTCTTACTTTCATGGAATGTTCCCCTTGGTGCAATATGTCTCTCAGCATCTTCAAGAGTATCTCTAAGCCACGAGGGTCTTCTCTTTGAAGAAATGGACCCTCTAGGAGGTGGATTAATGGGATCAATCGAACCTTCAACATCGGGCATCTGTTCATCCTTCAGTTCTTCCTGCTTTCCTGCATCTTATTCTTTGTCTTCCTTTGAGATGGGAAGATATTTAACTTTCCCAAGGGAAGCATCTTCGTCGAAGGTGACATCATGACATATATCCACTTCCCTTTGACCAGGAACATAGATTCTATATGCCTTCGAGGTTTCACTATAGCCCACAAATGTTCCCTTCTTTCCAGAAGCATCCAACTTGCTCCTCTTTAATTTCGGCACATGAAAATATACAAGACTGCCAAAAATTCTAAAATGAGAAACATTAGGTTTCTTACTAGTGAAGACTTCTTCAGGAGTTTTGGAGTCTCATGCTTGATGTGGGTATCTATTTTGAACATACACAATAGTGTTTGCAGCTTCTCCCCATAGGAATTTTGGTAGACCTTGGCCATGAAGCATAGCACGAGTAGCTTCCATGATGGTTCTATTCTTTCTATTGACAACTCCATTTTTTTCGGGAGTATATGCAATAGTGGTCTCCCTCTTAATTCCAGCTTCCCTACAATAATCATTGAACTCAT
This sequence comes from Pinus albicaulis, assembly GCA_034641835.2. Classification (NCBI taxonomy): domain Eukaryota; kingdom Viridiplantae; phylum Streptophyta; class Pinopsida; order Pinales; family Pinaceae; genus Pinus; species Pinus albicaulis. The sequence goes on along the minus strand of MU968359.1, from coordinate 14,134,130 downwards.
TTGACTCATATTCGGTTCCATTATTGGTCCTCACAATTTTGATCTTCTTCCTTGTTTGATTTTCAACCAAGGCCTTGAAGGTGTGGAAGCATTTGAATACTTTTTCCTTTTTCTTCAAGAAGTATATCCATGTCTTACGGGAGAAGTCATCTATAAAAGTGACATAATATAAGAATCCTCCCAAGGATGTTACAAGCAACATACCAAATAGATCAGAACGAATAAATTGTCAATAGTCTTTGTATCACTTGAGGGGAATGGTCCCCTTGTATGTTTCCTTTCAGCACAACCCTGACACACACCTTCATTATCAACTTTGAAATCGGGCATTCCTATGACCACCTTCCTTGCTTCAGGAAGAGCCTTATAATGAAGGTGAGCAAACCTTCGATGCCATAATTCAGATTGAAGAGTTGTGTTGCATGTCATGGCTCCCAACGGACTTCCTTCAGCCTGATAAAGTGTACCAACCCTGAAACCAAGAGTGAATTCTTCTTCGAAATTCCTCTTCCAAATATGTACCTTTCCATCAATGAATTCCACCTTGAATCCTTTATCTTCCATCACCGAGATAGACACCAAATTTTTCTTCAAGTTAGGTACATATAACACATCTTGTAGATGAAGGACTTGACCTTGATTTAGATGAAGAGTCACAATCTTTGTCCCTTTCACAGGATAGGTGGCATTGTCTCCAAGCACGATCGCCAAATTAGTTTCCTTTTCAATCAAATGTGAGAGGGCCTATTTGTATCCAGTGAAGTGCCTTGAGGCACCACTATCAATCAACCAGTTATCCAGGGTATCGGGAGGAGATGCAACAGAGAGGGGAAATATAAGAATAAATTCATTTTTCTTGTTATCAACAACATTAGATTCATCATAACTGGAGTGAATCCTTGACTTCTTAAATGGTTAACCATTTCCATTTCCATTTCGAGTAGAGGGTGCCTTTCGATTTCCTTTGTTGTTGAACTTGTTGTTCCTTTGATTTCAAATTCCCCTGAAGTTGTTGTTATTGTTGTAGTCATCATCTCGGGGTGAGTCCCTTTTATTGGGACACTCTCTAGTATAGTGGCCAAACTTGTTACAATTGTAACATCTACCCTTCCTTCCTTTGGATCTCGCTCTTCCTTGACCTTGATTTCTTGGACCACCATTATTCTTATTCTTTGCATGAGCGGTGAAGGCAGTAGGTTCATTTCCATTTGAAGGTTTGTCTCTCTCCATCATCCTTATCTCCTCTTGAATGCATCTCGTCAACAATTCATCAAAATTAGGAATTATGTTATTTTTGAGAATAGTAGTATTGAATACATACCATGCCCGAGGAAGTACTCCAAGAGAAATGAGTGTCAGCTCTCGATCAACTATGACCTCTCCAATAGATAAGAGATCATTCTTGATTTCGATGATCCTCATGAAGTAGGATTGGATGGACTCTCCCTTATCGATCTTGATGTCCTTCGACTTCTTCTTCAAAAAGAGAATTTGATTTGTGGTGCTAGCCTTGAACATGTCAACCAACTTGTCATACATCTCCTTAGATGTGGCCAGCTCGGAGATATAAGAAACCAAGTGCTTGTGAATTGAGTCCCTGATGATCTTCTTCACTTTGTTTTCCCCTTTCTTGTACTTTGTTTTAGTGGCAACCAATGCATTTGATGGAGGCTCAATAATATTTCCCTGCACATAGTCCATAACATATTGTTCCTTTAAAGTCAAGTCAAAGGACATTTTCCAAGCATGATAATCAAACTTATCATTGAGCTTGTCATCAGATTTGAAGTATGATGAGGAAGACATTGACCCTTGTCCTTGTCCAAGAGATTTCAGTGATTGATCTTCCCACTCTTGCTTGGGATTTCTATTTACCTGAGCTTTTATACCATGTTAATCTTAGATAACAATGGTATGTTCTATGCTTAGAGCAATTTACTTCAATATTTTCTTATTAGCCGATTTCAATTTCCATATTAGCAATCATATTAACAATGACAATAAATGTTGATAGAAAATAAACAAATAACTAGAAGACAAGAGGACACAATATTTGGTGGATGCTATGGAAAAACCCCAATGTGGGGAAAACCCTTTGATCAAATCTTGTTATTATTCTTCAAACGTTCAGCAGAGAGAGATAGAGTACAATATACAAAAAAGCTTCAGTCAAACAACAGTCGACATGATGCCCTAACTAGAAAGTAAACATTGGTCAAATAAATGATTTGACTTCTCCAAAATTATCTCGGTCAACTTCAGTCAATGAGACCTTCAAAGACAGTCAAAGTTAGCCCAAAATAGTCCTGAAAAAACTCAGTCAAACCTAGTCAACGCACTGATCAACTCTGTGGTAAAATTTGCAGTCAACCCAAAAGTCAAACTGCCTAGAATTCTTGGATTTCGTGCCAAGAGCTGCGACCTAGCAAGATCAAAATTTTGCCCAAGAAATCGAAGTCAAAAAATCAAAGTTGACCCAAAGTCAATGCTCTATTTTCTGCCCTAGAAACAACTCGAAAATCACAGCAAGAAATTGTCCTTCCTTTCACACGTGTGAGGAGAGAGAGATGATCCTATTAGGTTGTATGAACCAAATGAGAGGGAGAGAGAATGTGAGATGAGATGATGTCCAAATGAGGATTGAATCACTCCTTTTTATATCCATCAGTGAGGGGTGGAGACACACCTTTTGGGGCTTGTGAGCCTACATTACTATTCTGGCTGACCTTGAAAAATGTGCGTGTGAGAGAATATATTCAAAATCCAACTTCTGTTCATCCAAACAATATGATCTTTAGATTAATCTTGCACCTCTCGAAAAGAGGAATCCAACAAAAATATCATCTCCATCATATGAGTTGTCCAAAGTGGAGTTTGGCCCTAGTTTCCAAATTTCACAATAATAAATTTGAAATCATAATTCTACTTGACCGAACAAGATGATTTTTAGATCAGTCTTGCACCTCTCGAAAAGAGGAATCCAATAAAAATATAATCTCCATCATATGAACTGTCCAAGGTGGAGTTTGGCCCTAGTTTCCAATTTTAACACTCCTCTCAACTAGGGAGAAGTCCACCTGCCAATCCATTTTCCAACTTGTACCATCTTTGTCATCCCTGCTCTGCTTTGCTGAACCATGAAGAAATAATTAATAAGAATTGATCGAGAGTGAGTCACAAGACCTTGCCACTCTCCACTAACACAAGTCAGTCTAGAGGTAGAGCCTCAAATGATCCCAGATGAATATGTTTGAACACCATGCATCCTATCATAGAGAGTACGACAATACACGATGCATCCATTGGTAGAGCTATGGTCTCTATCCTCATTTCCCAACTCATTGGCCAGATGAGAGTTACTTCCCATGAGTCCCAGACTACATGGGTAGGATGTTTGTTGGGACATCAACATGAGAAGGTGAACCACTCATCCTGTTCATATGCCACAGGAGAAGGTGAACCACTCATCCTATGCATAAATCAATTGTAGGGGAAGGTGAACCACTCACCCTACACACATGCCAACCATCATGGGGTATCATAGGGGGAGGTGAACCAATCACCATGTACACATCACACCACTAGGGGAAGGTGAACTACTCACCGTATGGTCACTCATAGCTCCAAGAAGTACCCCAATTCCACAAGAGCTCCCAGAGCTCAATGTCTAACTCGTGTGGGACCCTCATAGGAAGGTCTTTCCATGAATCCAAGAATATCACAGAAGGTTAATAATTTGACCTTCCCCAGGGGCTTCGTGAGAATATTTGCGACCTTCTCATCAATTCTGATGTGATGGAGCCGTATTTCTCCCTGTTGTACCATATCCCGGATAAAGTGGTACCTAATAACAATATGCTTGGAGCTGTCATGGAACACAAGATTCTATGAAAGATGAATCCCACTTTGGTTGTTGCAGTAGATCACGGTGGTATCCAACACATGCTCAAATAACTCACTAAAGAGCTTCCTCAACCAACAAACTTCACAATAGGCCATACTAGCAATAATGTATTCGTCTCCGACGGTGCTTAAAGCAACCAATTTCTTCTTCCTTCTCATCCAAGATATCGAAGTAGAACCTAGTGAGAAGAAACAACCAGATGCGCTCTTACAATCCACCACATTTCCAACCCAGTCAGCATCAGTATATCCATGGAGCCTCAAATTCCTGGCAGTGTATCTCAGCCCATGGTTGATTGTGCCCCAGAGATATCTCAAGAGATTCTTGGCAGCAATCCAATGTATGTGATGAGGCTCAACCATAACTTGACTCAATGTATTCATTGCAAAGCATATGTCCGGACGAGAGTTCATCAAGAAGATTAGGGCTCCCAAGAGTTGTCGATACTCGGAAGGATTTCCCAAATTGGGCCTAGCAGGACTTCTGCATAGCTTCTTGAAGTTGAGTTCCATCAAAGGAGTCACAAACTTGCAGTCCACCATCCCAAATCTTTCTTGTAGCTTCAAAATGTATTTTCCTTGAGAAAGGAAAATCTCTCTTGACTTTTTCCAGACCTCCAAGCCTAGGAAGTAGTGCATCAACCCTAGGTACTTCATCTCGAAATCAAAATCCAACTCTCTCTTGCATTGATGAATGAGAGGGTTTGCTACTGTTAGAAAGAGATCGTCTACATAGAGTACCAAAATGAGAGCCCTGTCATTTTCAACCTTAAAGTAAAGGATCGAGTCTGCTTCACTTCTTGTAAAATCCAACTTCATAAGATAGCCGCTGATCCTCTCATACCAAGCCCTGGGGGCTTGCTTCAACCCATATAGGGCTTTCTTCAACCTGCATACACGTGACTCTCAATCCAGAACTTCAAACCCCATAGGTTTCTCTACATATACATCCTTCTTAAGCGAGCCATGCAAGAAAGCAATTTTGACATCCATTTGGTGTAGGCTTCAACCTTGAGAGGCAGCAAGGGCGATGATAGATCAGATAGTGGTGTATTGGGCAACTGGTGAAAATATCTCATCATATTCCACACCTTCCTTTTGAGAGAAGCCTCGAGTAATGAACTTGGCCTTGAACTTTTCAACACTCCCATCAACTCCATGTTAGATTTTGTAAAGCCATTTAGAAGTAACCACAGACTTGTCCTTGGGTCTAGGAACCACATCTTATACATCATTCTTCATGATCGACTCATACTCTTCATTCATTGTATCCTTCCAAACTTGGTGCTTCACAACTTCTTTGAATGTACAAGGCTTAGATTGAACAATGGTGCTCATGGCAGCTAAGTACCCTTGGTACCTGTTCAACTTCTTACTTTCACGAAATTTCCCCCTCGGTGCAACGTGTCTCTCGACATATTTGAGAGTGTCTTTGAGCCATGAGGGTCTCCTTTTTTAGGAAGAGGGCTCACCGGAGGTGGATCAATGGGATCCATCAGACCTTCATCATTGAGCATCTGTTCATCTGTTGGTTTTTGCTGCTTTCCTGCATATTCATCTTTGTCCTTCCTTGGAATATGAAGATCTATAACCTTTCCAATGGCAGCATCTTCATCGAAGGTGACTTCATGGCTTATTTCCACTTCCCTTTGACTCGACGCTAGATTCTATATTTTTTGAAATTTTACTGTAGTCCACAAATGTTCCTTTCTTCCTAGATGCATCCAACTTTCTTCTCTTTTCTTTTGACACATGAAAATACACGAGACTACCAAAAATTAAAAAGTTAGAAACATTAGGTTTCTTACCAGTGAAAACTTCTTCGGGAGTCTTGGAGTCTAATATTTGATGTGGGAATCTATTTTGAACGTACACGACAATGTTGGAAGCTTCTCCCCATAAAAACTTCGGTAGGACTTGGCCATGAAGCATGGAACGAGTTGCTTCAATGATGGTTCGATTCTTCCTTTCAGAAACTCCATTTTTCTCAGGAGTATATGCAGTAGTGGTATCCCTCTTAATGTCAGCGTCTCTACAATAGTAATTGAACTCATTTGACTCATATTCAGTTCCATCATTAGTCCTCAATATTTTGATCTTCTTGCCTGTTTGATTCTCAACCAAGGCTTTGAAAGAGCAGAACCATTTGAACACTTCATCCCTCTTCTTCAAGAAGTAGATCAAAGTTTTGCGAAGAATTCCTACACAAAAATAGCATAGTATGAATATCCTCCTAAAGATGTTACGGGAAACATACCAGACAAATCAGAATGGATCAATTGTAGAACGTCGGTAGTCTTACTTTCACTGGAGGGGAATGGTCCCCTTGTATGTTTTCCTTCAGCACAACCCTGACAAACACCTTCATGTTCTACTTTGAATTCGGGCATACCTGTGACCATCTTCCTTGCATCAGGTAGAGCTTTATAATGAAGGTGAGCAAACCTCCAGTGCCATAATTTAGATTTAAGAGAAGTGTCGCAAGTCATAGCTCCCAAGGGACTTCCTCCAACCTGATAAAGACCTTCAAAGCTAAATCCAAGTGTAAAAGAATATTTGAAGTTTCTTTTCCAAATGCGTACCTTTCCATCAATGAATGCTACATTGAAGCTGTTGTTTTCCATCACATAAATAGATACCAAGTTATTTTTCAAGTCAGGTACATATAATACATCATGTAGATGAAGGATTTGACCCTTATTCAAATGAAGAGTAACAATTCCTATCCCTTTCATGGGGTAGGTGGCATTGTCTCCAAGTATGATCTCCAAGTTAGTCTCTTTTTCTATCAAATTTGAGAGGGCCTCTTTATACCCAGTGAAGTGCCTTGAGGCACCACTATTAATCAACCAATTATCCAACTTATCTAGAGGAGAGGCAATAGTGAGGGTAGAAATAAGATAAATTCTCTTTTCTTATCTACAACATTTGTTTCCTCATACTTGGAGTTTATCAATCTCTTGGGAGGTCGACCATTTGCATGTGCAACAAGAGCATTTCTCTTTCCTTTTTTGTTGAACCTGTTATTCCTTTGATTTTTGCTGCCCTTAAAATTGTTTTGGTTGTTTTTGTTATCATCATCCCGTGGTGTATCCCTTTTATTAGGACACTCTCTAGCATAGTGGCCAAACCTGTTACAATCGAGGCATCTTCCCTTTCTTCCTTCTTTGAATCCCTGCCTTCCTTGACCTTGTTTCTTTGGACCAAAATTGTTCTTCCTTTTAGAATGAGTTGAGAATGCAATGGGATCATTCATAGTTGAAGATATGTCTCTCTCCATCATCGTTGTCTCTTCTTGAGTGCATATAATCAACAATTCATCAAAACTTGGAATCCATTCATTATTGAGGATAGTGGTATTAAACACATCCCATGATCGGGGAAGACCTCCAAGGGAAATAGGAGTGAGATCTTGGTCAGCAATAACTTCTCCAATAGATAGAAGATCATTTTTTATTTGGGTAATCCTCATGAAGTAGGATTGGATGGATTCCCCTCTATCCATCTTTACATCCTTCATCTTATTCTTGAGAAAGAGGATTTGATTTGCATTGTTAGCTTTGAACATGCTCACCAACTTGTCATGCATCTCCTTAGATGTGCCCAGCTTAGAAAGTTTTAGAAACTAAATGTTTTTTAATGGAATCCCTGATGATATTCTTAGCTTTGACCTTACCTTTTTTGTACTTTGACTTAGTGGCAACCGATGCATTTGAAGGAGGCTCAACAATCTTTCCCTGCACATAGTCCATGGCATATTTTTCTTCCAAAGTCAAGTCTAGAGGCATCTTCCTTGTCCCAAAGATCTTAGTGATTTTTTTTCTCACCCTTTCTTCGGCTTTGTATTCACCTGGGATCTGATACCATGTTAATTTTAGGTAAAAATGGTATTTTATAAATGCTTAAGCACAATTTACTTCAATGTTCCTTATGAGCCCAATATCAATTTCCAGTTAAGCAATCACAATGATAGTAAATGCTGATATAACATAAACAAAATGCAGAAGACAAGCCAAGATAAGAGGACACAATATTTGGCAGATGCCAGGGAAAACCCCAATGTGGGGAAAAGCCTTTGATCAAATTCTTCTTATTATTCTTCAATAGTTCAATAGAGAGAGAGAGTACAAAGATCAAAATAACTTTCCCAAAACAATCCTGTCAAAATTAACAGTCAACTGCAGCCCTAACCAAAAATTCAATGCTAGTCAAAGTGGCTCTAAATTATCCTCCAATCAGCTCAGTCAACAACAGTCCAATTCGATCTTCCAAGAGGGTCAAATTCAACCCAAAACAGTCTAGTCAAACCTAGTCAAATGCCGCTGTAAAATATGCGATCAAACTTGAAGTCAACCCTAGTCAAACAAATCCAAATGCCTAGAAAAAAATGCCAATAAATGCGGCCTTCAAAAATTGAATTTTCTTCCCAAAAACTGAAGTCAACGGAGGTGGTTTGACCCCTGGTCAATGTTGGTCTATTTCCTGCAATTTGACCTGCAATCTGACCCTGTATTTTTTTCCTCCTGTTTTCACACGTGTGAGGTAGAGAGATCCTCCAAACTATACGAACCAATAAGGAGAGGAGAGAGATAGATGTGTGATGTGATGAGTGATGTCCAAATGAGGAGGTGGTCACTCTTATTTATACAATTCTTGAGGGTGTGAAGACACATTTGTTGGGCTTCATGAGCCTACATTTCACTGAGGCCAAGCTTGACAATTTATACGTGTGAATAATAAATTCAAAATCACACTTCTACTTGACCAAGCAAGATGATCTTTAGATCAATATTGCACCTCTTGAAAAGAGGAATCCAATAAAAATATAATCTCCATCATATGAGTTGTCCAAGATGGATTTTAGCCCTAATTGCCAATTTTAACATAAATCCTCCTAATCAAGTCAATTTTCCTCATATTGATGATCATGGGGTTGAAAAAACTATACAAGTCATCCAAAAATATGTTGATATTTTCCCTTCATAATTAAGCTTGCAACTCTGAACACCTTTGTGTTGTTCATGATAAAATGAATAACATTTTTTGCCTCCATCAATTCAGTTTCCTTAATAAAATGCCAACAATAAATAAGGCATGCTTCTCCACTCTATTGTGATAGACAACCCTGAAAAGCATTGCCCCTTTGGGGCATATTCAGTTACAATAATTGATTATCAGTCCCTCTAATCTTTCTATCCATTTGAAATAAAGAGAAGACACAACTTCAAAGATCATTGACAAATTATGGATTTCAAATGTCCCTTACTTTTTGAATGGGAGGGCCTTGCTTTGAATTTTGTAACAAAGTGTACACATGAAAGTATTTTAATGGCTATTATCATATGGATGCCACAAATCTTGAATCAACTCTAATGGGAGCTCAACATGTTCTGTTTCATTTGTTGAAGGTGTAGTAACTCTTTGATGCGGTAACTCTGGGTTGTCTTTTAAATTTAAAAGGGGGGCTATTTTTTAACACTTAAACCTTCTCCTTCCTTCCCAAGTTCTTCATGACATATTGATGCTAGTTTTTTCGATGGACCCTTTGTATTCTTTTTTATGATCATGGCAAGTTGATGATACTAGATATGCTAGGGATGAGGGGGTGTGACCAAATACATATCCTTTTGGCTATAGGTTTAGATACAACTAGGATTTGTTGTACGACTAGGTTGTGCCTAATATAGATTCCCAACTATATCTAAACAAAAATTTAAAAAGGAACAAGAAAAGAAAAAACTAACCCTTTTTATAAAGTTGTAATACGCTGAAGTTATAAAATTGATAAAACACCCACAAAACAAACACAATTGAAACAAACTTGAAAATGATCGTCCACAAGTCTATAACAACAAACAAGTTCTTATGGTTGGAATGAAAGTTGTTGTGATGCACAATAATCATCAAATTCACCCAACTCCATGAATACATTACAATAACAACCAAGTGCTTCATTTCAACTCTCACATAAGAAATATGCTCTAAAAAACCTTGGGAAATTTCCAGATTCATTTTTTTTAAAATAATTCACCCACAAACTTTCACATTTGTCAAATAATGTGCTAATTTGTAAGGTGAACGTTGTTTAGTTTTTTATTTTATTTTATTTTTTATCTTTTTATTTAAATAAAAAATTCCGGGTGATATGGCTTGGGAACCATATTTCCCTTATCTCATATGTACCTTAGCACATTAATTCCATACTCAAATATAGATATGCCATATTTTAATTTGAATGTGTATCAAGCCTAATTAAATCTACAAGTCTGGTCCATATTCAACTCATGTTCATATCCAACATCGTATACAACATCAATTGGCCCCCCTTGAATACCTTCCTTTAATATCACTTTCTGTAAGGTCAAGCATACACTCAAACTGAGTTTTTCATATGTTCATCAAGCATTACCAAGGGACTAGGAGACCTAGTGCTCTCCTAGCTATGTGAAGAAAGTTTTGGTGTAGCCAAAAAATCTAATACAACCTAAGGCAGTGGACATATTCATTACATTAGGCATTGTTCTAGTGAGGCCAATTCCAACTATTCAACATAGTCAGTTCAAATCGTTTACTAGGTGGATTCAACATGCTTAGGAAAAATATGCTTTCATGTTTCACTATTTCAAAGTTGATGCTAGCTCCAATATATGGGGTTCAATATATATCACAATTTTAAAATTTGGAACTAGGTTTTGAACCAACCCACCTATCTAATTGGGTTTCAAACCGGAACATGATTGAATTGGATTGAATTCAATTCAAAGAATTAGATTTGAAAAAAATACAAAAATAATTAATTTTTAATTGAAATTTTTTTGTTAAGATTTCAAACCATGATTCCAAATCATTAGGGACAAAATATGAAAAGTTTGCAACTTTACTCATTTATATACTATGTAAAGGTGAATATATCAAAATGTCATCGAGTGTAATACTCATCAGTGATAAAATAAAAAATCAATCAGACTCTAAATGGCCTCTAGAGTCCAAAAACAATGCTACAAGCTACTAGGCCACTGGCCTACTACAAATCATTTATCAACATGATACACTCATAAAATTTATCGTTCATACAACACATCTAGAAATGGGATCATCAACACTACAAATCATTTATCAACATGATACACCCATCAAACTCATCATTGATTCACCACAACTAGAAATCGAATCATCAACAAGACGTACATAAAAATCATCTAGCTCATGTTGACTGTGTAGCTTCGGAAGGTCTTCTACATTGGTTTGGTGTCCTAGCATGTAGAAGATATTTGATTCCCTCTTCAGGTGTTTGCTTCGTAAAATAAGCGATTTTATGATTGAAGAGTGTACTAATTAATTTAATTCATTATTGTAATGAATTTAATGCCATTTTTTAGGTGCTTGAGCATATTAAACATGTGAAGGTTTCTTCCTTGTTCTAAAACAATTGTGTTATGCATCTATTGGATGGTTGTTTGTGCCAGCGAAGCCAATGAAACCTATAAGAATTTACAAAGTTTTATAATTTAATTAAGTTTTAGAATTAGAATTTATAAAGTTTCAAGGTATAATTCTTTTAAGGGTGCTATATCAATGGAAGAGCACCTACTTTACAAGTAGTTGGTTGGTGGTTAAATTCTATCGTACCCTAATATTCACAGGGAATGCCTCGAAATTTCCATATACACATATACACATACTATCAGACCAGTGAATTTAATTTATTTTTTATTTTTTCATTTCCAACTTCGTTGGTATTGCGACACCGGTATAACTGTTCAGTACCTATTTATGTCGCAATTTCCATGCCACAACGCCACAATTTCCATGCATAAACATCGCACTTTCTACGCTCGTACGTCACAATTTCCATGTCTAAACATTTCAAGTTCTATGCCTAAACATCGCAATTTCCATGCCAAAACGTTGCAATTTCCACGCCTTATCATCGCAATTTCCACACAATACTGCGCAATTTCCACACCTTACCGTCATAGTTTCCACGCATACACGTTGCAATTTCCATGCCAGTTTTTATGACACAAACAAGTTGTCTTCAAATGAGATTAAGCGATGATTTTCATCGAAATGCCGACCCCACGAATTGTGACGATGATTTATGTCACACTTTCGACGATTAAGTATACGTCGAAAATATGACTGTAAAATGTTCAACATTTCGCAGGATCTCTTTTTCGTTGTTATAGCTATGAATGATCATCACAAGAAAGATTACGAGTCATCGAAAATTGGCTCAATATGTAGTAGTGTTGATGTTTCAAACTCAGAATTCATTTCATTAGTAAACCATTAGACTAGGGAGTTTTTGTTGCTTCCAAATATTATGTCATAAACATATACAACTACAATCAAGAGTTCTTCATCATTTGATTTTATGTGCAAGTTGTTCCTCTCTTGAAGCCTTGTTTATGAATATATTTGTCCAAACGAGAGTACCATGCTCATGGTGCTTGTATAAGACCATAGAGTTCCTTCTTTAACATGTAAACTTCATTAGGATTATCTAATAATTGGAAGCCTTCGAGTTGTTCTATATATAATTATTCAATATCTCTATTAAGGAAGATAGACTTCACATCCATTTAATATAATTTGAAGTCTTTGTGATAGGAAAATGATATAAACGTTTTTATTACTTCTAGTCTTGCCACTGGAGAAAAAGTTTCTTCAGAGTATGAACCTTCTACATATGCATAGCCCTTGCATACTAACCTTGACTTATTTCTAATTATTTTTCCTTGTTCATTTAGTTTTTTTTTAGGATCCACTTTGTGCCTATGATGTTTTTGTTTGCTGGTCTTTGTATGATCTCCCAAGTCTCATTATTTTCTATTTTCTCCAATTCTTCATTCATTGCATCTATCCAATGTTCATCTTTCCTTACTTCAGAAAAAGTCTTCAGTTCAATCATGGGAAAAATGGTAATATGAGCTTCATCTGATGTATTAGCAAGTTATCTTCTTGTTTGGACCCCTGCATTATTGTTACCAATGATTTGATTTTTAGGATGGTTTTTTTGTACATACCTTGAAGGTGCTTTGGAATGGGTCTCTGCTTCCTCAACTTCTTCAAATTGTTCTTCCTCTTCTTGTTAGGTCCCTATATTACTAGTTTGGTCCTTTATTGTTATTACTGTAGCCCCCTTATTGTTGTTGTTGTACCCCTGTAACCCCAATATTGTTATTATTGTGCCCTTACATTGTTATTGTTAGGTCGACTAGGATTATATTGTGGGCCCATGGACTCCTATATATAGAAGGAGGTTTTGGTCATTTGTATCATCCAAGAATTATTCATTTATGTAATGTATTGGAGTTTTCCCCCTCGAAGTGGCTGATTTTTAAGGCGTTGATCTCTCTTTTCTTCTATTTTTGGAGCAGGTTTCATAACATTTGGTATCTAAGCTTTAGATTCTAGGGTTTCACTGCTCCCAATAGGTCATCGTGGAATTTTTGCAATAACGTTTTTTCTATGAAGGTTCAAAAGCTGAAATTTGTACAGCACGAAGCCGAAATCCTGAGGAACCTTCTGTAAACATTTCAGATCTTGGTTTGCAATATTTTCCGAGATATGATCTGGGGAAGTTAGGTTTTTTTAGGCTCCCGAATTTCAACTAAAACAGGTCATCGTGGATTTTTCGCTATAAATTTTTGTATACGAAGTTACAGACGCTAAAATTTTTAGAGTATGAAGCCAAAATCTTGAGGAACCTCCTGTAAAAATTTCAGATCTTGGTTCACAATATTTTTGGAGATATGATCTGCGGAAGTTAGGATTGTTTCAGGCTCCCGAATTTCATCTCAAAGAGGTGACCGTGGGGAAAACATCATAACTCTTTCTATGAGCATCAGATTAGGATTATGTAAAAAGTGGCCACAAGTACACGGACTATAGTTTTCGGAATATCAAATTCATAGCTGAAGGAGGAAACACTGACACGTGGCAAGTCGTACAAGTTTGCTCTACTGAACCAATCCGTAATAAGGTCATCGTAGGAGATTGGGCATAACTTTGCCTTGAAGAATCCAAATCAGGTTAGACCTGTGGCATTCGAAAGAAGATTTAGAGGGCTACTTCAGGGCTGAATTTCAGATATTGAAGACCCGAAATCACATAGATAATTCAGTTTCAATATCTAGCTCCTCAAAAACAAGAAAAATGTGTGTATTTTTTTCGAATTACATAAGTCTTGTTTGAAAAAAATTAGTTTGAATTTATTCCAAGGGCATATTGAAGAATAGATATCAGTATTGGGTTCTAAAATTTCCCCTAAAAAGAATTCAACACCCATTAAGCCTTCAGAAGGCTCTACTATGACTCATGAAGACGAAGAATGTTGGGAAAAATACTGAGAGGGGGGGGTGAATCAGTATTTTAGGTCATTGGAAAAGGCATTCAAGTTGGCAAGAAAAATTGCATGTAAAATTATGGCAACAAGGAAGCCTACCACTCACATATATAAAGATGGAAGTGTTGCTACTCCAAGACTTCCACAACCTACAAGGTTGACACCACAAAAATTGGAAGAAAAAAGAGCAAAAGGACTTTGCTACAGTTGTGATAGAAAATACACTAAAGGTCATAAGTGTGCTGAGAAGAAATTATTTTACATAGATTGTGAAGAGGGAGAAAAAAATGAACAAGAATCTTCAAAAGAAGAGGATATACACTAGGAACCAACCCTAGAAGAGGAAAAACTGAGTCCGAACATATTGTGTAATGCATTGGCAAGAATTACCACTCCTCAAACTCTCAATATAGAAGGACATATCAAGAAGAAAAATGTAATAGTGTTGATTGATTCGGGTAGTACCCATAATTTTATTCATTGTAAGGTAGCCAAGGAATTGAATTGTGTCCTATTCCCAACACCAAAATGTCAAGTGATGGTGGCAAATAGAGGAACTATAAATTGCTCTGGAAAATACCATAATATCAAGCTAACCATGGGGGAATATGTATTGAATAGTCCAATGCTTTCCATTCCCATGGGAGGTGTTGATGTTGTACTAGGAGTACAGTGGTTAGAATCATTAGGGATGGTAGCTTTTAATTTTCAAGAACTTTTCTTGAAATTTTTTTTAGAAGGAAAGGAAGTCGAATTACGAGGTATCGTAGGGAAGTTGGGAAAGATAAGAAGCTCTAATTTCATGACAAAGCTCCTGAAGAAAGAACAATGAGGCGTAATTTCACAATTATGCTCACTAGAATTTCCAACATCAAAATCATCTATTTCTGCATATCTCGAAAAAGTCTTGGAAAATCATTCCAAGGAGTTTGAAACTCCCAAAGGACTCCCACCTATTTGTGATCATGATCATGCTATTCATTTGATTCCAGGAAGTGTTCCTCCAAACATCAGGCTTTATAGATATCCTTACATTTCAAGGTAAAAACTGATCATGATAGTCTTAAATACTTTTTGGAATAAATACTATCTTCAAAAGAGAAGAAAAAATGGGTCACAAAGATGTTAGGGTATGAATTTGAAATCATCTACAAAAAATGGAAGCTAAATTTTGTTGCATATGCACTCTCAAGAAAGAATTAGGATGTTGAAGCATTACTTTGTGTCATTTCTATTATCCAACCAGATTGGATAACCGAAGCAAGGGAGGAATGGAAGAATGAAGAAGAAGTATGGAAGAATGACGAAGAAGTACATTTGATACATTTAGTTGGAAAATGATTCCTTATGGTACAAATATCGCTTATATATTTGTAAGAATTCCCAACTAAAACAAAATATTCTTTTGGAATTGCACACCTCTCCCTTAGGAGGACACTCAGAATTTTTAAAAACTTACCACAGGGTGACGAAATTTTTTTTTGGGATGGTCTTAAATATGATATTCAAAATTTTGTGGTGGAATGTTTGGTTTTCCAGCAAAATAAAGTTGAGACAATTGAGATCTTGAGTCTGCTACAACCTTTATCCATTCCAAATCAACGTTGGGAGGAGTTTCCAATGTATTTTATCACAGGTTTACGTAATTCCGAAGGAAAGAGTGTCATTATGGTGGTAGTTGATAGAATTAACAAGTATGCACACTTTTTTGCATTATCTCATACATTTAAAGCAAGTACAATTGCTACTTCATTTATGGAAACAATTCAAAAGCTACATGGAAACCCAAAGATTACTGTAAGTGATAAAGATCGAATTTCGCTGGAAATTTTTGGACTGAATTATTTTCTTCTTTGGGTACTCAACTAGGTCATAGCTCATTTTATCATCCTCAATCTAATGGGGAAACTAAGATAGTGAATAAATTTTTGGAAGGATATCTTCGTTTCTTTATATCTGATAAACAAACACAATGGGTAAATTGGTTACCTCTGGTTGAAGGGTAGTATAACACTTCCTTCCACACTAAAACAAAAATGACCCCATTTATGGCACTTTATGGATATCATCTGTCATCCAACACATCATATTTAAGATAAAATTCTAAGTTTCAAGCAGCGGAATATCACATCGAGCATCAACAACAAGTTCTCCAACTCTTAAAGGATAACCTAAATTCGGCACATAATCGAATGAAACAACAGGTAGACCAACATTGCAGAGACAGAAGTTTTGATGTAGGTGACTCGGTATTTTTATGGCTACAACCATACAAAAAAATTTCCCTCAAGAAAGCTAATAAGGATAACAAATTATTGCCAAAGTACCATGGTCCTTACCTAGTGTTGCAAAATATTGGTACTATGGCATACAAATTGGAGCTTCCCGCATCTTCCCGTGTGCACTTATTTTTCCATGTTTCATGCTTAAAGAAGGTTATAGGAGACAAACCTCTGGTTCAAACAAAATTTCTAGAACTTATGAGGAAGGAAAATTCATATTGGAACCAAAAGAATTCATGGAAACAAGAACTTGACAGCTACAAAATCGATCAATTTCAGAGTATCTAATCAAGTGGAAGAACTAACACACTGATGATTCCACATGGGATGATGAGAATTTTATACAGAAGCATCCATAACTACTCAAGCATTGAGAACAACACTTTTCTAGAGGAGAGGGGCATGTTAAGGCCCTATATTACTAGTGTAGTCCCTTATTCTTGTTAGTGTGGCCCCTTTATTGTTATTTTTGTACCCTTGTAGTCTCCATATTGTTATTATTGTGCCCCATAATAGACCACTCTATTATAGGCATATAGAGAGGTCTATTATATAGGAATATTAAGAATAATACTTTCAAGAATAGATACTTAATTATTTTTTATGATAATAAGTTCATGAAGTTTCCCGGGAAGCTACAGATGCACTTTTTAGGCCCATACATCGTCAGGAATATTTTGGATGGTGGCGCAGTTCAGCTTGCGAAGCTTAATGGTGAGTTGTTTCCTAGATGTCTCAATGGAATCAGGTTAAAAATATATAGGGACGACTCTGTCCCTGAGGCTTCATATTGAATATATGGTTGGAGAAGAGTCTTATTGCTACACGCAGTTGAAGGAGATCATGGGACTATAAACCAATCTTATGAGGGGAGGCTTCGTCAAAGATGTATTGTTGCATGGTATGCAGGAATATGGTGCAGCTGGAGGGAACCACACCACAAGAAGATGGACTGTGACATAAAGGGGGGTCTGACAAAGTTCATCCAAAATATGATCGTTGGAGCAGGAAAATTTGATTTGACAAGGACTTTTCCGTTAAAAGGAGTGGGAGGGATGAATTTAATGATCATATCTAGGAAAATCTGCCACCAAATGTGCATTTAAGTGGTGAATCTGAAGGGGATCGTAGAGTTTTAATTTCAAATTTGCTATAAATATGGCGCCCCACTCCACATTCGAACACTTTATGCTCTAATACTTACACTTGTGATTTTTCGCCTGCGAGAGAGCCAAGTGTTTCGTTGCATGTAGGATTATAGCTTTGTTGCGCTTAAAGATACATTGATCAAGGCAAGGTTGGGACACATGATGACTACTTCGCTACCAAAAAATGTAACAAGGCCAAGGTCGCCCAAGAAAGAGACCATTGAAGGATAAGCACAACTAAAGAAGCTAAAGAAGCTCGTAGTTCGAACATCACCGAGGAATAAAACTCCCAAATATCAATAGATTAAGGCAACGCAGGACCGACAAAAGCAGTTATTCGAGGCCGGGGAATCTAAAGAAGAAGAATTTATTCCCGAAATATTTAAAGACATCGACGAAAATTACGCGGAACCTGTCTCCAAGTTGCCACCATATCTACCGTTGCAAAGCCCACAAAGGACCCAAACATAGTTAAATATAATATATTTACACCGCTTCTCCCTCAAGAAGTGTCGGTTGAGGGAGATATATTGGTAAAGGTACCCCTTGCGCATGGAATAATGGGAATTCAATGATCGCACAAAATATATTCAGTTTGATCCACGCAATTACCTGCACTCGATTTATTATTAATATGATGGATTGAAAAGAGTAGAGCCACTTAGGTGGGGGGTAGGACTTCAACACATAGGACTATTGAACATGCTCTATGTTTCGCAATTTGGGCACAATATGTGTGCACCAGTTGTTGACCCTTGTGCATGATGATTGTCTTCAGCGAGGGGATATAGTCCCCATTGATGAGATGTTAATTTGGAGGGTAATTGTGGTTCCGTGTTAGGGATTGGACCACGCCGACGCGTTTGTAAAAAAATATCAGGACAAGAAGCTGGTCGATGATATGAAGCAAAAATTTGGCATAAAAATGGATCCTCGGGGTATTATATTAACTCCATAAAGGATAAGACAGTGTGCTTTGCTGCACATATTATGGCAGGAAAGATCATGAGGAAGTGCCGTGCAGAGGAAGTATCAACACCAGTAGTATCTTTGGTTGCACAGTGTAGCAAAGGAGTCTACTTCAACTGGGATGGGTATTTAAGCAAAGATATTTTGGATTATTGTAGAGAAGCTCAAGAGGAAGGAAAGAAATTTCACTACGTGTGGTTATCTCTTTTGATTGCACTAATGGCATGGAAAGAACCATGTGAGTCACAGTTCCCCAATGTGGACTTGGACATCTGCGAGGCTGCACGGTACGCCTCGCTTTGGCACTCAAAGGAACCAACACGCGCAATGGAGAAAATTTGTTCTAGGTAGGTTTTGAGATGAGTCTACACATGATGATTAGTCAAAATCCAAGAATATCACCAAGTATTTTTCAAGAATATTTCCTAATTGCTAATTTTAAGGTAGATTTTCACCATGTACATATCTGCACAAAGAAGGACCTTGCCGAAGTATGGTACAAGCTTTTGTACTTAGTGACCAAGGATGACATCACCCACATTGTCATTCAGTGGCCGAGTGACTGGTTAACTCCATCCATGGAAGGGGCAGAGACATAGCAAGTAGGCAATAGTGGCATGAAGGAAGTTACCTCAAGTACGCAAACTAGCAAGAAAGATACTAGGAAGCAACCCAAGAAAGTCACTTTTGCGACCGATAAGGAAGGTGATAAAGAGGTAGAACCCAAGACGAAGAAAGATGATTAGGATATCGGTAGAGGCGATGATAAGGGTGGCACCAAAAAATTTGTAGATCCAGCAGGACCTACCTCCCCTTACATCCTCAAGAGAATACAAAAACTTGGTACAGGAAGTGCGTGGAAAAAGATAAAATCAGATAAGTCCACTGGAGTAGAGTCGATGCTCCTCACTAAGGGGGACTTCAACGAGATTGGTGATACTTTCTGGCACATGACCAAGCATCTTTGGGGAAATATCAAGGACCAATACAAGGGTGTATTGGAATAGGTCCATAAGGGCCTCAGATAATTGTAGGTTCGGACGAGCACAGTTCAAGCAAGTGTATCCTAGGTGAGCGTGTTTCAAGTGAGCGCGACTCAAGCAAGCGGGTCACAAGAAAGTGTGAGTACAACAAGCACAAAGCTGCAAATAACAATTAATTTTTGAGCTCTGCAGATCCCTGCAAGAGCCCAACATTCTGACACTACCAAGGATCAAGTGCATGCATGGCACTTGCAAAATACCAGATTGAATGTCATTTCTCTCCCTTTAAAAGTGTTGCATGACTTTCACAAGAGCGTAACAGACGAATTATAGATCCGTGAGAAAAAAACCCTGTTGGTTATCTAGGATGTCAAGCAAGATATGAAGCAGATGGTGGAGTAAAAGCACCATGCCATGCAGGAACAAGATTAGGAAGTTGCGCATAGAGAGAAGTTGGAGACAACCATAAACAATGTTTGCAATGAACTGCTTGATCTGCAGATTCAAGCCGCAACAACGCCAGAAGAAAAGGTTGAAAAGCTCGCAATGGAAGTGAAGGACCCCAAGGATGAATTTTACTAGGTTATGCTTGACCTTCAAATGCATATAGTTGAGTTGCAGATGATATTGCAGCCTGCTACTCCACCAGAGGTTCAGGAGGAACAAAAATCAAATTTTAAGGATTCCATTGCTAATATGGAAACCATAGTTCAAGATTGCAACAAAGTATTTTAAGATGTTATGGAATTTTTGGCCTCATTGTAGGAGGAACCTCATGTTCAGAATATCAAAGCAAAAATATGAGACAAGCTAGAACAATTTGGTCACGTCAAGGTTACATGCGGACCTTAGCACTAGCACAACGGTATTCCCATCTCCAAGATGGTAATTTTTTGTAAGGACAGATTGATAAGCTATGAAGAAAGGAACATATTATCACCGCTAGGATGTAGCCATGGGAAGCAAAAGATAGCTAGTTGTCGCATATTGTGGATACCCAGCTGAAAGCACTACACCAGACATAAAAGGAAGTTTCTCAAAAGACAACAAGGCCCACCACAGAGATGTTGATGACTGAAGTGCGTGATGTAGAGAAGCAGTGTGCTAGGAAAATATAGCCACTAAAGGATGCATTGAGAAGCATCAAAGTGAATTCTCATGATGCATTGGTTCAGTGACTCGGGATGAGTCACACCTTAGTGTTGGGGGCTTGTTGGACAGGGTACCCCTAGGTCGATGTTTTGTAAAGACTCTACATTTTGAGGAGAATATTGCGTTGTGAAAATATGATTAAAATTCTTAAGGGATTTGGGGCGGGTCAAAGCCCCTTATTTTGTAAAGGGAAGGGAATATTTTGTATATGTTGAGCTCCGCGCATGGTTTTCAAACCATGGTATTGTAAAAGGAAATACTATATAAGGAGTCTAGGATATTAATAATGGATATAGAATGCATATAAATGTAATGCTAGATATTAATTAAGAGTCTGTATTTTTTTGTTTTGTGTTAAAGGGAAGGATGCTACAACTATGTTCACGGAGACTTTATAAATTCTGCAGCTAAGTGCGCAGACCCCTACAGCTTTGTGCACAGGGTGGAAAGTATTGTAGTGAGAAGATCTGAACTAATAATAGAATACTTTGAAGACGGATTTGTGTTCTTTACTTGTATGATTTAAGTTTATTTGTGCTAGATAATGGTTCTTACCCATATTTTCATTGCGAAGTCATAATTATGGTTTAAGTTAATTATTAATACATGATAAAGTAGAATCACGTAGTGTACAATCTAGTTAAGCAAAATTCTCTAACAATGTCTATATATTAATCATATTGGTTCTATGAAGCTCTAAATAATTCTTAAGTGAGGATAAGCCCTAAGGCCACACTCCATAGTCCCTTTGGATGCAGAAACCTAGTTCTAGCATCCCCTAATATTTCCTCAGGGGAGACTTCGGTCTACACAGAAAACTGTTGCCAAAATGGCTAGTAATAGAGGATTTTGTTGGTTCGCGCAACCATCTCTGAACCTGGGTCTAGGCCCCATCAAGACAACAAATTTCAAATATATTCTTAACCTTGAAAATGATATTGTATATATTCTTTAGTGAATGATACAGAGGGTTTAGAACTAATATTTTTTGGTTCTTCAAAGGTTGTGACAAAGCTTGAGTCTCTTGTCCTTGATACTTCATAACATTTGTGATAGCACTGAGACTCTCTTCATGTCTATAATTGTATGCTTGATTTTAGAAATTTTGAATGGTGATTTATCTAGATATGCATTACTGGATAGTTCACAGAATGATATATGTATTGACTATTGAATAAGATCAACCTTTGGTTGTACTATAATTATGGTTTTGTATAAATGAAGAAATTGTTTTATTACATGGTCTACATGGTAGAAATTCTAAAAGGCTAATGTTTATAGGGGAGTATTCATAGTGATCTCACTGTAAATGGATGTTAGATAGGATAATTTATATGGATGCATGTGCAAAGTGGTTTTCCTTTGGGATAAGCATTGAAAAGTTGCTTGACAAAAGTGTTATGACATATATCATTCATGAACTTGACATATATATTGTTGCTTGCTCTTATGATCATGATGATGTGTATGAGTAATTTCATAACCTTGTTTCATGATAGTGATGCCACATATTGAGGTATGAGTGACTTGATGAGTATTGGCTTAACTTGGTATCTGATAGGATTCATGAAAAAGTTCTTTATGACAGTGGATGAATTAATAAAGGATTTTGATGGTCTAATGAAGGATAATGGTTTGGTCTATGGCTTGATTATGAAATTTTTTTATTGATGAGTATTATCTTGGATTTATATCTAACAAGATTTGTGACAAGTTTCTTATGACATTGGATTGATTGATGTGCTTGGGATATGACAACTAGACATGGTTCTTGACAAGATTTGGGTTGACAATTGATAGATTTTATTTATTTTTTTGGCTTGGTCAGTGATATATTGTAGGTATAATTGGTATTAAGTGGTTGTTATCTAGCAGCTCGTATATTGGCTTGTTTCAATTATCCGGTGATTGAAATATTGGTAGTTAGTATTGGTATTGGTATTTAGTGATTCTGTCTTTGGAATATTGGTATATGCTTAACATGGGTGGTGGAATACATTTTTTTTAATGGTAGATTAATATAGGTGGATCCAATATGAAAATTTTGAAATGTGGTCCACGAAGGTTTTGAGGGTTGTAGTCTTTAGTAAGGGAGTATGATTTTCCTTCTAGTAGGAGCTGGTAAACTTGATCAAGGGGTAGTAGCTCCCTTCCAATAGGAGATGGAGAACTTGTGGAGGTTGTATCCTCTTGCAAGTAAGAACTTGTGTGCTGGAAGGAATCTATGCCAGTACAAAATGTAAGAATACTTTCTTTATAATAATAGAAGAAGAAAAAATGAAAACAACGATGGTTTTCTCCCACATTAGGTTTCCACCTGAAATCCAGTGTGCATATGTGATTGAATATTTTATGTGTTTTATGGTTTACATGCTCTTACACTTAATGTTGCTCATGGTTTATTTAATAAACTATAATCTATAACACGGTGATCTACTAATGAAATAATTGAACAAGGAAAAACTAGAAATGAATGCATAAATAAGTAAATTTATGAATGAAATATTGATTCACCCCACTAAGTATTTCTAAAAAACCTCAATCGAGCTCTTGACATGGTTAAAAAAGGACTCGATCGAGCCCTTGAAGCCATAAACTCCCCATTTTTTTCAGTGAGAAGTTTAAAAAAATATCTTGATCAAACATGTGGCTCGATCAAGCTCTTATGTGACTTTGAGTTACATATGAGCTCAACCAAGGACTAAAATATAGATTTATCGAGCCACTTTTTTCTCCCTCCCAAATTTTCACTTGCCAAAAAGTTTAGATATTATAGACAAGGGGAGAAGTTGCAAATAGAGGGTGTTCTATAGCAATAATGCACAAATTTCTAGGGTTTCCATCAATGAACAAGGGGGATATTATTTAATATTGTGTTGTCATTGCTGTCAAAGTTAGTGGGATACTATTGGAAATATTGTTTTCATTGATGTCAAATATAGGGGAAACTATAAATTTCCAAGATAAACATTGCATGATTAAGATATTTGGAAATATTTTTAGGATACCTAGTTTTTTCTCGATTCCCAATTTGGATTCCATATATTTGAAGGAATTTGTACTCTAAATACATAGCTCAAATGGGGTCATAGGATATATGGTTTAATATCTTATTCTGATACATTTCCAAAATTATATCCTCTAAATCCATAGGAATGAGGAGATATGAAAATTTTTGTCAGGTTAGCTTAGCCATAAATTATAGGTTGACCCAGCTAGTTTTACAAGTTAGCCACATAAGTGGACGTAGAAACATTGTAAATAAATGAGATATGAGTGCATTTTAAGACCATACAACCAAGTTTAGATCTAAGTTATTCAACAAAAGTTGGGGAATACTCTTTTGGTCTTAAAGGTGGAGAAAAAATGTGATTTGTTAAGTGAACACGACATCCCGGTATTTTTGCTATAAATTGTCATCTAGGATGTTCCATACCATGATACTTGGAGGAGATGGAGGTGTGATTTTGTGTACATGTGGTAGTCTTGGAATTTTTATCTATAACTTTTCTTTTAGGATGTTTTCAACTATGAAACTTGGAGGAGATGGAGGTGATTTTTTCATGTATATGTGACTATAAAATCTTAAGGAGACAAAGGTGAGATATCTAGGTGCTTATGGTAAATATTTTATACTTTTGTTTGCTATAATTTTAGATATATTCCTTGTGGAAGTTAGGGTTTATAAACATCATTGATAGTCTTGAAATCAACTTCAAATAGGTTGATTTTCCATTTTCAGTATAACTTATTTTATGAGATATTTTAGATTGTGAAATCTTGAGGAGACAGAGTGAAATCTCTAGGTTCCTATGATAAATATTTTAGAAATTGGTTCATTATAAATTATAAGATATGCCATGTGGAAGTTAAGGTTTGTGAATGGTCCTGAAATTATCTTCAAACAGGTCAATTTTCCATTTTCATTACAAGTCATTATCTAGTTCTTTCAGACTGTGAAATTTTTAGAGATATGAGGAAACATATAGAAGTGCCACATGTGAAAAATTTAGAGTAATATTTGTAAAATTGGATCCGTGGCATGTTGTAAAAGGTAATTCTTGGGAAGAGGCTAAAAAATAAAGTTTTTGGAGAAGAAAACTCGGTGAAGGAAAAAAAAACAAGAAAACTCGGTGAAGGTAGAAGTAATAAGTAGATCTAGTGGAGCAAGAAGCAACTAATGGACCTAGAGAAGGTAGGAAAAAATTAAAAACCTGATGAAACTTGAAGAAAAAACTAAACATGATGAAGGTAGAAGAAACACACAAATCTAGTGAATTAAAAATAATATAAAAAAACTTGGAAAGTAGAATCAGTGAAGTCGATTGGTTCCTACAAATATTTGCAGTAGTGGGGATTAGTTTCTCCAGCATGTTAGTGGCTATGAATATTTGTAGTAGTGGGGATGAGTTTCTCTAGTAGGATTCTTCCTACAAATATTATAGCAGAAGGAATTGGTGTCTCATGTAGGTTGGTTCCTACAAATCTTGCAACAAGGGGATTGGTGTCTCTTGTAGTTTAGTGCCTCAAATTATTTTAGTAGACGGGGTTGGTGTATTTTAAGATTTTGGTGTGTAAAAATATTTTAAAGAGGGGATTATCATCTCCTATAGGTTGGTGCCTACAAATCTTATAGAAAATGGGATTGGTGTCTCTTATAAGTTGGTTCCTACTTATCTTACAATAGAGGGGATTGATGTATCTTATAGTTTGGTGCATACACAAATTTTTTATAAAGAAGTTTTCATTTATATATTGTGTTCCATATGTGATATCTTTTGGTTATGTTTCAGTATTGTTTAAATAAGTAAGAAATTTTCTTATACCAATTCATTCCCTCACCACCTTAGTGTAAGTGTCAATTCGACATATTGTCTCTCCCTTGTTTCTTTAACAATCATCACAGGATGCTACAAAGTCCTAGATATCTATTTTCAAGTGTTCCAAAAAGAATGAATGTTGAGTTATTTTATAAATCTTATGAAATCTAGAATGACCTATTTTTAGTGATAAGTGTAGCTCCTCTAAAACTTGTTGTTTTAGGGTTTAATATTTGTCCAAAAAGGTGTATACCATAGATATCTTGTTTTCATATATAATTTTAGGATTTTTGGGATTTATATAAAGATTTTGGATGAGTTTCCTTAAAGTATTATTTTTTAACCATTCCTTGCAAGATTTTGCAAGCCATCCTGTACTTGTTAATGATAAGGAAAGGAGTGACACATCCTCTTCAAATTTTCTATATAAAGCATTAGCCACAACATTCTCTTTACCCTTATAATATATGGTATCATAATAATATACAAACATCTTTGTTACCCATTTATGTTTCTCTATTGATGACAATCATTGTTTGAGGAAGTACTTTATACTATGATGATCAATATTGATATGAAAACACCTTCATACAGGATATGGTCACTAATTCTCTAGTGAAAAGGATATCCATCATTTCCTTCTCATGTGTAATTTACCAAGATGAGGTCACACAATTTCTTATTGGTGAATACCGAAGGTTTTCATTTTATCAATACTACCCCTAGACCTCTTCGCAAGGAATCACATTACAAGACAAAGTTATTATTAAATCCAAGTATTGCTAATACTATATTATTGAATATGGATTCTTTTAAAGAAATGAATTCTTCGGTGGCTTTCTCACTCTAGAAAAATGTATTTTTTTTTAGTGAAGTTATGGGAGCTACAATTTTTACATATTTTATGACAAATTTCTTGTAGTGGCTTGTAAATCCTAGCAAACCTCTTAATATATTCAAGGTTTTTGGTCATGTATAGTCTTATATATCCTCCAATTTCTTGGGATAGACTCATGCTTCTTCCTAAATTACAATGTAACCTAATTATTCAACCTCAAAGACCCCAAAATAACATTTGGAATGTTTGAAAAATATTTTATTCTCTCTCAAAAGGTGCAAACACTTATCAATATGATCTATGTTTGATTCCCATGCTTTACTAAAGATCAATATATCATCGAAGAAGACCAACACAAAATTGCAGAGGAAGGGTTCGAAATTTTTATTCATGAGGCCTTAGAAAGTGTATGGGGAATTACAAAGACCAAAAGGCATCATTATAAAATCATAATAACCTTTGTGTGTTCTAAAATATTTCTTTGGAATATCTAATTATTTCATATTGATTTTGTGGTATCCTTAACTTAGATCAAGCTTAGTGAATAAATATGCTCCATGAAGTTCATCTAAGGGATCATCAAACCCTAGGATTAGAAAATTTTCCTTGTTTTTTAACTTATTGAGATCCTTAAAACTAGGATACATGTGCCAAGTGCCTTCCTTATTTAACACCATGATTATTGTTGATGAATAATATCTTGTACTATGATGTATGGCCCATACCTCCAATA